>VZTJ01003633.1:719796-760936 GCA_013397795.1 Orthonyx spaldingii
GGCGGGCCCGCGGGGGGCAGCGGCTCTGGCAGCCTCGGCGCGGCGCCTCCTCCCCCCGCGCCGGGGGAACCTCGCGCGCATGTGACCCGGGAAACCATGACAACCTCCCGCCGGGGACTGCGGCCGCCGCGCCCCGCCCGCGCCGCCCGAACGCCGGGACAGGGCAGGGCAGCGCAGGGCAGGGCAGGGCATCGCTGTCCCCGCACGGGCTCCCTGCCGGGCACGGCCCCGCCGGGCACCGCCGCCCCGGGGCTCCTGGGGAGCCGAGCCTTGAGCGCCTGCTCCCTGCGGGGGCGGTCAGGCATCCGCGACCAGCGGGGATTCCTGATGAGCGGACATGTCCCCCGCTCAGGGAAGGACCGCAGTGCATGGAGCATTTCATAGCTGATCACTGCTGTGCTTTTTCACGGCCATGCACCACCTTAAAGCTCTTCTCCACATCATTCATACGCATGGATGTGCTGTCTATTTATATTCGTCGATATTATTTTGGATGGGAGTGGTGATGTGGTGCTAGCAAGAACATCCTGTTTGTCAGCTGGTTGTTTAAGGTTCACGAAAAATTTAGCTGGAGAAGGAAACAATTGTTAAAAAATGGGGGTAGAACTCCAATTTAAACACTGCTGAGTGCCAACGCTCAGCATAGACACCCTTCCAAGCCTTGCTGCAGAGACTACTTAGCACAGTGGTAAGTGGGTGCCGCTTGTCATCACCAGGAAGCTTAAATGTTTTAAGTAGAGTAAGTAGCAATTACGGGTGCCATGCTTTTCAGTGCTTCACTAAACGCTTCTTGAACGTGAGGTCTGTGGAATGCATGAAAACTGCACCTCCCCTGGTTTGTACTCACCTCTGAACATTGGCCAACGTTTGGGGTTCCAGAAAGATCTGTTGGAGTCTTATTTTTATGCATCAAGCAAATTAACTGTTAAAACGTCTAAGGCTGGGACAACATGGCTGTTTGATAATTGATTTCATTAAACATTCAGCATTGCTCAAATGGCCTTGCAATGAGCTTCATAAGGGCTTAGGGTATGATAAGCAGTCAAAATGTGAGTTTGTAGCAACAAGATACTGAAAAACCTGACCTCAAAAAATAATGTGACAATGAAATACAGCACTTTCTATGACACTTTTCACACAGATATGGATCTCAAAGCCAGATTTAAATTGAATTAATTTCCAAGTGGAACCCAATTCCCCTTGTGCATGTATTTTCAAATGGACCTTGGTTCACAAGTTCGATCCTCAAAGTGTTATAGATTAGGTAAATTAGTAAAGCGAGTAAACCATGCCTGCGTGGGTGATGTTGCTGCCCTGTAGCAGGCAGGAAACACCTCTGCTACTGCAGCTGTGGAATACCTTCGAACAACATCTTGTGGCTTCATTTTACTCTGCAGGAAAAGCCTACAGCTAGCCATTAAAAGTACTTATTTGAAGTTAAATTCACTGCTGTTTAGCCCTGTCCTGCTCGAGGAACCTCTTCCAGGCCAAGCTAAGTCATCTGGGGGCAGACCAAGTTCTCTCTGGACTGCAGAAGATTGCTCTGACATCAGGCTCTAAGAACTGCCGCAGTGTCCAGGGGGCTCCCAGCCCTGCCAGCACACTCCCATTCATGCCATGCCCCAGTGCTGGCAGGCCCTGACCACAGCTGCCTGTTGGGAGCTCTGCTGGTGCAGCATGTAGCCACAGACACTAGAATGGCTGAGAATCAAGTGCAGCAGGAGAGCTGACACCTGTACATCGTGGACAGGTGCATACCTCAGTCATTCTGGAGGGTGGGTTAGCTAGAAATGCCAGATTGGCTCATTCACAAGTTTAAGAGCTTAGAAACCTCCTCACAGCACTGAGAGGGCTGATCTCTTTGTGACCAGGCTGAGAGTTATCTGAGCTTTGAGGAAGCCCCCAGGAAGGGAAGTGTTAGTAATTAGTGCCTTCCAGGCACTAGGTTTACTGTGAGCATATAATATTCCACTTAATGGAGTCTTCCAGGATTAGAATGGTTGTCATCCCCGAGGTTTACTCTTAGCCAGACAAGACAGTCTTTTTTTCTAGGAATTTACCAGCAGCATGGTGTTTTTTGCCATCTAATAAAGGACTCCTCTAGTTTGTCAGAGACTCCCATCCTCCCAGACTTAAAATGAGATCACTTCTCTGAGGACATCCTCAAGAGCCAGCCTTTGATGTTTGTATGCAAAACTGGGATAATTTGCATAAGAGATTCCTAAGTGGCAGAACTCTAAAGAATGCTTCTTTTTAAAAAAATTTCAAAACAGCCCAAAATATCTGTGTCTAGTGAAACTTGAGTTTTGTGTACCTCAAAGGATGGCAGCAAACTTTGTAGTTCAAGTTGGTGTCATCTGGTTTCCTTAGATGCATTCTGTTCCAAGGACCTTGAATTGGTATTTAAATTGCTTTTAAATCCTCGTAAGGAGGACAGCTGTCTAAAATGTGTTTTGTCTATCAGAGTGAACAGTTAGTGAAAGTATTGGTTCACACCTCTCTGATGAGTTTTATTAGTTGCTACTAATTTTTGTGTGCCACTGTAGTTCAGCTGTAAATATCTTCTTGAAATGAAAGAGAATATACAACCTACAGAAATCTTTCTGTACTGAAAAATGATTGGGCAGAATATTCCCCTCACAATTCCCGAGGAAATAATCTAAAGACTTTGTTGTCTCCTTTCCTCCTAGGCAACAGATGCACTTTTCACAACACACTGCTTACCTGCTTTGCATGTCGTGTCCTTGGACCAGCTGCACAGCTAGCCCAGAAAGAAGAGATCCTGACCTCATCATTTGTAATAGTCTCTCTCAGTTTAGTAACCTAGTAATTCCCAGCAGTGGTTCTCCATGGAAAGAGTTCATATTGTACTGGAAACACATAGGGCAAAGCCTGGCCCTCTATCTAATGCAGCATAGTAGAAAAAGACTCCCCTTTGTGTTTGGGAGATATTACTCCCTGTATTTCCTGTGTTTAAAAGATCATTGGTTTGTGTTATCTTAAACCTTTTGTCCAGGCTTTTGAAATTATAAATGCAGATGCACTTTGCATACTACATGACTAAAAAGCTGCTGCTCAGAAGGCACCTTCAGATTCCTACGTGTTGTATATTTACTTCAAAATCTCTTCAGCTATATGGAAATGTTTTTTCTTGCTGGCTCCTGATCAAGCAATAGTTTGTTTGTTAGTTTAGAACAACCACAGTTCAGAAGAATAATCATGTACCAACTCCTGATCTTCCAAAATGCCTTTAAAATGTTACATGTATTGACCTTCCTTTTTTTCCTTCTGAAATCCTTCTGCTTACTAGGCAAATCTTGCTCACAGAATTTTTTCACTAGCTGTTTTTAATGGCAATCATTCAGTCATGAATTTTCCAGCAATAAAATAACTTGCAGTTGTGCAGATCCATAGTTTCACACTTTTCTGTTCTCATTAGAATATGTCACCATTATTGTATTAGAAAATCCATTACCAAACCCAAATCTATTTATTAGAAAAATGTTCAGTTCTATAAAAAATATAAGAAAGTAGTGCCTGTAATGCATGAATCAAGTCTGAACACATTCCTCATTGTTATTCCTTCAATTGAATCTCCTGTTCTCCATCTCATACCCTTTACTCTGCCTGTGCTTATTGTTCTGTGGATTCAAACCACTTAACTCCTCCCCTGCCTACTGTAAATCTAGAATGGCAAGAACCAACTAGCCATTTACATACTCAAGTAAAATTGTTATTTACACCAATGGAGGGTTTCCCTGAGCAAACAGAAAGGCAAAGTTCAAAACTTGAATGGAAGGAATCCACCTGAAGAAACAGAATAGCGGCAAAGCAGTGTAAATGAAATAGCCCCTGCCATTTTCAGTACCAATTCACAATCAGTTTAACCAGATATACAGTTTGAGGAGTTTCCTCACACAAAATGGCACCTGCTAACCCTGGAACAAGTGTTCGTTTCCTCTCCCTTGTATCACCTTTTTGGCACTTGCAGTGCTATGTAGTCAGTGAAAGTAAAAGCCTGATTAGAGCTGAGATGAATCATACTGTTAGGGAGAAGAGAGCAGAAGTCGTGGCTCAGGAGGAGGAGTATCAGATTATCTGCAATTCAAATTCAAGTTGGCTTTCATTGGTCCTGTATCCAAGTCTTCCATCCACCTCATCTACTGAGACAATATGTTCAAAAGAATTGCAGAGTATCACACACTCTAACGTCACGTCCCTTGCTTTTCCGCTCACGCTACTCCTTTTTAATCCCAAACTGTATTTTCCAAGGAGCATGACCTTTGTGACTTATTGCAAACTCTGTTTACACGTGTTACTATTCAGTAAATGAACAGCTGTTGATTTCCATTGAAATCTGTTGTTTGTAGTCCTTGATATTCAGAAACTACAGGATACTGTCTCTTAGAAAACTGCTCCGTTTTGTGTGCCTCAATTTGGGCTCTCATAATCATCTGTAATTTCAGAAAAATGTGACTAGAGTTTCTAAACTCAATATAGTGAGTACTGAATTTGTCATTAAAATTAAACCTTCTCATTTTAAAAGCAATGAAATAAAATTACAGTGTAGAATCAGGAGACTTCAGCTATTTTGAGAATCTTATTTCGTATGATGCCCTATTCTTTTTATAAAAATGACATTATACACTGTCAAGACAACCTGTTAAATGGCTAACAGAGACATCTCTCCAAGTAGCTGACAACAGAAAATCATCATCAGATGGAGAAGTTCCCCAGGAATTGGCAGTAGGCTGCTTCTGTTCAACACCTCCTGCAATCACATGGGAGCAAGTATAAATGTTGCTGATATAACTTCCAGATGACACAAACCCCAGTTGAACAGTGATGTCACTGAGCTCAGGAAAGCACAGAGTGATTTGGATGATTTGTCCATTTAAAGAAAATCTTACTCTACAAGCTCTTTATGAAGTCATTGACTTCAGAAGAAAGAGTTCAGCATGTTTCTACAGTATGGAAGGACTTTATCTTGGAAGGCAGCGCTTCTAAAAGGGTTTGGGGATGGCAATGGAGGAACAGCTTGACACCAGTTTCCGGTGTAATTCTGTAGAGAAAGGGGCTAATGAGATTCTTCCTTGTTTCAAGAGAGAGATCGAAAATAGGAATGGGAAATCTTCCCTCTGTAAAGCACTCCTGAGATCAGTAAAAAAAAGGAGAGATTTAGTGTTCATATGTTCAAAAGAATATGGAGAAATAGGAGATGTGCAGAAAAGAGACGTAGGAATTATTCATAAGCTAAAGGAAATGTCTTGGGGTAAAAAGGCTGGGAGAGTTCTCAGTCTTTATCTAAGCGATTTTTACTATGCTCAATAGAAGAGGCCTATATGATCTAAGTGATGAAGGATATCAGTCTATATAGTCTAGTAGCACCTTTACAGAAAAGAATAGCATCAGTCTTGCTTATCAGAGATGGCTCAGCATCCTTTCTTGGAAAGTCAAACTCTTTCATGTCACTAGAGGAACACACAGATATCCCCAAAGATGCAGTAATTCTTAGATCTTTTGAAATACGACGCACTAGTGAAAAAATCATAACACATATATGCTTTTAAAAACATTGAGTCACTGCCGTGGATGCTTGGGTATTATTTAAATGAAAAAGAGTGATAGTGAATGGACAGTTTTGCTTCATTTTCCTTGAGTGAGCTGGGGAATCCCACAATTTTTGAAAAATGAACTTTCTCCCTGCAAACTTTCTATTAGTCCTGAGCTTAGATACGAAATCATCAGATCATCTACTTTGTGGCAAAAACAGGGAGCAAAGGAGGAGAAATAGTTGTTGGATGGAGAACAACCCTACGATTCCATGCCTTGCATTTCTCATTTACTGTCAGTATTCCTAAAAAAAGCCATTATGAGAATTAACTTTGGTTTCTTGGGACCTAATTTTCAGAAGGAGGGAGTCAGAGCTGTGGATTCTGTTGTTCTAAGTGATATCTTCTAGGGAAGAGGCAACTTTTTCAGGGAACATTAACTGTTGGTCTTTAGGTTTGGGTTATTTTTTGGTTTTGTGGATTTGGGTTTTATTGTGTGGGGCTGTTTTGGTTTGTCTGTTTTGTTGTTTAATTTTGTTTTGGTTTTTTCCCTGATAGATGTAATTGTTACTCATTATGTTCTTGAGGAAATTATTAGTTATTCTTAGCAAGAAGAATAAAGCATCTGCACAAGTATTGGTTAAAGAGGGCACAAACGCACCAGCTGAAATATTTTCTTTGGTTTGAACCGAGGTGTAGTGGTAATGTTCCTGCAGGCTTTTGTCCTGGTGAACACTGAGAATAACATTAGTGGCTAAAACCACCATTCTGACCCTAACATGTTTCTCCGTTTGGGTGTCTCTGCTCACCTACACATGGCTGGGGTTGGGTAGGTAGAAACACTGGACTGTAGGACAGACACTAAAGTGTCCCAAAGGCATCAGCCAAAATGGGTTCAGGTATTGCCTTGTCTGTGAGCGAAGACATGTGCCTGTAGTTGCAAGGGCTACATTTGAGAGAATAACCTTAATTCAAATTAGCAGACCTTAAAGGACAAAGGTAGATGTGCCAGAGCTGTGCACTGGAGCGTCAAGTCTCCAGTTTGTCTTAGGATGATTTGTTTATATAAACTTGTGGATGTGCATTTGATTAAAAAATAATCAAAATGTAATGACCTTTACAGATTCTGGAACAGAAAGACTGTCTTTTTATCTCTATGTAAGTGTATGTGTGTGCATGTATAAATAAACACACATGCATTTGTCTATATGTGACAATACTGTTTCTATTTTGGCGGAATCTAAAGATCCCATCATATTAATGTCTCTATGAATGCAGTGGAAGTATCTTAGCCCAATTGACTTGAAGTGAATTAAGACTGGCTATTTAATGTAGACTCATGGATCATCAAAGAAAGTATGCGATTTTTTTTTTTTTGTACTTTTATAAGAAACAGAAATATTTATATTTTTAAAGTAAAATTCATAATTGCACCACTCTTTCAATATTCCAACTTTAGCCCCAGGAGTGGAATATAAACTGTGCCAGACATGCATTCCCATGAGTTTTTTATCGTTGTTTTCGACACAATCTATTTTTATTCAGTTCTATGGGAAATGCACACACTTTGTGCAGTTGCCAGAATGTAATTTCCCAATGCCCCTTATTTATTTCAAAGTGTGCTTTTTTTGGATTCAAGTGCTTTTGCAACAGCACTTTTTCACGTTTTATCATGTAAGTACTCCTTGCTCATACTGAACCCATTTGGGGAGGACAATGGTTACACATGCGGAGCTAAAGGGCAGCCACATAAACAGGCAGCAGCCTCCCACACCGGCCATAACAGTGGGTTCTCCTTCATTTTTCAGGGTCTCCCATTATCCATGTTCACTTCACCTAAGGGCTGCATGCAGGGAGCTGGGGGCAGAATTCTTGCTTTGTTCAGATTCTGCTGCGTGTGTGAGAGCCCAGCGGTTGTTGGGGAGATGGTGAGGGCCTGCTGAAATCCCTCTCTTGGGGCCTGCCTTGCAGGACAATTTGGAGGCTGCCCAAATCCAGAGCAGATTAATACTTGGGTACCATCTGGGAGCTGGGGCTAGCCAGAATGCATCAAGCTTCAGACTGGTCTACAACACAACCATTGCCTAAGGAGCAACGGAGAGGTTCAAGCTGATAGTGTACAAGCTGTCCACAGATCTGGCTGTGGAACCTGGCCCAAAAGAACGACTTACCTCCATGAGGACATGGTCCTTGGTCAACACGTCCACTAAAATTTGCATGGTGCTTTCCAGGTCAACATAATTTTCTGTCCTGAGGTCACTTTCACTTGACAGAATTTTTTTTCTCTCATGTACTTAAAGGATTCATTTTTGTGTTAAAACCAGCTTGACAATGTCTTTACATCCCCACAAACCATCCTGTTCAATCATTGCCATAAGACCTAGTCAAGGACTGTCATGTTCAGACACAGTTCCAGTTCTGGGACAGTCCTTTATTAAGTGCCACAGACACTTCTGCATATAAACAGGGCACCACTGAAGAAGACCTCTCCAAAACTCCCTTGCAGTGCTGTTTAAAGGACATTTTAATACTTTCCCCAACCCTGACATCTGCAGTACAACACCACACAGCCTGCACCATAATATCTGCATAAATGCCCTACTCTTATCTCACAGCATTCTCCCATAAAGCCTTCAGACAAGTACAGAAAGGAAGAAACCTGTGGTCTTGAGGCCAGACACTGAGGTCAGCAATCCTTACTACTTCTGCTATATCTGCCTCAATTTATAGCTGGTAGCTCAAATGTCAGTTTGTTGCTGGAGGTTTGGCCTGACTGCTTGCAGAGAGGGTTGGCAACCCCTCGTAACACATATAGCAAGGATCCAGGGCCAGGGTGCTTCCCTTGCCCTGTGGATTTCTTCATCATCCTCCTGCCATGTAGATGATGGCACAGCTTTGTCCTACTGGGACTTGCACAAGAAGCAGATGGGTTAGGTAGCAGCTGGCAAGGCACATGGGCTACTGAGATGCAGGAAGATGAGAAGGTTCTCCAGGGGTCTGAGTTCATGACTACATCTGGAAACTGTGGTCCATTGCTGTGGTAATGAGTCAGGGAGAAAGGCTGCAAGGTTAGAAGCGTTACACATTTGCCTTAGCAAGTCTCCTCAAATGTGTCCATTGCCTAGGCCTTTTAACTGGCAAAGCCAACAGGCAAAAAGTAGCCCTCTCAAGGTCTGACAACCTCATAGCCTTCCGAAGCCCTGTAACTCATGAAGGAGAGAGGAGAAATATTTTGAAATTGGCCACCTATGGGGAGCCAAATTTCCATGAAGTGGCATGGAAGTAGAGCCTCTCAAACTGGCAGTGTCAAAAGAAGCCTCCCAGTCCCGGTCCTTACACAGACTTCATTGTGACAAAAGCATCTTTCCCTGAAAGGCCAAGGACTCCCACCATGGAAAGGGACACTGCTGCCCTTCCAACCAGACTTCAAAATAACTGTTTTCCAAGATGGTCTACCAAGTCAATTGACATCAAGATAAATCTTCACTAGGTATAAACTGCAGAATGCTTCCTTTCTCTCAAAACAAAAACAAAAGGAAAAAGAAGTAAGTATAATCTAGAGCTGCAAGGGCTGTAGGCTTAACCCTGGTAGCATCTCTGGGCTGTCAGGTAAGTTTTGGATTCTCAGAATAAGACAAGCCCTTTTTTTCTCACAATAAAAATTGTCATGAGCAATTGGCTAAGGCATCCTAGGGCCCCTGGGCTGCAAGGAGTCTGTGCAGACAGCACATCTTGTAAGTCCATATGGATCTTCATGCTTCAAAATCTTATCCTCCCATTTTCCTGAGTTCCCTTCTCATGAGCATGTGCATTTAAATCCAGATTTCTCTGGTAGCCCCACTATAAGTTTCTAAAAGTTCCTGAAACAGGCCGTTAGGGTAGAAACCCTAGAAGAACTTCAAAACAGCAGATCTGCCCTTTCCATAAGAAAGAAAGGGAAGTGTAATTGCCCCAGAACAGTCACTCTAAAAGGTAAGAGTCACTCATTAAGCATCCCTTTGGCTGTCTGTGATAGGTCCTTGTTTTGATGTTCTTTTTCTGAAGGTGATGATGAAGTAATGCAGCAGGAATGCAGACACAGAAATGTAGGGATCTTTGACCAACCATTTTCCTGACAGGACCAGTCATCTTTCAAAGTAAGTCCTTCGTTTTTATTCTTCTCAAAAATGCCAAGATGTGTCTGGAAAGACTACAATACGGATACTTCACAGATTCCCTGAACAGAAATAGAAGAGGAAGATGCAGACACCAGATAGCCACTTTTACTAACATTACACAGCCAGATTGTCCCGTGGGAGCTGGCAGCAAGGTCCAACTGATCTTATCCTTATTGTAAAATAGGATAATGATTACTGAGAACACAGACAGATTGTGTTCAGTGCCACACCACTGCCCTGGCCAGTTTCAGTGTGATACTCACCAGGCTGAGATCTTTTACTTAATCCATAAAGTGCTGGCCTAGTTTTATGGTCCTCTCCATGGAATCAATTTCATATGGATTAAGACACATGGAGAAGCCCAGTCATCACTGCAGCTGGGGTGGTAGGGAAGGAACCTGGGCTGGGGTTGCGCTGGCCGCCTTGCCTGTCCTGGAAATGTGCAGATCAGACACATCTGCAAATCTGGTGTGTGCTTACAGAAATGAGACAGCTCTTTGCCAATCTCCACCATTTCTCTTTCTTTCAACACAGATGCAGAGAGAAGGGAGCACCATAACACACCAGGAGGAAGGGCTGACTCCTTGCAGACCTTTTCTCTGCCTGCACCTCTGTGTGTTGTTACATATCTGGTGTGGGCAGCACTGTTCCCTGCTTGACATCGGCCCAGCTGGATGGCAGGTCAGGAGGATAGGAATGGGGAGGGAGGGCAGAGGAGGGCAAGCAGACAGGAGCATACTGGCTCTCCTGAGACAAAAAGACATCATATCACAGCAGGGGCCATCCTGGAGAACTACAACTAAATATGTCCCAGGCTTTAATGTGCTTGAATGCAAAGTAAATGTGGGTTTCTTAGTAACCGAAATTTTTCGTATTCAATAGCAAAAGAGCAGTGAACTTTCTACTGTGGAGATGCTCTCAGGGAAAGTTGGCAAGGCAACCTTCAGTCACCTCATCTCTCCCTTTGTGAGGGGAAGCTTTGGCACAGAGATGGGCACACTCCTTCGTGCCATGGAAATGACACAACACTCCTAAATGATGGAGGACAGTGTGGACCCAGTATTGACTGTATCAGAGAAAAACTGATTTGCATTCGCAGAAAACCGTAGGCTTTGATTATGCCTACATTTTACAAGCAGTGAAAACCTTTCAAGTCCTGCCAGTGTTTCAGTGCATCATGTACAGAACCAGAGCTCACTGAAGATGCTAGAAAGCTGCTGCCCACTACAGATGATGTTGGGGTCAGGTCCTACTGGATTCAGATAATTTTCTCCTGTGAAGTGGTAAGTTAATGAGAGGTGAGAAAGAGATAAGAACAATGTCTCATAGTCTTTAAAATACAGAGAAAACTACAGAATCATGGAGCAGCTGAGGCTGTCAGGGACCTCTGATGATTGTGGTATCTGCAAGGGTTTCATTTCTGCTGGTCAATATATGGAGGTGTAAGAAGAGTTCTTTTAAAGGTTTATGGAAGAACATACTTTATGGGAGACAGATGATTAAGTGTTAGAATTTATTTTGAAATGCCTATTATTTTAAAATATTTACTACTTAGTAAAGCATGAAACATTGTTTCATTTTAAACATGTGCAGTCTTTAAGACTTGGACTTTTAGAACATGTAGATATTTTAAAATAACTCCATTGTGTAAACATATCATTGCTTAATAGTGCAATGTCTTGAAAACATTCTAAATAAGTTAATTGATGGTTTTTATTTTCTTTCTGTGTCTCAACCATTTGCATTCCTCAGTTTAGATGTCAACATTTCTATGCCTGGAAGCTGGAGAATAAAAATAGCTACACTAAAAAAAGGGCAGTGTTGAGGGTGAAAGGTCTTGATCTTGCAAGTTCTTGCTCACATGGAAACTCAATGGCACTACTTGGGTGAGGAGATATTACTCACCCAGCAGAAATTACAAAATGAGGTTGAGCTCTGCTACCAAAATGGTAATAATTCAAACATGGAAAAGATTATTCACTCTCTGATGAAACAGAAGGAGCTTGACTGTAAAAATCATGAGTTTTAAAGAACAGATCAGGGTTGAAATTCACTGGAAATCTGTTTTGAAAACAGATGAGAACCTCCTGCTAAGCTGTTAGACTGCAGTGATGTTTCAACAATTGAGATTTTTTAGTGTTTTTATATTGAGCATAAATGAGCTACAGGGATTTCAGGTCTGTTTGGAAGTCGACTATGTATTCATGTCAATATTAATAATGCCTTGGAATAGACAGAAAGCTTGAAAAATATGTGTTTACATAAATAAAAATCAGTGCATTTTTGGAGTTACTTCATTCCGTGGCCTTAAAAAGAGTCTCCTTGGCACAGTAAGATGACCTTATCCTTAGAAATACAGTATTATATGTCAGAAATGTCTTTATTTCCTGACAAAGCAGGACAGAAAAGCCCCTTTTATTCCAAGGAATCCAGCTTGTTCATATGAAAACTAAAGGGCATGAACATATCATGACACTACAATACTGATTGTCTGACTCTTGAGACAAGGCTGAGTGCCTAATGGCTTTGTTTTCCAAACAAAGACCACTCAGTTAAGAACTGGGGTACATGTCAAGGAGGTTTTAAAGGGGAATATTACTCACAGCTCAAGAGTGGTTAAAGAATATTAAATAGGCCACAGAACTCTATCTCTTCTTTCACTGCTACAAGTAAAAGGGAAAAAAATCCCCAAATCTATAAAGCTTCTATTCTATTCTCCAGCCCTTTTGACCTGGACCACCACCCTCTCCTATTCTGAGCACCTCTATGCTGATCTTCAACTGAAATTTGTCAGAAATGGCAGCAGTCCACTTCCAGGATTCAGGGACAGTCCAGTGGTTGTGACCAGACGCTGCATGAGGTCTCTGCCACACCTGGACTGTTTCAAAGCCATTTGCAGTAAAAGGCATTTACCACAGTGGAAGGTCCTTAATTCTTGATTCTTCAAAACATCTCAACTAATCTAATCTAAGACAGTAGTTCTCAGACTGCAAACAGGCACCTACACTTTTCAATTGCTGGTCCCATTGCTCTTTGCTCCTTTTAGGACAGTTCTGATTTTCCCTCTGAGAGATGATTCCGTGAATAATTAACCAACTTCCTAACTTGCTTCTTCTGTGTTGTTTGTGACAGACACTCGCCAGCTGTAGGTTGGAAATGAAAAAAACGTCTCCACTGCAAAGGTCTTTGCTTAGCACATCTTGGTGGTTCTCTCATGGAGAAGGTAATGGGCAATCTTTTCTGTTGTTTCAATGCACTTGATTCTCCTTCTTATCCACCTTTCAGCTGGAAAAAAAATGGTTCTCTGAACAGATCTAGGATAGCTTCTTACATAGGAAGCTCTGTAGAGAGTCTTCCACTCTGTGAATGGGTAGGTCTGCTTTTAATTAATGCTGATTTCCTTCCTTACTTTTGGTTGTCTCTGAGCATAATTGTTGCATCTGGAATAACAGAGCAATTACCTTCTCCAGATCTCAGTGGTTTCCTTTGCTGTTCTTGGTCGTGATCTTGTAAGCAGTTTTGTGCCTATGGACCTCTGCGCTTGGCCAGCTTTCACTGTTGGATGAAGGTCTAACTTTTCATTGCTCAGAAGCACTTTTGTAAATAATCCATTTCCAGTGTAAGACTGCAACTGATTTGTTTCTTTCTTGGGGGAAAGATCAGAGGTCCCAAAGAAATGGATATGTCATGTTCTTGTGTTAGTTTAAAGGCTGTTCTTGGACTTTGTTGGTGACTGAGCTACTAAAAACCGAAGCGTCTGTCTGACTTTATGAGAATATAATCCATCAGAAGAAATTCACAAGTAAGTTGGTTTTTTCTTCTTTTTTCTCTGGATTAGCTCATTTTCTGAGCAAAGTAAACCCATATATTGCATTAAATATGTCTCCCACTATTGTTTATTTACGGGCCTGTTCTTTAAAGGATAAGCCAATTTCCTCTCAAATGCAGTTGATTTCTCTGTGACTCACTCTGACAGCTGTGACAATCTGTTTGTCACAGAGCTATTGGTACATACCAATTTATATATTAAAAGTAGCCGGAGGTGGAGCAGTCTCATAGGTGGGCTTAGAACCTTAAAATATTATGTGAAGATTCATCAGATTGCTCCCTGTTTTGGTAGGGTTTTTTTAGTGACGATATTAATTTTTAACTTTGCACTTCAGTGAGTTGTCTTACAACAGTGGCTCTCACCTGGGAAGAATACTGCCCTGGAATGTCCTGATTATGCTCCATGCTACAGTATCCAGTGTGATTCTATGGCAGTGTGGGAACACATCAGGCCAAGGCCGGTAGTGGGCTGTTTGCCATTCTGGGGTGAATTGTTTCTGGTTCGGTACCATATGCCTGAGGGTGGCATGTGTCTTCTCAGGAAGGACAAATTGCTCTCCTTCATGTTTGGCAAGCTCCTGCTGGCATGCCAAAGAGGCCTATATTTAGTACTGGTACTGTTTAGCCAACAAGCTGGGGAAATTGTCATGATGATGCGACTAGAGATTTACCAAGGCTGTTTTCCGAGAGCTGAAGAAGACATGGTTGAAGTGGGCTTTGAATTTCCAGCTTTGAATCTGGCTGCTCCTATTTTCTCTGGGTACAGTACATCCTGCTCCCAAGCCCAGGTCTGTGGTGTTGCAGCTTGAACTGAGCTCATTACTCTGATTTGGCATTGGTGGGATCCCTGCAAAGCTGGCTATTTTGATATACAGCTTGGTACCCAAAATTCTGCTCTCCTTGCTCTGTCGAATTCTGGCTGTAGCTGTGGCTGTTCCTGCTCCCCTGGTGACACATGCTGTCCTGGCTGCCTAAAGCACACATAGTCCAGATGTGCTGAGAGCAGAGATCCAGAGAGCAGCAACAACTGTTCCCATCAGAACTCTCTTTGCCTCTCATCTGCTCTGGGCACGTGGCTCATGTACAATTCAAAAAGCTCATGAGACCAAAGGCAATGTGAGCCCTGACACTCACTGCAAGAATTTCACCTCCTCTGTTCCTTTCCCTTGTGAGACAGCAACATCAGGAACCTCCCAGAGAAGTGGAGCAACACCATGGGCTTATCTTATTTCTTATTTATCTTATTTCCACCCCAAATTGGCCACAGGTACATTCACTGTTCAACAAGAGCATCTGAAGATCCTTCTCCTGGAAGGCCATGCCTATGGGAAGGTCTCAGTTATCTACTCTTTGTATTAAGTTGAAGTTACATTTTCAACTGGTAATTTACTCTATACTTAGGCTTTGCTTACACAGCAGTGCCAGCAAGAGAGTGAAAGAAATTACCTCTTGAGGAAAAAAAAATGCAAATATCCCAACGTAAACATGATTTTATCACTTTTATTTGGGCTGTGTGAAGGAATGGAGATTCATATGGGATAAGCTAAACTAAATAGGTTTTTTATTAACAAAACTTTTAAAACTCTGCTCACAACTCAGCTCAAGATACATGAAAAAAAGATTAAGGAGGACTCTAATTCTCCAATTTCATATCCCTTCCTTAAAAAATCCATATGACTATTTACTTGTGTCTTGCCACAAATTCTCATAAGCAAAGGAATTTTTGAGCTATTCTTAAAAATATTCTCAAAATGTACCTTAATCCTTTGCTTGAGCATTTAAATCTTCTTTTCCATCTGAAGCAAGTGTTGCTTTTGGCTGTTGTAACTATAGCCAAAACATGAAAAATCATCTGTGCTTGGGTTGGCTGTATTGGAGTTTTCTATATGCTACGCAGGAGGTTCTCAGGGCTGGCTAATACTGTACACGTTTTCTCTTCATTTGCAGTTTTGGTATTGCTGGCAGGATATTGCACAACGAAGAGCACGGTGTCATCCTTTTCCGCTGTAATGTCCCTTCTGTGCGCATAAAAATTAGATTGCTCTGCTGATTTAATTACTGTGAGGACAGATCCTCTTCTTAGGCGTCTTGTCACAATACTGACATTTCTTGTGGAAGTTTTAAGGGATTTGACACTTCTTATCATAGCACAATTTCTAGCTTGTCTTCCAGTGAACAAATGTTGGGTAATATTTCTTGGCATTAGACACAAATCGCAGCTTTTGCTTATTTTCAGTAGTTCAGTAAACTAAGGGAAGGTCTTGACAACCCTAATTGCTGTGCTTAGTAGATGATTGACTATTTTTGTCTCTTTCTCAGCTTTCTGTCCATTGGGCCAAGAAAAATCTGGGGAGCAGGTTGTGCATGTCTGGGACATCCACCCTGTTACAAATCCTTCAGATGTTTGTTGTTGACTACTACTTTAATAAATTCACTGCAGATCCCTTACGTAGCAAACACTGCCACATGGTAATTCACAGCTATGAGCATTCTTCAGGTCATAAACTCCCTCTAGTCTATTTACCTGCCAGGAAACTATTTGCCTGCACCTTCCAAATGAGCCCTTTCTCCATGAATAAAGTAGCATTAAGACAAGCGCAAGACACAAACCAGTTATTGGAGGGCAATACACACTCCTACTTTTAGTTTGGTATGAGGCTTTGTAAACCATAAAGATTTTAGGAAAAAGTACATGGTAAATTAACAAGGAACATATTACTCCTGGCAATTTATAGAGTCTAAATGGCATACATGGATGTGAAAATGCACTGAAGATTGATGTTTCTTCACAGTACACCACTCCCCTCGCAGCCCTTGAGCTATGTGGGGCTTTGTCACAGCCTGATTTGCTGTATTGTCAGCTCCTAGGTTGTTTGATTGAGTTTGAAAAATTACCATAGTAATCAGCTGTCACAGGTAATGGTTTCCTCTGAGTTTAGAAAGAGCAGCCGCCAGCTCCTGCTGTGCTCTGTTGGGCGCACCAGGCATCGCTGCCAAGCGCCTTGGGTTCTGCTTCTGGGGTTTGGAACAAACAAAGCAGTCTCTAGCTATTTTTGATCGTTCTTGCAGGGAAAGTGCACAGCCCACTCCCCCTGTGTGTACCTTTTGAGAGGTTTCCCAAGTACCTTTCTCCGAGCGATTGAGGTGTGTTCGTTGCAATGACCAGGAACTGTTTCTGCAGTCCCTACTCGAGTCAGAGCTAACTCTGTTTCTGCCTTCCACCGTTCTTTGGTAGCCAAGAATACTTTGTTGTTCTGCAAGTCAAACAGAATTCCTAAATCCTCCTCAAGGACTGATTGTCCTAAAAGATTCAATGTCTCATTGGTCTCATTCTATCTTCTAGCTGGCACTGAGCAGTTTGGGGGAATTACCAGTTTCTCCAAATGTTGGGGTTTTCTTTCAGCCTGTTATCATGATATTTTTTTCCTATGGGCTTCTGTGCTTTCATGCCACACTTTTTATGTCTTTTAAATCATTCCCTTTGTGGATTTGTGAAATTTCTGACATCTACAGATATTTCTTTTCCCTGTTTGAGTGGAAATGTTGCTACATGAATGTTTGTTCCCTCATCTACACTTGTGGAGCTACTCCTTGTAACAGTGCCAGCAGGTTGTCCACTTCTAATGGTGTTTAAATTGGGTTTCAAGGGTTGTCGTGTCCTTTTTTGGAGGTCTTGCTGTGAACTATGTGACATCTGCTGTATTACAACAAATCCTGGCAAGCTGCTACCAGCTATACTGTGGTTTCTGAGCCTTTTTGACAACATGATGCATTTAATCATTTACCTGTGATTCAGTTTCAGGTTATAATCTCTTGATCTTGTAAATAACATGAATAAATATTTCTTGCAGTTTATATTTGATGCTGTTGTAAATTAGGATATTGAAATTATGATAAAGACTTTTCCATCTATCTTTTTTATTGGCCTAACCCTTGTGAAGATGGTATTCCAAAGGGTACTCTCTGAAGCACTGCTTTACAGGGAGTACTGAAAGCAGGTAACTTGCTTCTCAGAAAGTGCAGTTGCTGATGCCACTAGTTAAATAGATCTGTGTTGGACAGCACACATACCTGATTCCAGGTGGGACAACTAGACTGTGGTGGCCCCACATTATTGCTTTTTCTGAGTCTTGAACATTCTCAAAAAGGGCTGTATTTCTCTTATTATTGCACTTAACTGCATTAAAGTTTATCCACTTTGCCAGTCAAATGTGTATTCACTATAAAGTTCCTTTTCTACCTTCAGCTCATTGGTAATAGTCAGAAGGGTGAATACAGAGCATTAAGCTTGGGACAGCTTGGTCTTCCAGTGTTTTGCACCTTGAAGCATATACACACAGCTTTTCCTCATTTCTTTTGCTGTTTGTTTCCTTTTCAGAGTCAGGAGAATTTTTAGCCAGTTTCTCCCAGTGCAGGTGTTGACAGTATCTCCAGCTACCTGTACTTCTGACATGTGGTTCTTTCGCTGACATTCAGCTGTGCATATCATGGCTGTAAGATACCGACACTTTATTCCGGTTTTAGATTTTTAGGTCCAAGCGAGAGCAACAACAGAATAGAAATGAGGAATTAGGGTGAAGATGCTGAACAGCAGCAGCAGGAGCAGCAGCAGAAAATAGTCATTCATATTTTCATGGTTTTACCCATCAATTTAAAAAAAGAGTAAAATTTATGTTTTATAAACTGTATTTATTCTCACTCAATAGTCCTAATAACACCACTACTTATGTGGCATGAATCCCGTGAAAGGGCCTTTCAGTAACATACTCTATCTGCTGAGGTCTAAACCCTGCAGAGCACACAGTTCACCCTGGCACTTAAACCCTGACTCTACACCCATTTTTGCCAGGGCTTCTGTCACTGGGTCCCCGTTCCTCTGGGAGGGCTGCAGCTGCACACAGTGGCCACCTCTTCCCCACAAAGCTGGTATCAATTGCCCACACTTTGGTGTGTTGTTGCAATGACAAAATCCCAAAGACTGTCCTCTGATATATTAATGTGTAGCTAATTAGCATCTCCCTATAATAGCCTGTCTTTGCATGAACCATTACCTTGAATCAAAAGCCCTGGAGGGTTCTGGTTTCAGACTAATTCTGCCTACCTGGAGAGAAAAATACCCAGAGATGTCAGTAACTGTAAAATACTGGTTTTCAAGGTTTGGAAAATACATCATATTCTGTGGGAAGGAAACAGGTTTGTAAAACACATGCTGTCATGAACGTCATCAAAATGAAGGATAACTTTGGCTGGAGGGAAAGCATTTCCTGAGGAGACCTGTTAATTTCACCAAGATTCTTTCGTGCAGACATTTGACAGCTGAGCAGATCTGCCATCCTATATCACAGAGAGTCTGTCCAGGCCAGTATGCTGTCCCTGACAGGGACCAGCTCTGAATAGTTCAGAGAAAAATGCATCGCCATCATGATGGGAAATAACTTCCTCATGTGATGAGTTTACTGCCAGTCCCAGACGCTTGCTGGTTGATTTCGGGAAGAAGAACTAGCCTAGCTATTTTGGGGTTTGGGATTTTTTTGTTAATCTCATGTTGTTTAACAGTAAATACACTGAGCAAAGTTTAGCTCTGGCCATATCTTGAATTGCTAATGAACGCTTTATCATGAATTGCAATGTAGCAGCATATTTCTCAGGTTATTAAACAGTCATAGCCCTCTTAGCCTTTTGCAGGATAATTAGTTTTGATAAAGAAAGATTTATTCAGAGGCAAAGGAGGATCTGGTACAAACTCTGAGCTGTAATCTTAAAACTATTTTGTACTATAGGTCATTAACATTTCTATTTTCTTTCGTTTTCTCCTTTCAGGGATCTTTTCTGAGTATTCTTCATTACATTAGATTTAACTTTTCTTGTGTATCTAGATTTAACTTTTCTTGTGTATCTACTCATTGTTTATCTTATAAAGAAATGCTATCTACAGTGTATTATTTTCCTTTTTTCTCTTTGTGCACTAATAAATGGGCCAGTGGTAAACTCTGACCATAGGCACTAGACCAAAGACAGGTTTGAGACCAGCACTGGCACATGGTGACTCCTAATGCTGAACACCGAGAGACTGCACCCAGGTGGGGGATGTGCTCGCACTTAGGAGATACAGCACTTCTGCCATGCACAGGAATCTTTTGTTAGCTAAAATTAACTGGCACGTGCTTCTGGCAGTGCTGCTGCTGTTTCCAAAGTGACAGCCTCTTCTTTTGCATCCCCAGGAGATTACCTGAGAAATGGCACATCTTCTTCCAAACACTGCCTACCTGCCTTCCCCAGCCTGCTGAGGTGCTGGGCACCCTCTGAAACAACAAACCCCCATTCCCACGGGTAGGAAAGAACTTTTCCTGTCCAGTGTCCACTTGCTTATTATCAACAGGCCTCTTTCTTGCTGGGTATGGGACCCACTGATGCACAAAAAGCCAGGAGAAGCCGTGGCCTTCTGACTGTCTCCTTGTATCAGTAGACTAGAACACATCACCAGTGCCCCTTTTCTCTAAAGACATAATGATGTACACACCTCACATGGGTAGAACCATGGCATTTGTACCTTTGGTCAGTCCTTGTTAGTAACTGTGTAACTGCAGACAAACAGTTCCTCTCTCTCTGTTTTCTCTTCTTCAGCATGAATCTTACTTTCTGTCAGTGTGTCACAAGATTTCAAATATATTAGTAACTTTTTGGGCCAGTTCTGGCTTCCAAATGCAGAGTGGGGTGAGCACAGCAGGAAACTCTCCCTGTTGACCTCTCTCTAGGAGAATGGATGATTTCTGGAGTGTTGTTTCTAACATATATTGTGTAAGTTGCAATGAGAAGATTCATGAAAGCACATCAGTGTTTTTCAGAAACTTCAGTGTTGCTGGGATGCTCAAAGTGCCCACCAGACCCTGCAGATGGTTTGGTATCTCAGAATTTAATTTTAATAATTTTTTATTTTCAAGACTACTTTACACAAACTCCATTATAAAGTCATTAGTGCAGAGTCTGAAATCTATATAATCCTTGGCACTAATGTGGATTTGCAGAATACTGCTGGTAGTCAGGAAAAAGATTTCTAATAAAAATACAGGAGTAATAATTTCCATTGATATTTTTCTGAAGTCATTTGCTCATATCTGTATTTCTCCACCATTGCTCACATTTTTAGAAAAAAATCTGCTAAATATTTAAGTGTCAGTACTCTGTTTATGATAGATTAAACATTTCTAACATGTGCAAACAGTGTATTCAATGAAGATCTAAATATAATCACATTGTACACCTTAGCTCCATTTCAACTTCTCTTCCTGTCCTGGAATATAATTAGGATGGAGCCTTGGGGACACACTCACTGCTAACCAACATCTCCATGACCTTACTGGGGCCAAAGCAGATGTCAAGTCACAGCTGAGTCTGGGGCACTGACTGTAAGAATAGATTCAAATTTCCACTGTTAGGTGCAGTTGTAGTATGAATGAGACTATCAAGAAAACGTAATAGATCTCAAAGACAAAGTAACCCTTAAAATAATTTTCAAAAAATAATTGTAAGGCTAACAGGAGATGATGATAATTGAGACCTACTCAATTAATAATTTAGTAATTTTCTTTTTCTGCATGCTGTGTTAGACCTTCTGAAAAAGGTTAGTGGTTAGTGACTAATTTACATTTCCTGGTTTCTAACCCTTAAAAACCAGTTATTCTGAAGGGTCAGTGTGTTTATGCACTGGGAGACTCAGGAAATTGTGGTTCCGCCTCCTGCTCTGGCAGTGGCATCTGTGCTAAAGCTCCAGCTCTCCAGGCCTTGGGAATGCAGCTGCTGCTGTAGGACGGGACAGCCGTGCTCTGTCCGGGATGTGCAGATGTGTCCTTGTGCCCACCTCTCACCTGAAAAGCAGTTCCTCTGCCCCCTGAGGCTGGACTGCCTCGAACCACATCTCTGCATTGTTCCTCCTTGTGCCAGGGCTTGCCAGAAAACGAGGTCAGTGGTGGCTGGAGGTTTCCAGAGGGACACAAAATCCAGCCAATAATCAGCTGCACGACCATTTATAAGGAGATGCCGGTGCCCACAGCTTGCTCCAAAGGTAAAGAGGAGATTTGGCAGCTCCTTTTGATCTCCCGGAAGTCAGGCTGGCAAACACCCAGCACCCAGAAGACACAAGGCAGCCTAGCACTGTCCAGGCAGCCCAACCATAGGCTGCATGGGCAAGGGAAGCACTGGAAAGTCTGGGAATTTGCTCAGCACTGAGGTGCTTCAGGTGTCTGCAACAGACACAGCTCAATACAGCACATTGTAAACTGCTGATAAAAATCATCAGTCTAAGTTAGTGCAGGACTGAACTACTTTCCCCTGGGTGCAGATCTCTTGTAGACCTTTTCCTGCAAATGGAGGCTGCTTCAAGAGTGCCATTTCCCTTGAAGTTGAGATTAGCATTTATTTCCCCATGCTGGAGTTAAATTTAGCACTAGATCTACTTATTTTTTAAAACTAGGAACTTAGTAAAATCTTCAGATTTTTCTTCACAGAACAAACCAGGAAGGAGTAAAGTGCTCTTACAAAGTGGCAATATTCTATTCACATTTTACAATTACAATAATTGCATTTCTAATACTATAGACTATTAAAATTTAAGATATCTGACATCATACAGATTTATTAATATGGAACTAAAACAATTCCTCTGAGTGGGACTTTGAATATGATTTCTTACTGAGATTAAGTAGTCTTTAAGAAACTGGATAAAAAATATTTACATGTATTTTAGGCTAAGCTGCTTATTCATGAATAATAATCAAATGAATAGAACGTGTCAATTTATTTCAGATCTATAAAATACAAACCTAAAAATATCATTTGACAGACAATATTCACCATTTAGTTTATATTTTAGTATGATCTAAAGCCTATCTTGCACAGAATAATAATGTAACAGAATAACAAAATAGTCTACATTTTAACCTTAGAGATTTCCTTAACTGGAGTCTACCATTTACATCAAAAATACTTGTGCACAGTAACCAATCAAACATCTACATTTCAATAGATTGGCTACATCTCATAACTGAGACACCACTTACAGTACATTTATTAAAAATCCTTCAAGAATGCACTCAGTAGTAACAGTAGTTAAAATCATAACAGTTCTGTGAAATGATCAAGGCAAATGATAACAGAATTTTAAAATTCAGTTAATCATTTATACATAATGTAAAGCCCATGTAACACTACAATGAAGGAAGAAATTACATGGGCACAAGTGCAAAAAAGCAATATTGTAAGCCATCTTCTCTCTTTGGTAAAAATCGATTAGCAGGAACTACACCATAATAATTCAAGTCAAAGACTAATTCAGGCTATATGTTTTTTCCTTTCCTACTATAGGCAGATTTGATTTGCAGGCAATCTACAGTAGAGAAGTTAAAATTCTACATAATAGGCCCATTTTTTTCCTCTCAAGTTTAAATATTGAAATTCAAGATAAGGATTTTTTTCTTTCATAAATAGCTTTTCAGTAGTATTGTTTCTTCAGGAATTTAAAAATAAATAGCAAAATATACACAACTTCAAATATTTAATTCCTTCTAGGTATATCCTGAAAATATATCACCAAGGAATAAATAGCTTTGGGTTTCTCAGATATTTGGTAAAATGTCAATTACTCTTACATGAGGAGTTTTGTCTGAGGGATAAGGAAGTACCATTGCTTTTTCTACAAAGCTTTTTCTATACAGGTAGCATTTTAAGAGCTTTACAGTAAGAATATAATCTGTAAGATAATATGAACATTCTCCACTAAGAACTACAGTAAAAAAACTTTCAAATTAAACCTTTAGGATTTCATGTTCAAATCTGAGGAACTTCCAGGTAACTATGAAGTTCTCCTGGCAGGACAGTCAAGATTGGTTGTCTGTGTCAGGAGGCTACAGTAACAGTAAGGCAATTTCCTCTAATGGCAGAGCCAAAGCTCTTTTCTACTGACAACATATTAAAAATCCAGAAAGGACAAAATGTTGAGGAAGGGGCAAAAGAAAAGGATGTGGGTGAAGAACACTCGTGTGTAAACCACCCTAAGACGGATGTGGATTGCCTACAGAGTTTTCACTATAACCACAGATTTTATGTAAATTCTTCTGGTTTTGAAGGACTTAATCCACATGAACAATTAAGGTAAAGTCATAGGGGGTTTGTAGGTTATCATCTTACTCAACCTCCTTCTTATATTTATCTGAAATTATTGCTAAAGAAAGCAAAAAAAAAAAAAATCCAAGCCACATCAGCAAAGCAATTAGTTAAAAGGATCCAGCAACTGGAGGTGTCATTGGAAATTTAAAAACCAAATCTTATCTGCAGGAAGATCTTCTGGAGGGGCAGAGCAAAAGTCCTTGCCTATTTACAAGATCCATTTAAGCTGCCAGAAGAGTAAAGGCAATTTTGGCTGTTCATTTATTCAGAATTCATAAATAACATGTAGGTTCACTACCCTCCTATTCACACCCACAGTTAATTTACATAAAATATTAAGCAGAATGCTTTTCTACTCCTTGTTTGATTCCAAGCACAAGATGTAAAAACCAGTTAAACTGCACAGTCCAACCCTTATCTCTGCAAACCTCTATCTGATCAAGAAAATGTTTTTTGGCATCTTCTTCGCTTTTCCCTACTGTCAGTGCATCCCTGATATATTCAATATCCTCTTTGCTGGTTAATTGAGGCATTCCAGTCATTAGCATCATGGAGAACAGGATGATCAGCAGGTTTGTGTGGTGTCGGAGAGCCAAGTAAGCCTTCACACATACGTCCTGTGAGAGAGAAGAGTTTTTTGTTAATTGAGGAGATGAATTGAGGGCGTTGGTGTAGGAATTGCACAGGACTGTCATTAACCAATGCCATTCAACCACTCAAGCATGTCAGAGACAGGAGACCCAACAGAGCCATTCAGCTGAGTAGAAATGTGACACAAATTTCTGCACCTGCTGCTCAGTATAACTTCATTCACCACAGGCTGGGGCAACAAGAACTGTCTGGGTGTACAACTAATGGCTCTTAATCCTACATTAATTACTAAAGTATAAAATCTTAGCCTCGCCAGAATTACAAATTAATTTCCCTACCATATAACCTCTTTCTGTGGCTGTTAAGAGAGACAGCAATAATTCACTGTCTTCCTTTCCTTTTGGGATGTTCCCATTTAAAGACTGTGACTGACAAGTGATACTGAACAAAGCAGCACCTCCAGGGGATTGCTCTTCATTCTCTATAGATGTCTGTTAACTTTGCAGTGGTGATGGATTATTTAACAGGGAAGATTTTTCAGGCTTGGTGTTCCAAGGAATTTTGCTAGCTGACAGCTCTGGTCTTCAGGCACTCTGCCTTGCTGTAGGATTTCTATCACCATGTACTGTCATTCTGGATTCCAAAGACTTTTTTATAGCCTTTTCATTTCCATGTATAAATAATCTGTGCTTAACAACAGAACTTTTAGAAGAATGAAATTTCTGCAGCTTGCAAAAACATGCAATGCTTTTAAAAATAGTATTTCCTGCTAAGCGACTAATAAATAAACTGAAACGATTATTTCTTATATTACATTTATAACTCATTTACTAGTAGAAATAAGAACAATGCAATGAAGACATCAATCAACTAGAAAGTAGGCCTGCAATGCAGCAATGTAAAAATATGAAAAATATTTCCAAGAAGGTTGTTATTATTCAAACCAAAGGTGAAGCAATGCTGATTTTTACCCAATTAAATACTCAATTTAACCTTTCTACAACCGTATATTAACTTTTTGAATAATACTTGGAAAATCCAAATATGTTAATGTAAACTTCCAACAAATCCCATCAGTCCTCTAGAACACAGGGCTTTTTTTTTTTTAACAAGATACATGTTTTCTTTTTTCCTCTGAAACAGGAAGAAGTGCACAAATAATCTTAACATCTATCACTGTTCACATCAGCAACACCAGGACACCCAATGAGACAAGTCAGGAAAATACTAAGGAAGTAAGATGATACATTGAAGATCTGTCTGTACAATTTCTTTTTTTTAGTATTGCCTGGGAACTTAAATCTTTGTTACCAAATAAATTCTGTCCTGAAATAAGGTCACATTTATGAACTCCAATGTTAGTTAGTTCTAGCATAGCAAAAGATAAAATGCAATGGTCAATGCACAATTTACAATAGAAAACAATCTCACTTTTTCACAGGGAATAGTGTCTCTCCATTATATCAGGAGAAAAAACAAAAAAAGAATAAAAAAAGAAATTTTACTTATGTATTATCAACTTCAAACAGAGAAATCTTGTCACAAGAGTTAGTCTGTGTTTTGTTCCCCTTGAAAGAGATGAAAGGTCTTTATAGTTATATCAAAGAAGGTTTTACATTTCTGTATGGATGATGTATCTCACTGCTTCGGGTGTCTGAGATAGAAAAACAATTATGCAGTCAAGAAAAACATGGTATCACTGCATCTCAAAGGCAGTCCTTCCAGGAATTTCAAACATTTAAAAAATCTGCATCTGCCTGTTACAGTTATTTATTCAGACAGGAACTGAATCTAGTTTTGCATTAGTATCTTCCATGAAAATGAATTTTTACACATCTGAGAGAGGCAGCGAGAACCAAAAATAACCCAGATGCCAGGTAAGTGTCAAAGATGTGTACATGTTTACAGTGGGATTAAGAAGAAAGCTGCTAGCTCATCTAAAGCCATAGGCAAAATCAGAGGAGCTGAGGAGAAACCAAAATCCCATTGGCCAATAGGAAAAAAAAAAGAATAATCATTTTGAAAGATTGAAACTCTCCTAAATATTATTATCCTAAAATCCAGGCATTTTTATAATATAAAGTGTCCAAGTTCTGTTACATAGGCCATCCCTTCCCTGTACAGAATACTGCAAATAAGTATTTCTCAATGATGAACTGTTTACCCTTCTGCTTTCTGTCACCTTTGTTTGACAATCAAATACATGAGATTTTGTAAAGTAGTTTAAAAGAATGTGATTAACACTGAAAATACAGATCTCTGTATTATCAAGTCAGCAGAGTAATGAAAAAATAATGAATTAAGTAAATTAAATCTAATGAATAAAAATGAGTTCATAATGTAATGCACAAACTATCAAAGACAATTTTACGCAAATGAATAATAGGTAGGTGGCCAAAGCTCAAAAAGGACTATGAAGATTTTAGATAAGCCTTTCTTGAAGATTTCTACAAATAAGAAGTGAGAAACTTGTGTGCACATAGAAGTAAGAAAGTTGATGGGTTTCAGCCAAAGGCTGGAAAGGAAATGCCACCACATATGACACAGCAAGAGAAATCTGGGCAGCACTAGGGCAGCTGAAAAATTCATAGATGGAACAGAAAAATACTTGTCTTCTCAGGTTAAGTTATGCTTAAATACAAGTTTGTGATGAGGAAAAAGCCCATCAAATACTGCTTCCTTCTAAGTATTTCTTTGATGTCATTAATAACCTCTGGCCTCTAATTTTCATTAAACCATCATAACAAATGCAAACAGAAAGGGAACCAAAATTTAGATTAAGAACTAATAGAAAGGAGCTTCATTGCTAGTTCAGAAAAGTTGCCAGGCCACCGACAGCCTCAGAAGTTCACTAATAAGGAACTATACTGTTCTGCAGTGAACTTCAGTCAAAGTTATTTTTCCAGCCTTCTCCAGCATCTGCAATATGAGCTCTGGCTAACACATCTGTATGCACTGTGTCCAGTGGATAACAAAGAAAGAAAAATTTATAAAAGTAGGTTATTAAGTTATTAAAAACACCAAAGACTGTAAAATACAAAGGAGTCTTCTGAAGTACAAACTGTTTTAATGTAGTCAAGCACAAAATAATGAGAGATGCTCTTAAAAATTAATGAGGGATAAATGATGAGACTTTTCCATTAATACATGAATGAGTCAGCAGATATACTGAATGAAACCCTCAATATTAGGAAATATGATGAAACAAGTCAACTGAAAACTCTCTAAAGGGCTGGATGATCCATATATATGAAAACAACTTTACCTCACTGCAGACACCAACAGGTCTTTCCATACTCCATTAGCACACTGTCACACTTTTAACTATTTTCTGCTTCCAGAACACATGATTTCTTTGAAATGACATATCCCAGACTGGTGTTTCAGTCCCACACCTGCATATGACTTAGACCTGCAGCAACAGCATAATTGCTGTACACAGCACAGCTCACAGCTTCCCTGAGAGCATGGGCTCAGCATCCCATTCCCATGGCAAACCCCATCCTAACATCTTCCGAGCTACAGGACCCCTTCAAAACACCCCCTCTGTGATAAAGGCAGTCCTGGCAAAAGGGAGACTCAAAGATTGCACCTGGTTCTTTAGCTATTTTCAGAAGTTTGGGCAATGACTTGAACCAAAGATAGTTGGTTCTTCTTTGCATGGGTCCTCTCCACACATGCCCTCTCCCTTTTGATTGTCTCTAGTGGACAATGTGATTTATCCTAACATAAGAATACCATAAGGTGGGAATTGCAAGAGAATCCAAGTGGATCCCCATCCCTGGCAGGCAGGCCTGCAGGATGTGTCCAGCCTGAAGATGGTGAACACTCATTTTTGGATGAGTGAGTAAAAGCACTGAGATGCAGCCATAAATGGAGACGAAATGCTGAAGTAACCACATAGGGGACTCACCTGGTGTCATCATCTTGGGATAATTCCCATTGCTCATCACAGACAATCACAAGGGACATGGGGGTGGTGTGTGCAGGACACAGATTTGCTGTAGAACCGTGTATATGTTCAAAGGGACAAAGTCACCATCCATCAGTAAGAACTTTAATTAGGTACACAGGTTAGAAAACCAGACTCCTTACTGGGACTGGCTCACCCACAAGGAATCCACAACATGAAAGCTAGGCTTTGGCTTGGACTCACTCTACAGAAGAATTTTTCTTATGATATTATAAGGAACCTGCTTTCTAAATCAGACACTTTACTCAAAGTCTCTAAAGATGACCACAGGACTAACACCTCAGACATAAATGTACTTCTGACCAGTCAACTCTCATTCATTTCATTAAATATAGGAACTGCATACTGAACTCCTTCTTTGACCAGGTCCTACACTAGCTTGAATAATCACAACAGGTTTGGAACCGCTCAATTTCGAACAGAAGCAATAGAACAGATTTTTAACACCATTCCTTTCTTTCAGAGTTAAATCTATCTATCCAGTTCAAAAACAGCATTTGAGGTAGCTTAGGGTCACTACAGATTTTTACTCAGATGCAGCAGTCCAAGCCCCAGAACTGGAGAGCAGAATCAGGAGGGAATAACACCAGCAAAACCAACTGACAAATGCCTCACACCTGCTCATACTCCACAGAGGCTCTGCTTAGTGCCATGAGTTTCCTCTAATTGCACAAACACTGAAGACCTCTGCAAAGTACTTTCAATCAAGACAAGAAACAAAGAAAGAACTGCTTATCTGGTCTGCTGCTAACGAGCTTTTCAATGTGCCTTTGTGAATGTTTGAATTCTAGTTCCCATAATTGTACAGATAATTTTTTCTCTTAGTTGGGCCCAGATTATCCCGGAATTGTATTACGATTCAGTACATTTTACTAAGATAATACCCAGAAGCCCAGACTTTTGAAAACCAAGGCACTAATGTTCATTTCAGAGGGTAAAAAAACATTGCTTAATTGTTTTGTAGTTAGATATCCATTCTTTTACCTGAAATTTATGGAAATGGAGACTTGTCTTCTTTCCGGAAGTTCCCATGACATACAGAAAATCTGGAGTCAGCACAAAAGGAACTCTCTCCTTATTTATTCCAAGGAAGCTTTTATAATTCCCAAGAATATGGCCAAAATCAATATGGAAAAGGTTACCTTCATAAAGAGAAGAAGTCACAGTTAGACAAATACAATAAACTGCTAAGAACACTTACTTGTATTCACAATAGTTCCAAACCCTTTTTTTCAGTATATATGATCACTCTTAAGTTCAGCAGAAAAGACTATTTTCTTTCTTTTTTTGGGAAATACATAATTCTGTCCTCTTGGCAAAATTACTTTTTATTTATCATTGTCAGTTGTTAGAAGATCAGCAGAACTGCTGTATTATCTAAGCATACATTCACAGCTTTTCGGAAATCAAGCAAGGAAAGCTTGTGCCTCATACCCATAACAATCAGAGCATCACTGCATGGAAAAGGCTTGAGAGTTATGTTTTGAATACCCATGGGATTCTGGCACTACCCATCTCCTTGGCAAATGTCATTGACTAGAACATGCTTTCTCCTCACAGACTTCATCAGTGATTTCTAAACCAGTCTGTATGTTCAAAGTCTGCATTGTCACCCTTTGGATAGCTTTGAGAGGGTGGTAGGGCACCAGTTCCCACAAAAGTGATGAAAACCTCTCCTTTTAAGGATCACTACACCTACAGGACTGGAGTGTGCTGCTCCTCTTGACATTACTTTATTACTTTCACTGGCAGCCAGGATACAGATACAGGAGTATGCGTACTTAAAAACACAGATTTGTAGTAGTGGCACATGTATAAAAAAAAATAAAACATCGGATTATGTAAGATGATACTTAACAGTGATCTGTAGGTGGAACATCCTTAGATGTTCCATATTTTAAGCCAGCTTTCAAGTTCCCACAGCCTACCAAATCTGAGTCTCTGCAGACTTCTCAGACTGACATCCTTCTGGCTCCTGAGGCTCAAGACAGCTCCTGTTAAAGACTCTGAGGCAAACCTCATGACCACAACAGAATAACACTTCTTTCTCTGTTTCCCTGTCTACTGACCTGTGCCTCATTTTCTGCCAGTGGGAACTAACATCATGTTATATTATATATAATGTTGAAATTAAAGCATTTCTTTGTCATTTTTTCCTCGAGGGCTTCTGCTGAACTTTTTGACTGTAGTCTTCAATTAGCTAATTTCTGCCTTCAGGGTACTTCTTCTCTCTAGCCTTCAACTGATAAAACTTTAACTCTAATATGATCAATATTAAATATCCAGACTTCTAACTACTTTTCATCTCTTATCAGAGACTAATTATGAAGTGAGAGGATCATGAAACTAAAAGTGAACTCCTTAGACCAAATAAAACTCCTCCATATGTACTGATTGTTCTGAGGTTCTCTCCACAGGTAAGTAAAATTAAGGATGAAACAATGTGCAGCTACAGAAGTAACTCCCACAGTTTACAGTACAAAAAATCTGCGAGTTTCTTCAGGAGCACTATAACCATCCCACAGATTTTAGTAGCAAAACAAATACACTGTATGTACACTTATTTACTGAGATTTCTTACAACAGTACACAAAGCAATTACGTTCCTCAGAAGTGAAAACAGTCCAGCAACATCTGAATTCTGACAGAATTCAGTTCCACTAAACACTGTCGGAACCACATCCACACATCAGATAGGTGAACAGCTATCTGCTTTATAGGGTTTTTTTTGGTGTTCAGACCTTAGATGTAGACAGTAAAAAAAAACTGGTTTACATTTTTCACAACTTAGTTTGTATCAAACTGGTCTTTGGGAAATAATGGCATTAATTAAAGACAAATATCTACAGCCTGTATGAAGGCCAACAGGGGTGACAATACATTTCAATGTCACAGGAGGACTTGACCTTGTAAGCACCACTGACAGAACTGGCTTGTGTCTCTTCATTCATTGTTAAATGCATAATTTATTAAAAGGAAATATAAATCTAGTGAAGTATAGACAGTCTGCATATCTAAGAAATTCTCAAAAAATAACCCACCTGTTTCCGTAATCATGATGTTGTCATTGTGCCTGTCTCCTATTCCAAGTACAAAGGTTGCCACACAGTATCCAGCACAAGAATAAACAAATCTTTCCACAGCTGCCTGAAACTAAAAATAAATCTTAGAGACGTTAAATGCTTCAGTGCTAGACACCAAATCACACTCAATCATTCTCCAAGTTATGTATCTTTCTGTTGACATGTATCTATCAACAGTTAGGCAAACTGTCTTATAAGATACACCACTGTACAGCAGAGATCAAGATCACAGCCCTGCACTGCATTCCCTGTGCTGGCTCTACCCCTCAGCATAGAGAAAAGCAGCATAGAGCTGTTCACACATTCTGAGGAAAAAACGGTGGCAGAAAGCTGTAGTAGGTCAGTGGATGTACACAAGCAAAGGAGCTGTGAGCACCCAAACCTGTATCTGAATCCACTAAAACCACATTGCCTTTCCCTCTCAACCTGCTCCTCATCTATCGCTTCTAACTTCCATTGACAAAGAAGTTATTTCAGAAGCATCTTGTCTCTCAGGAGTTTGTCTGGCAGCTGGATGCTAAAAGCTCATTCACACACACCTGCAGCTGAGTGCAGGGAAAATGGATTTTTCAAACTCCCGCAAGTAACAAACACAAACATAAGGGCTCTATGCTCCTAAATTAATAGGGTGCATTTGAAAATCCTACTTAAAAATTCAAAGAACTCACCTTCTCTTCAATCATGCATCTCTCCTTGAGCCACTGGTTTAGTATTTCATCCTTAAATGCACCAGTGTTCCCAACTGTACTCTGTTGAATTTTGGCAATTGTTGTAGCATCTTTCACAATTTCAATCATTCCTAAAGAAAATAAGGAAAAGGTTAGAAGAAGTTATTAAATTTTTATCAGAGCATATTAAAAAACATGCAAAATTAAATTTTAAACTGTATTTAAAAATCAACTGAAGATCTTCATAGGTTGTGAGCAGAAATTTATTTGACAAGGAGCAATGGTTCTTGTTCATTCCCAGCTGAAACCAGCCAGAGCTCATAAAAAGCCTGGCATCCAAACTCCTCCTCTTTTAAAATGGATGTATCACATAATGAGTGGGTACCCTCTGCATAAGGCTTTTCCCAAGGAGAGGAACTGTTCCTGTCCTGATCCCCATTCACATTCTCCCCAGCTTCTCTCCAGCTTCACAAACATGAGGAGCTGAAGAAAAGCTTCAGTTTTGCCACAGTCTAGGGATGCAAGTGTTGCTAGGGCTGTGGCAGAGGAACAGAGCTGGCCCTCCTGCAGTAAGTCCAATTTAAGCTTAAGTGTGCACATACACAGAAAGCTCAGAAATACCAGTACACAGTGAGGTACAGCAGTGGCATTGCTGGTGGAAAGCTCTGGCTGTCAGGGCCATAGCGTCTGTCCCCAAACTGAACAGACTCTCCCTCGCCAAGGCAAACTGGCACATCACAGCAATATGGTGCAGAAACAAGGCCTTGTCCCGTTCCTGCCAGCATGGCATGTGATGGACAGGAAGCTGGAGGGAAATGCAGAAACAGAGGCTGCAACACAACTCTGCACTGTAGTCAAGACTAGCAAATGCAGTCCAGACTGGGCATGCCTGTAAGGGGGAAAGTCAGATTTTAGTTGAATTTATTTGGTAATTGGAAATATTTTGTTTTCTTTCTCTGGTTCAAGTTCAGCAGTGTCTTCTAGCTTCAGCTCCAGTTCAGAGATAAGCAAGCAAACAAACATACCCCTTTCTCTCTAAAGCAATTCAAAGCAGTTTCTGATTTGGTTTCAATTTGAATCTCTCTGAAACAGATCAGTTTCTTTCTAATCACAATCCCACCCTTTTGCAATTACTGAATTATGTGCAAATTTTTCAGTAACAAAGTAACAACACAGCAATCTCTTCCTGCCTTCCATGCATGGCTGAATTCATGGCTGAATACCCCCTGGAGGTATTTTCTTCTGTCATTACAGTGGCCTGGATATTTTGCCATAAAACTATTGTGGAAATATGACCTCCAAAACCCACCAGCAAGACCACCAAATTAAAAAGCTTTGCATTTTGGTCTGTGCTTGTCAAGCTGATGTTTTTCTCCTGGGTGTGAGCTCCAGCTCCCATTCCAGCTGTTCAAAAAGCTTCCCCTGCCTGTGCTCACGAATCTCCCTCTACCGGCCAACAGCTCCTTGATTGAGGGGGAGCAGAGCTGGCTCAGGAGACACGGCGAGGATGGCAGCTCTCGGCTGGGCTGCATTCAGCTGGGAGGCAGGAAATGCACCATGCCGTGTGTTTCTGAGCCTCTGTGGTGCTAAGGCAGGTGACTCTCCTAAGAGCCAGCCTGAAGTTCTTACTTTCAGCAGTGATGCAGTAAGTAGTGATAATTGCCTAACAGTGCCAGGAACATAGGGACATGTCAAAGGGAGAGAGGGCAGGGGATGATCTTTTACCAGTGATACAGAGAAGAGGAAGTTCCTCCTACAGAGGTCTGCTTGGCAGCAGCAGTGGAGAGGACAGATGCTTCCAAAATTACAAACTGCACTGAACACAACCGTCTTTAAGAGAACAAGAAAGCTCTGTGCAGGAGGAGATGCCAGCCCAGGTGTAAGACATCTGTTTCCCTGTGCTCAGTGCAGAGTGGGGTACTGTCCTTGTGTCAATACACAGAAACTGCCCCAGTTCCATGGAAGTATTAAGAAGACCACATGTGAATATTGTGAAAAAACATTTGCATGCCACCACTCTTTGGTTCTGTTCCAAACAAGCATAAGCTCTACATCAAAGTGTGCCACATTGAGTATTACTAATTTAGGCTGCAGGTATTCTCAGGAAACCAAGCAGGAGTGTTAATAGCATTAGCCGTGCCCCTACTGTGGTGCTAAAAGGATGCTGAATTCTTACATCTCTCCCATGCACATAGGAAAATCAAATATAATTTCCTTGAGACAGAAGAATGGGGAATCAATTAAGAATTCATGAAAGAATAACAAAAATCTGTAACTCAAGTATGGAAATGCTAGAATCACTGGCAGAATTGTTCCTTCTTCCTCTGTTTTTTCAATACATTACATTGTCTTGAGATAATTTTAAACAAAATTAAACCACATCCTAAAAAGATCTCTAAAAAATTAGGTTTAAGACATCTAAAGGAGAGGAAACTCTCCCAACTTTCCTTATATTTATAGTTAGTATTTTGATGTACAATGTTCTATTTCCTTTATTATTAAAATTCTATCAATACATATTATTCAATTTTAAAACATTTATATTAGGAGAGAAGAAACTCTCTTATGTCACGCTACCAGGTATTTTATCAGTGAGTCTGAGTTTCCTGTATTGCTGAGATAGCCTGAAATCAAAAAGATGTTAAAAAATTTTATGTGGCAATGGATTTTAGAGAGGAAGTACATTACAAAAGTATATTAAATAGTTCTTAATTTTACTGGGATTTCTTACTTGGTTTCTTTCACCACAAGTTCTGAAAAATTGATCACCTGTGCTGCAGGAACTAATGCCCTGTGAGAAATATTGCCTGAGTATCCTGTTACGTAATGTTGTTGCTTCTACGTGGTATGAAGCTTTAGGTCAGGAAAAAAAATGTTTTGCTCTTTTCTCTATTTTATTCTTATCAACACATTAACACATCTTGAATAAGTCACTCACTTTCACTGCTGTTTCATACTAAATATTGTTATTAAAGAGAAACTTGCAGCACAAGTCAAGCAGTTGCACAGGAATCACAGCCAGTAAAGCTGGTGCTGCAGCTCAAGGAAGGGCAGAAACTGCTGCCAAGATGCACCTGAAGGCTACTCATAGAAAGTGTAATGAAGTGCTATTTACCTCAGGACCACAGCACATATTAGAATAGTTCTCCCATACATATCTTTTGTAAATAGGGTATTTTGAATTTCTAATCACACTAAGTGTGATCACATACCTATTTTGTTCCCTGTAGAAATGCAACCATATGGCAACAAACAGAGGTCCAAGGATTCTGCTTCCCAAATGGATTCCATAATTCGAAGAATCTAGTAAAAGCAAATGTATATGCTAAGTTATTTCAAATTATTTGAACATTGCAGCTGACTCATACAAATAACACTACCCAGACTTCTGAGATGGGGCTAAACTTACTTGGCTATTTAATTGAGAAATACAGAATGTATGCAGCCATTCAAGTTAATCACTTATAGAACCAAGGTTTATATTTTTTCATCTGTCCTGTGACCATGCAATCACTATTTTTCTATAAAACATTAATAAATATATTGTCTGATGTCTAAATAAGGTGAGATTGAACGCATTAGCAAGTGTGTCCATTTTTCCCCATAAGTACTCCCAAAAGCACTAACACACCAGTTGTCAGAAACTAGAGTAATGTCAGCCACTGATTTTGCATTTGTTAACCTCACCCATTGCATAAATAAATGATAAAAAGGCTTCATCGGAGAAACAGGCCATCTTGCACTAAGTAAGATTCTGTGTGTAGAACACTAAGATGTGAAGTGTGTATGGCATGTGGCAGGAAAAGCCAGGGTAACAGGATGTACTGTGTCTGGCTGGGATGAAGCTGCTTTTCTTCAGAGCAACTTGTACAGTGCTGTGGTTTAGGGGGTGACCAAAGCAGTGCTGGGAACACACTGATGTCCCAGTGTCCCAGCTGAGCAGTGTCTGCTGAGTGTCAAGGCTGCCTGTTTCTCACCCTGCCTCACTGAGACCAGATGGGGTGCACAAGAGGTTGGAAGGGGACACAACCAGGCAGATGACCTGAACCAACCAAAGAAATGCTCCATGCTGAACAATGCCATGCCCAGCAATAAAACAGGGAGGAAGGGGTTATGTAGGTAAAACATCTTCTGTGCAGGAACTGGCTGGGAACTGGTCTGTCCATGGAATGTGGTGAGACTGCCTTAGCACCACTTGTTTTGTTTTCTTCCTCTGTTCTTTCACTTCTCCTTTGCTTATTAAACAATCTTTAGCTCAACCCACAAGTTTTCTTGCTTTTACTCTTCCTTTCCCCTTTCCCATCCTACTGGGATGTGTTCATAACACAGTAACATAAAAAACTGCAGTACAACAAAAACTATCCAGTGTTGATATTAGCCTTGTCATACAGAGTGTAAAATAAAGAAGACAACCTTGTATTTCATATGGACAATGAAGACAAGGTATACACACTTTGGAAAAGTAAAATGATTTTAAAATATTTTAAAATATTCATGTTATTCTTTTTATAAGTTTTAGCTATCATACCTGTAAAATTAGCATGTCCTGACGGAGGTCATCTCCATGTTTGAAGATGATGCCTATAGTTTCATTTGACAGAGCTGTTGGATCTGCACATTTAAATTCAAGCCAGAGGGGCTTCTTCTTAGATGCCATTACTTTACATTTTTCTATCTGTGAAAGACACATTTATTGCTTGCTAACCATTGTATGCCAACATCAACCCAAGAAACCTTTTTAACAGCAGCACCAGAATAGTTTACCAACTTCCACTCAGTTACACCACAAAGACACACATTGAAAGCACATATCAAGAATGGTGTTCAATTGCCACATAAAGCTTTCCTGAACCTGCACAACTTTTAACCACTGTCCATGATAACGGAAAAAGCGTATCTTGACTCTCCAAAACTGGATTTAGCTTGTCAATGTGCTTCAGACAGATTTAAAACAGGAACAGATATTCTGACAAAACTGGAAAATATGGACCCTCACAACAGAACTTTGACAGGTGCTTTGCAAAACCAGAACATAGTCATTGTCCAATGCAATTTACCACATCATACACCCTTGTGGCTTCTAGCAACTACATTCAGGTGACTCCAAGGATCTTGACTGTGCTTCTTTACCCAGACCTGACACTGCATTTTAAATGCATGATCCAGTTTCCTTTCACTACACATCTGCTGATTTATGAATCTTTTTTTAACTCTGAGTCAACATACACAATTGCAATCTCACCACAAAACTGAAGGCAGCAATATAGAAAAACCCAAGTTTTTCTTAATGTATTTCTAGCAAAATCGTAATGTATTTTCTAACAAAAAGAACACAGAGATAGTGAAAAATCAGAAATAGGTGATGTAGACATTTTTGCCAGTATGATGAGGTCTCGACCCAAATCTTAATGACAGATATGAATCAGGGTAAGACAGAGAAAGTAACTGGAAGAATGGAAACTGAATATCCCAAAACCTCTGAATCAGATAAAACAGTTTTATATAGGTATTTAATTTCCAAAAAAGTCAGCTACCTGGTTAAATCCTGGATTAAACTAATGGAAAAATTATAATTGCCATTTAATGATTGGAATTCCATGAGTTGCTGCAATTTTTTTTAGCACATGGTGGCATGTCATTACATTTAGAAAAATAATAATAGCTCTGGAAACAAAAACCTACTGAGTCTGTGGAATGTCATCATATTCACACTGAAATAAGAGCTTTAGACATAATAGCAAGATTTTTTATCAAGTCACACATACTTGCAAATAGATTTTTTAGAAAAAGGATTTGTAGAAAGTCAGAATACACTTACCACTAGTGCTCCTGCTCTTAGCCCAGGATCATATGGAACTCTAAAACTTTCTGGAAGTTTGCTGCCCTGTAATTTTTCAAGCTTTTGTCTCAGCTGTGCAATAACTGCAATTACAAGTAAGAAAACACATTATAGGCTATCAAACTTGTTTAACATTATAATTTGGCTAAAAAGCTCCGTTTACCTGTTTTTTAAATTGCTTTCCTGCTGGATCTCCTTATTCAAGGAATGGAGGAAAACTCTAACTTGCATTATTAATGGTCAGGGCTATTTCAGATACCCAAAGTCTTCAAACAGCTCAGAAGTCATGTGCCTTCTCTGCAGTGTTAGAAACACTGCACAGTAAAAGTTTACATTAAAATGTCAGCTTCCGTTTAAAAAACAAAACACAGTAGAACACACCAAAAAATATTTTCCCTCATAACTGACAGGAAATGCAGAGAGACTCGTGGCTTTTGAATTCCTGGAATCAATTACTCTGTAACCATAAGGAGACAAACTACAGAGATACTGGATTTCCTATCCTCCTAAAACTGGTTTCATAGTGCAGCCTTCTTAACCTCACATTCCAATAAGAAGAAAATTTGCTGTATATTTATATGAACAAGAATTTTAATGTTCCTATCTAAACACAATCTTTTAATTAATAAAACCTCAAGCTTCTGACTCGTCAAGCCAGAATAGTACAGATTATACAACGCATGATGTATTTTGTTCATCTCAGCTAGTGAGTGTCAGCAGCATAAATAATACACTGGCTATTGCCCTGCATTACGGCAAAGACCTGAACACTGTTTTAAAAGCAACTGTAGCTACAGAGCAGAGGATGTACATACATGCTCAAGTAATTTTGGAGATATAAATTAATGAGCAAAAAAAATTGTACTGAGAAAGCTAAACATGGACCTGGATACTTAAATAATCACAGAATCATGGATTAGTTTGGGTTGGACAGGATCTTTAAAGGCTATCTAGTCCAACCTCCCTGAAATGAGCAGGGACATCTGCAACTCAGAGCCCTGTCCAACCCGACCGTGAGTATTTCCAGGCATGGGACGTCTCCACCACTCTGGGCAACCTGTTTCAGAGTGCCAGCACCCTCATCATAAAAAAAATGCCTTCCTTAGATGTAATCAGAATTTGCCCTCATTGAGTTTAAAACCATTAACCCTTGTTCTATTGCTACAGGCCCTACTAAGAAGTTTGTCCCCAGGTTTTTTTACAAACTCCCTGTAAGCACTGGAAGGCTGTTGTTAGGTCTCCTGAGCCTTCTCTTCTCCAGACTGAACAATCCCAACACCCTCAGCCTTTCCTCACAGGAGCGGTGCTCCAGCCCTCTCATCATTTTTGTGACTCTCCTCTGGACTCATTCCAGCAGATCCATGTCTTTCCTGTCCTGAGACGCCGAGAGCTGGATGCAGGATCCCAGGTGGAGGGGCAGGGTAGAGGGGCAGAATCATCTCCCTTGGCCTGCTGCCTATGCTACTTTTGATGCAGGCCAGAACACTTTGACTTTTGGGGCTGTTAGTGCATATTAGACAAAAAATCAGGATAGTTCAAACGCTGTTATCAAATTAAGTCAAGTCAAAAGAATTGGCTGACAACTCACAGAACACAAATGTTACACCTATCCTAGAGGGTTTTAGAAAAGAACTACCTAGCAGTGACTGGTAACTAACGTGGTATCTCTTCTTGTAAAAAATAAATCTGACAGCGATATCCAGGAGCTCATAAGCGGACTGTAAAATTTTTCAAAAAAAAATCTCAAAAATCCCAAACCCAAACCAACAATTTCCCAAACCAACAATAACACAAAAACAAATCAACCAAACAAAAAAAAAACCCTCTTAACAACTCCCTCCTGCCCCTCAAAAGCACCTAGGTTGTAGTAACCTGGATAATGAAACAGCTTTCTATAACGTAACTGTAGATTTCCTAGACAAACATCTAGGAAAGTTACGGTTTACAGTTTACTGTTACAGTTTACTGTTAGTTCAGGAAGTCTCCTCCTTGTAATGTAATGTCATTTGAAAACTGTATGCAAACCAATTGAAGCTACAAGAGATTAAGAACAGCTGATTCTAAAACACAAGTAAAGACACTTGCTAAAACAATTTTCAAGTTGATCTGGTTTAAGAACAAGGTGCTATGCATTTTAAGCGATGAAACTGCTGCATAGACACATTCTTGGGAGAAAAATCATCTCACTCAGAGGGTGACGAAAGCAGATAATCCCATGCAAGATGTAATATTATGATCTTAAGAACTTATTTATTTATTATTACCAGCTATATTCAAATATAAGCAAAGAGATTACAGTGAAAAGTGAAAGAAATGATTTGACAGCATGATTGCTACTGGAATAGTATTGTCCTAGAAGGAAGGAATTTATTCTTTACAGAAGATCCACAAACACTGGAGAAACATATATACAAGAATTAGATGAGACTGCATAGCAGAATGAAATGAAACAGGACAAAACATTCAGACTGAATATATGAACAACAATGAACTATAGAAATATCGGGGCAAAAAAGAAGCAATAACCTAAAGAATAAATTTCAGGATATACATTTTTAAAAATATATGAAGTAGAGGGTGCCTGTAGAAAAAATTATGTCCTCAATAATCTGAGAATAAATTACATTAGATGTAGCATTAGTAGGACACTCCACAGTTTCAGGAAGCCTTACTCAGTGAAAATGTCAATTATATAAGTAATCTTTCAGTGTTCTGCTGTACATTACATCCAAAGATTCTTTAACTTCAAAACCTAGTGGGTGTTAATGTGATTGCTTTCTCTATAAACTTTTCTTCTTTGCCCACATATCCTTCAAAGATAATATATTATGGAATCCACTGCTGTTACAGACATGTACATCTGCAAGGTTGTAAAGTTTTTTTCCAAAAGATGGGACTCTGACTAAATACATTTAGGTTATAGAGTACTTTAAGATAAATTTAGGAAGTTGTTTAGAAACAATGTTTTATATGGGGCTTCAGTAGGTCCCTTAACTCACAATGTGGTATGTGGTAACATAACTGACATTACACTATATATTGAAGAATAAATGCACATTTCCTTCAAATCTCTTTTGAAACACCACCACAGCCACTTCTGCATAACCAGAGTGGAAAGCCCTTCCAGTCCAAGGACTTCCTTGCCTGGAGCATACCAGTTTGACCATGCAGGAAGAGGTGGTTTCTCTACAACTTTTAGAATTTTAATATTGTCATATGTCTTCTCACATTCCCAACATCAAGCAAGTAACAGGAATGAGGATAAACACGCTTTTAAGAAAGGGGGGG
>VZTJ01003633.1:760955-773392 GCA_013397795.1 Orthonyx spaldingii
TAGGGGAAGGCAAGCAAAACCCAGAGGTAAACAGGCATTGCATAACCCTACTGTGGCTTCCAAAGCAGTGCTTACGAGAACTGGAAATAACAATACCGCATCTGTGTCTCACAGGACTCCTCAAAGACATGCCCTGCATATTCACCCCTGATCCACCAGCTACTTCCATGGCATAGCAGAGGCTGCACTGGACTCCTCCCTGATCTTCTTGCCAAAAATCTTCTAGTGAGAGTTCAGAGGAAGACTGCATTTCTTGGCAAGTGTCACTTTTAATTTCCAGTTGATATTTGTGTCTTTCTTCAGTGCTGGCATTCAGCTAAGGGTTATGTACAAGACCTTATCTGTTTCCCAGTCGGCACGCATGAGGTTAAAGAAGATAAGCCAAAGCTTGGGAAAGTACTGGCTGTCTAGAACATTGATATTCTTCCCCTTTTGGGGTGAAATGAGCAAACAAATGTATTACTGGTTCAATTATCATTAACTCACACTCACATTTTAAAGGAAGCAGAAATTATGCCCTTTGACAGTAATTTATCCACAAATTTTCTTAATCAACAGTACAATTTGCTGCCTAGTTTGTCACACCCAAAGAGAAAAAACAATATGAACAACAAAGAAATGCCTGTTAGCAAATACCTTGAGAAGTAACATCATACTTTTCTGCAGAAACTGATTTAATCTCCATTGTGACTTTATGCAGCAATTCAATTACTTGAACCTGCTTCATGAAATCGTGCAGCATTGCTTTTCCACAGCCCCTAAGATAGGCTTCGAGGATGACTGCAAACCTCTGTTGGTAGTGCATGGACTGGGCAATTTCGCTTCTCAAGAACCAAAACAAGAAGTGACCAATTCTTTTGTTCTACAGGTAAAGAAAAATACTACAATTAGCATTCATTTCTTGACAAAGGGTTTTAACAATGCCAGCAACTTTAGCATAAGTTGGCTGTATTTTGAAGTACTTACTCTCAAACCACGTTTTAGCAGGAATCTGGCTAATGCGCTGTCATGATATGGCTCAAATTTCACAGCCTGAGTAATATAAACACAGAAGACATGTTGTTAACACATTTAAGATCCCACTGCACTTACACTTAACCAATGACCAGAGAACACACTGCTGCAGGAGTAGAAAATGTATAAAAAAGTAGGTCTTTTTGAGGCTTTTTTGTCTGATTCAAGAAGCACATTTTGCTTGCAACAGGTTCTTCTCAGGTTTATTATTAATGTGACAACGCAAGGTGTGGAGTACCTAACCAGGGAGACTGACCTGAGCATATGCACAAAGCAACAAAGTCATTCTTGGCAAAAACCAGCAAGATCAGAAACCAGTGTGCAGCATGACTGACACTGAGAATGCTTGAAATGATTACTGACTGAGGGAATAATGAATTTGTAATTCCTCTTTAATAAAAGGTTTCAATAATAAAATATTGGTTTTGTACATCATCCACTACTTTGGGTCTAGGGCACCAAGATTCACTGCTGGGTTCCCCAGAAAGCACAGGATACAGGAGCAGCTTTTCAGAGCACTTATCTGGCTTTTATTCACTAAATGAATGACAGAATAAAAGCTCTGATACACATCCTATATTAACAAAGTACAATTAGGAGGAAGACTTCACCAGAACTTTTTTTTTCATTGACTCTGTGAAAACAGATGTATTTTTTCTCTTCCAAAAGCTGCTCCCCTCCACACAAGCCCAAAGACATTTCCAAGCTACTGCCAAAAAAGGGGGCAGGGGGGAAAAAGTCAACACTGTTTTCAAGTGTCAGCTTTGGAATTTTTTTGCTGTTATTCTCTCCTCCATCCCAATAACCAAGTGAACTGGTCTACCAGAAAATTATCACACTTACAGATTCTGGACTGTGCCAGCTAACTTCTCCACTTCAACTCATTTTTCCAGCAGCTTTTATCGTGTTGCTTGAGGAACTCAAGTTTATAGAAGGTTTGTATTAAGATTAATGGTGAAAAAGTAGTATGCATTTATATCCCATAGCAACAAAAGAGAAATAAGAAGTATACAATCTATGAATCAGAGTCACAAAATCCCTGTCATGGACTGAGGGGGTTGGTGAATGGCTTCAGGTTCTGGAAATAGAGTGCCAGGAAGCAGCCTGTAGGGAGATTAAGGGAAAACAAAGGGATGCGCAGAGAGCTGGGTGCATGTAGTATGCTCAGCTTTCAGAAGCAACAAAGTATGCAAACCTCTAGCAATGGTTATTCAACAGAATATAATGGCTCTTTCAAGACCACTGCGGTTTGCAGCTTGCAAAGAAGCAACCAAGCCATCAGCAAAGGTCTGCTAAATTCATCCAACAAATCATAGTTTTATAAACTCTTACAAGTACTGTGGCACACAGTTGCATTTTTATTATTAAAATATCAACATGATTTCTGAAATGTAAATCATCCCATGGGTTTATTCAAAATTTAAAAAAATCAAGCTTTTTCAGTCAACCTTCCTGAATGAACCAACTTATAACCAACAAAGACACGTTCTTTCGAGCCACTGGCTAAGAGACAGACAAGAAAGCCAAGCACCAGACAGACAAGAAAGCCAAACTCCAGGCTTGCCCTTCTCCTGTATCATAATTCTGTAAGAATTGTCTTGACTGTCTCTGCAGTGCTGTTTTATTTCCCCAAACAACATCGTCTTATTTAGGAAAGACAATAAGAATTCACAAATATAACAATATATAGATCCTTTTACTTTGTGTATGAGATTATGAGGCATGATGGGTTTTTAATAAAAATTAATTTTCACTGCAGTAAGGTGCCCAAAAGCAATAATTATTACATAAATTCAAACGGATTTTCTCACAGTTCCAAGAAAGCCTATTATAAACCTCATTCTGGTACATACTATGCTTAATGTTTGCATAACCTTGAAAAACAATTTAAGACTGAAATACAGCCAAACAACCAACCATTACTCCAAAACAAAACCACCTTATTGAACTTGCAAATATATTTTAACATAAAACAATATTAAAATATATATTATGACCATCCTTATTGAGCTGATGTTTTAGAAATTATTATTTTTAAAAGTGCAGCCCATTTTTCTTTTTTCTTCACGAAGTCAAATATCAACTTTTGCACAACAACAATAAAAGCTGGCCATTAAAAAATGTCTGCTGGCACTTCATCAGGTCCCTGAGTGTACCTTTGCCTTGTAAGTTCAGCAGAAGGCCTTTACTCACTGCCATATACATGCAGTACAGCCATTGGTGTTTGTCTTGCAAAGAATTTTGTTGCATTTTAACTATCCTATCCATGGTTTATCAATTGTACAGAGAACAACAGACCATTATAGGAAACTCAATAGGTGGATTTATGGTGAGGATGCTTCTATTTGAAATAAACCTGGGCAGGGGACATAAAATGCTTGATTTCTAACTCTACAGCGTTAAAATGGCAATATCCTGTGCAGAGTGAAATAAGCCATGGAGCTTTCATAAAAGTGTGCATTTGAAAAGTGATGACCATTTGCAGAAGAGATGTGTCCACTGGAGCAGAGGACTGGTCGACATCCACTCTCTGAAAAACGTAGATTTTAAATACACTGTCATACCAAAATTCTGCTGCAGAATGCTGACAGTTTATGTTCCACAGTTAGCTAAGAAATAAAGACAAGAAAAGCAGCAGAGAGGTAAAAGTTGGAATCTTGCATATTTTTCATTTTTAAGGATGGTAAGCTCAATATTTCTTGCAACACCTCTTACTAAAAATGACACAGGGAAGTTAAGGCACTATGATTTTATGTTACAGTATTTTATTTAACTGTTAGAAAGGTTTATTCTTTTTAAAACTCGCCAGATTTGTACTTCCTGAAAACAATTTTTTTAAAAAAAGGAAACAGTCCCAGTATTTCCCCTATTTTCTCAGGCATTTTGATATCAACCAATTATCACCCTAAACTCCTAATTTGGATACAAAAAAAACGAATAAAATTGCTGAGCCACATGTAGACAGCAAAAGCTCACAAGCCAAGCACATTATATATAGCAGGAGCTACGTGGGAGGCCCAATGAGGTAACCGCAGCGACTCCTTTGGTTAATGCAGAAGTGCATAAATTCTGCCTAATCTTCAGACAAGCAAAGACAAAGCTAAAAAGACTTTGCTTAAAGCACTAGCAATGTGCAGCAAAATCTGAAATACTAACTTCATTTCTCTGGAAATCTGGGCTCTCTCTGAACCTGCAGCAATAAAAAGCGACTTCCCCAGCTGCAGTAATATCTTTCTTTCCTTTTTTTAATTTTGAATGTTGTCATCTGATTCTTTGAAAAAAGTATTTCCTGCTCTGGGGGATGACAGCCTTTCCATGCAAAACAGAGTCAGGTGTAGGAGGCCCACAGAGCCACCTGGCTCCAGGGGCCACACTTACCAGGAAGAACACAGATTAGCTTCCACCAGCCACCAGAGGAGACTTTGCCTACTGATGGCACTGTGTTGAGAGAAAAGCAACCAAGCCAATTTTCCTGTGTAACTGATATAAACCTTCCTAATGTTTGATCTGGCAGATCCACACACAAAGTGCTTCAGATCGATTCAGCAGTGACTCCTTGTCATTAGAACAACAATATTGTACCCCAGTTCCCAGAAGGACTTAATCTTGTAGTCCTAACAACTCTTTAGTTACTTTCAATATTTTGGGGGGGGGGGGGGGGNGGGGGAGCTTCTAGATAAATTTGCTCCCCTTAACAGTACAAGACTGAACTCACTGAAACATACTGTGTAATTACACTGGTGTTCTTGACCTAAAACCCAACCCCAGATTTTCTTCAGGCCTTGCCCACGTCAACATCTGCCTTTGCTTTCTTTCTGTCTATATGCTTTCTAAACTATCAATAAAGTCAGTCAACAACTCTTCAGCTCTGTGTAATTCAAACATTTTCTGAACAGGATTACAGACAGCACAGTTATGATCTCCTGCCTTCATAGCTGTGCTGGCATTAACAATTTCCAGAAAAATTTACTACTGTAAACACAAGATGCAAATCGTAAGACACAAGGCAATGGTACCACAAAAACAAAAACAAAAGCAAAAGACAAAAGGTAGAAAAGTGTGTTTTGCATTAATCTGGTTACTACCACTGCTTTGACTAAACATTGAAGACTTCAAAATTAGGTAATACTAACAAGACCCATTAAAACGGGAAATGCAAATGATGGGGTAACGCAAATATATTTCTGGAAGGCAGAGTTCAAGAATGCAAATACGCCTTACCTGCACAAGCTGTAAAAGATAATGAAGAACATCATCATCTTCTAAACTTTCCAGTTTTTGAACTGCCATTGCTCGGACATTTTCATCTGAAAAGTTACAGTCCAGAAGTTGCATTGTGAGTCCAACATCTAAAGTGCTCTGATCCCAAGCCTCTTTTTTAGCTAGCAACTGGTATGTCTTGGCCACTATTTCTTGTTGTCCCCATTTCACAGAGCTAAGCAGCTTAGGATATGCCTTGGGGTGCTTTATGCTCTCATATCTAAAGTGCCACAACAGTTCTTTGTCCTCAGGAGAAAGTGGATTAAGTGGGTCAGTTGCTATGATCTCTTCAAGTTGCTTGCGAAGCTGGTTGGGCATTTCAGCTCGGGTCCTGTCCCCCTGTGGGTCTGATGATATCCTGTGTTTGGGCAAGGCAATTGGGTGACAATATTTGTCCAGCACAATGGAGATAGCCATTGAGTTTTCTTTATCCGGGTTAGTTGCTGATGTGAGTTTGTCTGCATTTATACTTCCTTGTTCTTCCCCCTTACCTGGAATTTTCCACATGTGAAGCACATACTCCCCACTTCGTAGCAAGAAACGGTGATCTATCAACAAAAGATTTACATAATAGAGAAGCTGGGTTTTGCATTTTGCATCAGAGTTGGAGGATTCATGTGACTGAAGGTTTGTCTTTGCAGACGGTCCCTGTGCTTTCCCACAGTACATCTGCAGATTCAGAAGAGCTCCTTTAGGCAAATCTTTGATTTTGATATCAAACTCCAACCAAATATTCCACAGAACCTCCTCAGTAAAAGGCTTTGATGAAGTTCTTCTCTGCGAAAGGAGTTGCTGCCCATGTTGAATGTTAGCCTCTACAAACACAGTAAGATCAGTATTTCTTGGTAAAACTGGGATATCAATGCCAATTATTTTCACTCTGAATTTCCTATTACAATCCCACAAAGAGATAGTGAACACTCTCTCATGATCTTTTCCATCTATTGTCAATTGTTCATGATACCCTGTAACTCCTGTACAGTCATCCACCAAGGGCCACTCTTCCTTCTGAACCTCATCCTCATTCGGGTCAGGGGGATTGTCTAGGACAAGGTGGATTTCTTCCCCATTCTTAAGGCACTGTCTTATCCAGTGAAAATCTTTGATTGGTGTCTCTCCAGTAATGTACTCATCTCTGCCACAAATCCTGAGAACAAAATCCAGTTCACTATGATCTTCAGGAATGTCCATCAAAGACTTTTTCTTCGCCATTTTTGTGAAAAAGCTGTGAAGAATCATATCTGGAGTGTCATCTATTGACACTTTAATTTTCTGACTAGTTGTTCCTCTATGTATGATTATGAAAATGTTATTATTAGTGATCTTTTTAAATAAATATTCTGGGAGTGGCTTAGATGTAGTCCACGGGTGCATTGCATATAATTTAGGATCTCTGCAGGCTACCTCTATCATTCGTGGGGTGACCAATCTGCGCCGGGTGAATTCCAGTTCATCATCATGCACATTGCTTACATCAGTGACATCATAACCAATCAAATCATTAAGTTGCCGCTGAAATTCCTGAACTTCTTCTGATGGTTTTTGTTTCTGGACAACATAGATCTTGCCTACCTTTTTCTGTAACACCTTCCAGTAGAGTATGCAGTCCAATGTCTGTAATACTTGATGTTTATCATAAATTTCATACCATTGCCCTTTCTTCTGATACTGCAGAATAAACTGATCTGGGGTGAATGCATGGTAGAAGTCTGTGCTTTGACTCATCTCTATTGCACGCATCCAAATCTGTGCCTTCATTTGCTCAACTGTACAGTTGCCAGCTATTTCGAGCAACATAATTTCTGGTGCTTTAGTATGTTTATTGCTTGTAGGTAAAATGAACTCAATGGATATCAGTTCCATTGATGAAAAACTACTCGGTGTACAATGAGGTTTCATTCTTCTTCTCCTTCGTTTGTTTTCCTCTCTCATAACAACGGGCTGTTCATGATCCCCCAACTCCATGCCAGAAGAAATCTAGCAAAACATACAATTACTTGATTACTTTCTCATTTATACTTATCTTTACTCTTTTTAACTCTTCATACACACTTTTTATATTTCCACTTCCCCTTAATTTCTGGTCACAAATACTTGATTCACATAAACTACCTCAGATTCAATCTATTCAATTCAATATAAACGAAAAACCCTCCAATCAACTCTCCCGTGATTAAGTAATTAAAACAGAAGTTTTAAACATCCTGTCCAGATTTTACTGAGGATAAGCAGTTTGAATGTGGAACCTCCATATTGATTTGTTCTTGCTTCTATTTGATCAAGCACTGATTCTTCTGCTGCCTCATCTGTTTTGATGCTGCTGATGTTAACATAAGTGGATTTCCATAGAAATCAAAAGACACACTCCTGTATATGAATAGAATGCAGTCCCACTGAGCTCCAGGAATGGCAGAAAGTAACAAATCAAGCAATTTATTTGCAGTCTGGACAGACATGAGCCTATTCCCAGTTTCCTCTGTCTCTCTTTTTAGTGATGAGGAATCGGGACTTCAACCTACAAAAAGCCTTTAGGATGCAAAAGTCAGGCACTATTTCTGAAGATATATTTAACGTGCATCTAAATTCAAGGCTAGTGTCCTTAGATGTGCTTCTTTTAAATAAATCAATTCACCAGACTGATAAAATCCATCAATTTTCAAAGTACACACTGCCAATATGAACTATTAGTTTGTTACAGAAGAAAAATCTCCCAAGCTGATGCTGATTTATTACCCTATACATCAAATCACACCTAAAACACCAGCGAAACAATATTAAACATGAGTTGCCTACCTTATCAGCATTCAGTCAACAAAAAATATTGTTGCTCAGTTAATCTCCATTGAACAATATTAAAGTGGAAATTATTCACTGAGAGCTTAGAAGCAGGAGGCAGTGTTGATGGAGTGCACTCGCACAAGCCAAGTTACAGCAACATACTGAACTCCTTTTCCAAGCAACACTTTCTACACATAAAATCTTTAACTGCTGGAGAAAAGTAAAGCCAGTGTAATGATGCCTTAGCAGATAATAAACAAAGCAGATAAAAATGCAAAAGGTTAAACTCAAACAGCACAGCACGCTAACTAAAATTCTTGTTTTGAGTTCCGGAAAGCAGCGACTGTGGACACACCAGCTCTATAACTGACAACGTACAAGGAAATATTACCTGCTTATAAAACAAAGGCTGAATTGCTGAAGATGATTCATTTGTTTAAGTTTTGTAGTTCCTATTTTTTTAAAGGAAGATCATTCACACAAAAAATTTCTTTGTTTAAGCTGTTCTGCTTTTCTTGCTCGCCCTCATATCCAGATGCAAAGGAAGTGCTGCACTTACCAGGAAGGAAGTTTTAACCAAGTTGATTATACATATGATTGCTCATTTTAAAAGAAGTCAGAATGCTTTTCCTGTTACAACAGTAAAAATACACCAACAGTACATCAATTTAACGCACACGTATAGAAGACTTAGAGCCTTTTAAAAATTGCAAAGAATAATCTGGGCAATAAATTTAATGAATTCAAATAAAACATTTAAACCAAATATATTTTTGAGAGATTACCTTCTAAAATAATTAAATATAAATACAAGATAAAAGACAACTAAATCTGCAATGCTTCATTATTTTTATTTTCATGGTGATAGCCATTTGAGGACTCCCAGCTTAAATTCACTAGAGCTTTTTAAGCCAGTCTCCATACAGGCATCACATGGAGATTGTATATGACAAGGATCTTGCATGGTAACCTCAGAAGCAGAACTGCTGGGCAGCCTTACCCTTAATATCTTTAACTCATTGATTTATGATTACAAACACACAGTGAAATCCACTAGAAATGGTGACTTAGATTCAAGAAGAAATGAAACCATGACTTTCAACCCTAATTCTTGTGGTTAACTACAACCTGAGTAGCTGCTCTTTTACTAAAAAAAGATCCCCATAAAAAAACATTTAAGAAAACACATACAAAACAGAAAGAAAAGCCAGAAAACCCTCTAATTTCATCCTTTTCCTTATAACCTTTCCCGTGAAATACTGACCATTTTGAAGAGCAACAAATAGTACAAATCCTACAGTGGTAGATATCATGCAAAAATTATGACTCTTGAAAAGGAGGAAAAAAATATGAAACAACTGAAAGATTGTTTATTAACAGTGAAGTGCCTTTCTTTTTAACATATGTATGTTTCCCATTTATAAGACACATTTTTTATAAAAATGTGAAAAATAACCCCTCCCTCTGTATTGGCAAAAACATCTGACAGTCTCTTACCTGCCTCCAACATGCCAAGGCTGATTAACACTCTGCCAAGGTTAAAAAGCAGAAAATACCCTCCACCACTGACACAGCTCTTCTGTCTATGAGCATCATTCAGCTAAGATCTTTTCTTTTCAGAGGCTATTTTTCTCAGGAAGTCAATTTGGGGAAAACACACTCTGCCCAAGCTCCCTCTGTCTTTTAAAGCCAGTATTTGAATTTTCTCAAGGGAGTGGTGAAGTTAGCCTGAACATTTTGTTGCTGACATGAAATCTACCCATCTTGGCCAAGACACCTCCAAAACTCATCCTCCACCCACATGCAGCTTGTCAGCATTCATCAGCCACAGCCTCTGTGGCATCTCAGCACTACACACTTTGTTCCTCTCCTATCTCCTGTAAATTCTAAAATACAACGTAGTTACATATTTTTCTTACATACATAAGACATACAAGGCTGTCTTTTCTCCTGCATTCATTTGGGCTGTGACCTGTCATGTCTAGTCCAGTCTGATCCAATCTCCATCTCCAGTTCTGCTCTGACCCCTTTTCTTCAGCTTCAGAAGGCAGTTCTTGGAGCAACAATTGTCTCTAATCTGTCTCTGCAATGACCTATTCTTATGGTGACACTAAATTATATCCATTTTCTGCTAATCCATGTGTTGGCAAAACCATATTTCCTCATGCATATGAATCATAAAACTTTGATGTTTATAATGAAAAATCATTTCACGTTAAGTTCCTAAAACCTTTGTCATGCCTAAGCTTTACTTACAGTAGTGACACTTCAATACGTTTACTGCAACAACACCCCTAAAAAAGGGGAAAAAAAAAAAAAAAAAGACTCTTTTTTATTTCTAGTTCTAATGAGCCTCATCAACCCTGAATATCTCTGTATTACAAGAACTGCCCTACCCTGGTCCAAAAATCCCGATGGGATCCAAAGGAGAAGGAAGAGATGGGCCTGTACAAGGTAACTAAGACAAGAAACCAGTCTTGCCTTTGTTTCCAGTTGTGTTCCTATCTCATCACTCAGATCAGCAATCTGATTATAACAAAAACAGCAAAAAATTTGGTTAATTTTCAGCTGGATCAGTTCCTTTATCTGACTCAACACTTGCAGGAGTGGTAGGGCAGTGAGGAAAGAGAGAAGGAAAGGGAATGGAGCCAGCACAGTTAAGCATAACTGAGACTGAAACTTGATTCACAGCAGGATTACGAGACAAATTAATGACTAAAGTTGTTCAATGATTTGAAAAAAACTGGCTGAAAGGTGCTTTAAAAAGACAATGTGGTATTATGATGTATTACTTAGCTACAAAAAATGTAGGATAGCTGTCAATCTTGACTGCTCTGTTAAGACTATGTCAGAATTCTACCAGTTACTATCATGCTTATGCTACATTAGCTCCTGCTTCTGTTTTAATTCATCATGTGAAAACCTTATTTTAAAATTATTCTTTACACTTGAGTGTAAACTCCTTCCCAGGCAACTTAACTTTCAAGAAAATAAGCACTCTCTACCAGAGTAAAAATTACCTCGTGCATGCATTATGTAAATACAACACAATGTTTACTTTCACAGTTTTAGACAAAGTTCACTTGGAAGACAAATTAAAAACCCCAAAACTATCATGATAAGACTCAAAGTTTTCCAAGCAGCATCCTACATCTACTTGCACACACTATTGCGTAGCAGGAGATAACTTTGCACTTGCTGCACAGGAGTACATCTTCCCTACACCTACAGTGGTCCAGTGCTGAACTTTAGAGGTAAGATACAACACTAACATTTCAAGCATGAACACAGCAACAAAAAACCACTTTGCTCAGTTTCTTTGTCAGATCCTCTAGTAACTACTGGCTCTCGTGGGAATTAAATCAGTGCAGGTTCCCCTTAGCAAATATACTTCACAGGTAATGCAATCACATTCCTCATCAAAAAGTGTATGAATCAGTAGGTGCAGCTTGGTCGGGAGGTTCAGGAGTCAGTCAGATGCTATTACAGCTGTATCATTTTCAGGATCCCCTGTCTTCACCACCTTTAGTTTCTATGTGAGTTATCTATTTGGGTCTCCTTCTGCAACAAACAATAACTTTTAGCTGGTTCTGAAAATTTAGGTAAGAATTTCGACAAAGTTCCAGTTAACTGGGGTTACACAAGTGATCTAGTAGTAATCTCGAAGTAATCCACCTTGGAACTAACAGTTCTCAGAGTTTTAAAATCCAGAGATCGCTGCTATTGTTCCTGCCGGGTCACACTCGCTATTTAGACACTGTCTGTCCTGTCAACTTGTGCCCGGTTTTCCAACACTGTTAACTGCGTGATCTAATCTACACCAGCAACCAACTCCCGAACGCCCTCAGCTATTATTTCAGAGGGTTTATGGTGTGGAAAGGTTTTATGGTCTACACGTATCAGATAGACACAAGAAATTTGGTGGATGAGGAAACAATTACTTATTGTTTAAAAGCCGTGCTGTAGCAGAGCTGACTCACTGATCTTAAGACTCGAGAGAACTGCTACCGCTGTCTACTGTGATCCTTCGCTTCGCTTTGTTTCATTCACCGCTCCAACAGCTTCCTCAGCGGGTTTGGCATCAAACTCGTCAACTCCTGTTCGGGCCACGACGTGAGGCGGGACCAAGGCCGCGAGGGACAGGGCAGCACGGGGGGCTCGGCAGTGCCGGCTGCGGCGGGGACCGCAGGGCGACCCCGGCCAGCCGCACACCCCTGCGGGAAGGGGCTCCGCGCACGGGAGACAGGAGGCGGCGGGAGCAGCGAGCCGGGGCTGCCTCCCTCCCTCCCTGCTTCCCTCCCGCCCCCGGCCCTCCGCCCGGGCCCAGCGATGGCGGCCGGCGCCGCCGGTGGGAGGGCGAACGTCGCCGGGGCCGGGGCCGGTGG
>VZTJ01003633.1:773667-798144 GCA_013397795.1 Orthonyx spaldingii
GGCTGCGGGGCCTCCCCGCCCCGCCCGACCCCGCCGCGGCCCCGGGCACCCGGCCCCGGCCCGGCCCGGCCGGATCGGCCGGAGCGCCACAGACCCTCTGGTGGGGTGAAAGCACTGCAGCCGCGGTCAGGCTGACTCGCCAGCACAAGGCACGCAGGACATGTCCTGCTGTCAGCCCAGGCAGCAAAACCTCCCCGGGCGCAGCTTCCTGAGGTGTTCCTTGCCCAAGGCCCCACAGCCGGCTGCCCATGGCACTCCAGCAGCGACCCCCGCCTGCCCAGCCAGCCCTGACAGCTCGTTCAGCCCCATGCCTCAGGGCAGCGGCAAATCAGTTTGTCTAAACTGCCCTTAAAAACCCCTGGAGATGGCAACCTACTCCAGCGTGGTGGTCTTCTGCTTAGGAAAGATTTTCATACTGTCTGATTAAATGTCTTCTCCTCCAGATTGAACATTTTGCTTGTCTTATTCCTGTTATTCAGTTTGGGGGTTTTCTTCCTCCCTCTCCTCCAGCTACTTTCTTGTTTGAATTTGCTGTGTTACTGTTTTTCTACTATTTTTCCACCTCCAGACAGGGCAGTCCTGATCTCCCTTTTTAGGTCATGTTCCTTAGACCTCCTGTGATTCCTGTAGCTCGCCTCCGTGTTCTTGCCAATTGGGCCACATTGTTTTTGGAAAGCACTGCTCAAAACTGGACATAGTAGTATTCCAGCTAAGGCCTTGCCAAAGCTGCCCACAGCAGGAGAATTAATTCATCAGTCTTACGGTGCCAGACTCCAAAAGAAGCTCAGGCATAACCATTCACATCCAATTCAAACAAACAAACAACTCCCCCTCACCACTTTCCCCATCCAGGCTGCTGTCTATTTGGCTCTGAATGGAGCTGAGTGTTTCTGTCTCCACAGCTCCTGTTTGGAGTGAATAGCAAAACTCTTTCTATGATTATGTTGAGACATTTTTTTGACCCAGATCTTGCAATGAGAATCTCAGGTGAACTCTGTATGGCTCAGAATGCACACACTTGTCCTGAAAGCTATGCTGACATAAGGTTACGTTTTCAGGGAACACTCTAAAATACCGTAAGTTGCCACAAAGATTATAAAAATTATCATTATTTTTCTAGGTACATGTTCTTAACTTCCATAGAAAGAAAAAATCAGAAGGTAATAACTAGTATGCTAATATAAAAAGTTGGATAATTGTTGTTATAGCATGAATGGATTCTTTTGACTGAAAAAAATCATTTGCATGGTGTTAAGAATCATACCAGCCTGAAGCAGAAAAGAGAAGCTTCTGTTTCAAGATGAATATACGTTACACAGAACTGTGTCTGTATAATAACTCTGTACCAGCCTCAAGTTCCCCTTTACATGAAAGCAAAGCAAAAACCTTCAACAACTTTCATGTGATGTGTGTGCAGCATAGGGGAAACATAGTGAAGTCTCACTTCGTGCTTGGTTTTGCCTGATACAGTGGGTAATATCTGTCAAAGAGGTTCAGCTTTGCACAGCATTACTGAATGCTTCAAAAGACATTTTAAAGCCTTATCAAAATAGGAAGCCTTTTTTTGTTGTTGTTGGCTGGATCCCCAGATGGATCACTCCGGGAACACAAGTGTAGCCAGTTTGGCGACTAATCCTGTTAAAATCCGTGGACTTTATTTGGGGATGCACAAACATATGGAGATTTGAGCAGTTGAATAAAAAGACTGTCTTTTGTCAAAAGACAATTATAGAGGAGATAATTTACAGCCAGAGCAAATGACACGTTTCATGTTGACTTCAGCCAGAATTGTATAACATTTTTAAAATAGCTGTAAGTGAATATAGTGTTACTTGAAATGAAAGAATAAATTATTTTATGTATTATATTTGAGAAAGGTTGCTAAACTGAAAATCTTACTCTCTTTGGGATTTAGTATGTTAATAAAATATTACATTTTTGCAGTTAATCTTCATCTTGTCTATATACAGCTCAATTTTCTTTATTGCCTTTTCTGGCAAATCAAGTAACGCAAACTTTCCTGTAGGCAAGGGTGCTCTCCTTATAGGTTGTATATTCCTTGGAAATACACATTTTAACACTATTTTATTCCTGCTCATTTCCAAATGTGACTTAAACACTTCCCATAAATTATAATTTGGTTTGTTGGGTTTTTTTTTTAGTCAAGAGCAGCCTGCACAATAAATTGAAATGCATATTTTACCATATCAACAACGGAACTTTAAAACAGTCAGGAATACCATAGCTTAATGAAGAAAGGTGAAGAACACAATTTGATATTTAAATGAAGCTGATTTAATCAAAATTAGTCATGCAAAGAAGCAATCATTTTGCTAATATAATCTTGTGGGGTGCAGTCAAAATGCAATTATTTCCTTTATCTACCAGCTGTAATAAAAATATGACAAGGAATTGCTGTCATGATCTTAAATGGGAGTTTTGGAGGTTGAAAAAATTTAAGATACTATCTTTTGTATCCTCTGCAGAGTCAAACATCAGTTTTTATGTCATTTTGTGGAGAAACTGCGATAAAGAATAAGAGCCACATTAAATGCTCAGCAACAACTTTATATACTGACATATGTTGGATGTAAATGCTCTGTTATCATTGACAAACTGGGTTCATTGCAATTTAGGAAATAGTATCTAATAGTTTGGGTTGGTTTTCATTTTCTATATTACCATCAGAGAAAAAAATTAAATGCAGAAGTTTTGTAGGTCTTGTAAAAAACAAAGTCAAAGCCTGCTTGCCTAAACCCAGCAATAGCTACATTCATTTTTGTAATTGCTTCTTTATGTAAAGAAAATGAAAAAACCCCCATTGTAGGATACATTGTGCATCCTGATGTAATGATAGATAGCCTTTTCCTTTCCTGAAGAATTTATAAGCTGAAATTTTCTAATTGGGTTGTAAACTCTTTATGATGCATTCAGTGGAAGATTCAAAATAAATTGACAGAATCCCTTTATATTACAGCTCTACTGTGAAAACTGATCATGTAAATATGTGATCAGTTGTATTAACATCATTGTCATGGATTTGTCCATATGCACGATCATATGGTAATTTGGTATCAAAAATAAGCTTTTCTTCTCACTATAACTTGCCAACAAGCAGAGGAGGAGTGAGCTGAATTTTAGATTGTCTTTGCATCATGTTCTAGGTATGGTAGCTGCTTGTGAAAGGGATGTAACTGATAGATAAGTGTTGCCTGCAGATCTGTCCTCCATTCACAGCTTTACGTCATGGGAATGGCAGCTCTACTTATGCTGGTTCTGGATCATTGCTTGGGGAAGCAGGAGAAGGCTTTGGGGGGAAAGGAGGATCCAGGAGAGCAAATTAAGGGTGGGCTGTTGCTGCATCCCTCTGTAGGCAGTTAAATCCTCTGTGAGATATCTCCTACGTGAGATTGATTCCCGGTTAGAAGCTCGGTCCAGGGGAATATTTTAAGATCTGCTGGGCATGAAAGAAACTTTGTGGCCTGATTCAGAAATGATCTCTGTGAACCTCTGTAGTCAAGAGCAGAGTCAGGAAATCTCTAACATGGAAAAGAGGAGTCTTTCCTATCCCTTTCCCGTCTCCTCCAAGAAATACCCACGCTTTCCTTTTCTCCTAATAGATTGGTGCTCCTGGTGATTGAGATTTAGCACAAAATCCCTCGCTTCAAACATCTTAATCTCACAAACAGGAAACAGCAGGTGTTCAAAAGCCTTCTGAGATACATCTGCTGAAGACTTTGTCTCCCGTTTTACTGATTTAGGCTGTTATAGTTCAGAATAGGTATTTAAAGCACAGGGGTGGGAGTGCAAGCTGTTTCCTCTGTACCACATACATACACACATCAGCTGAGACGTAAAACTCACATAATACCTCTTACTGGCTTGAATGCCTTTTTTTTTGCCTGTTCACACATGTGTGAGTTTGTCAGAGAGAGATGTACTCCTCGTGGTAGCAGAGTGTGTGTAAACAGATCTCTAAGATCACTGGTTATTCTTAAGGGGTGGAGAAACACAAGTTTTTATAGCTGCTGACAGAAAGAGGTCTCAGTATTAGGTGGTGATGCAATATTGCATCATCTTGTGGTGTTGGGACATGACAGAGGAAATGAAAGAGGTCAGAAATAGAAATATAAAGAAAAGGAGTTCACAATTCCAACAAGGCCTCTAGTCTAATAGCATTACATTAAGTGGTTTTTAATATAACGTATGGACAGGAACTCCTCAGTCTCTGAAAGCTTCTGATACAGAAAACAATGAGTCTAATTTGCTGATACATTATGAGGTTTCTCTAGACAAGCTCTCTGAACTGTGCTGCTGTGCTGTCTTTCTGTCCTGATATTTATTGCTCTTAATCTTTGAAAATTCGCTTAGCTGTATATTCATTCGTTGGTGCAACCTTCAGTCTGTGAGGAGGTAAATATACTTGCATTGCATAGGAGTTATGTAAGGCTAGACTTTTATCAGAGGATTTCTGTATTTTTATTCTTGTAAATGAGTAATGTAAAATTCTTTCCCTTTAAATTACCTCATTACCTCTCTGTGTATATTAAAGCAACATATCCTTTAGGCAGAAAATTGTTTCTTACCAGAGTTTCAGGCACCCCACAGGCTAATTTATCTGCTGTCATAACACTCAGGAATACTGAAAAGACATTCAAGGAGAGATCTATTGGTTCCACAGAGTCTAGTTGAATACAAAATTATCTACAAAGATAGCTCTTTCCCAGCCTGATGTTTTCTGGAAACACACTCTTAATCTTCTCCAACAACTTTCAGCTTTAGCAGGTGGCCTTAGCAGAGCGTCCAGGTCACCACATCTGAGGGAGTTTTTGGGACTGAATAACAGGATTTCATCCCAAAATGCTGAATACCCTTGTAGAGGAAGCCTGCAGGCAGGTCTGTTTCAGGAGGAGACTGGGGATCCTGTCTGGGAGCTGGTCATCCTGTTGGAATGCTGGGTTTGCATCTGTGACAGCACTCCATACGCTGGAGATGGTACCTCATCACAGTGGTAGCTTTGCTAAATAAACACCTGTCCTCAGATTGGAATGTAGAGCTTCTGTCCTTACAGACAAATCAAAGCCTTGCCAGCCAGCACAACCATGATGAGTAAAACCCACTTTCAGACCTGGAACTTTGTCTATTTGCTTCCTAGAGATGAAAGCGGAGAAAAGCTGTGAACCAAACTTCCACATGGGAAATGTCAACCCTTACACACAAAACGAGGACAGCATTATGCTGTGGATATTAGTGCTTCATCATGTGTCAGTCTGCTCTGTATAGATGGCTGTATATTGTCCATGTCAGCCAGGGGTGGTTAAAGACAAACATGGAAACATAGCCCAGATAAAACAGCTGGTATTGCCAGACATCCCATGTGTTTTAGTATTCCCTGAGTTACCATCACAAATATTACATTATCTATAAAGTTAATGTCCCCATACTTTCCTGCTAGCAGTGTAAAGCCAGGCATTTCCAGCAAAGTTTTGCAAAACCTCTTTAGCGTTTCACAGCTTGAAGCCTGAGCCATTCAGCAGGGGAGGACATGGTAACTAAGCCCAGTTTGGAGGGACTATCTCAGTCCTTTGTGGAAGGCAGTAACTGCTGCAAAGTGCTGGTCAGCGCCTGCTCTTCACACTCTCCACAAAGCTGTGCCTTGCTCTTCCTTGATCTAGGCTTTGGGTTGCAGTTCTGCACCCCAAGGCTCAAAGGGAATGTAAGAATGTCAGTCTCTCCACCATGACTCAGAGTCATGCCACCTCAAGTATCAGCTAGATACCTGCTACACTACTTAGGTGTGATAGAAACCTTTAATGTCTCCTATTTCTGCAGGTAAAATACGTCAGTTAGCCAGATGATGTTTTCCAGGGCATGTAGAACATCGATCCAAAGTATGTTGGTCAAGTTAGGCCAGCTTGCCTGCAGCACTTGTGTGGCTGAAAATGGGCAGGACATTGAGCTGAACCTCTTTATAGTTGTTCATCTGGCTGTCTATCAGCTACTGAACAGACATAGCCCACAATAATAATCTCATGAATGACATTCAGAGTTTCTTTGATGCATTTCAGAAGCCATGGGAAGTCTTCCTAAATTCACATAATGAGGCAGACATGCAGGAGCCTTGTGTTTCATCCCAGCAGGGAGCAATTGTTCTTCTCTGGGAAGCTGGTGTTCTTTCCCAGTATTTTTCCCTTGTGTCTCCAATAACAAAATGTTTTAGCTGAGATGTTGTGATTTTCCTTCTTGAAGAGGGTGACCTAGTCCTGGATGGAACAGATGCTGCAATCTTTCCAAAGTGCAACAGCACCCTGAAAGTGTGTGATAGATCATCGTGAATAAGGGTATAGAGATGAGGGACACAGAGAAGGATCCTAGGATAGTATTTCCTCTCTGATCTCAGATGATCTAAAATACTCCAGATTGGCTTTGGACTCTTCCTGGATTCCATTAAAGAGAAGAAAATAAAATAAATATGTAGAAGGTGAATCCCTGCTGTGCCCAGAAGACTGACTACAAAATTCGACATAGCAAAGCTTGTTTTAGGCACAGAAGTTGCTGGTGTTGGGATAGCAGGTACTGCAGGGCCTGCCCTTGAGGAGTGGCTGCAGATGTGGTGGGCAGCTGGTCCTTATGAATGAGGATCAGTGCTCCAGAGCTGACCCTGAGGAAGGGTGACCTGCTGGCACAGGACTACATGGTCCCTGAGGCTCCAACACCTGTGAATGCAGCTTCTCAGACTTCCATCAGAAAGTGAAGCCCAGAAGAGTGTAGTGACTCCTTTGTCTTGACAGGCTGAGCACTGGAGGTGGCAATCACACTTTGATTCATACTTTTCATTATTTTTGCCTCTGTTTCAAGTAATTGGCATCACAATGGTTGCAGATGAAAGGGACATTTGCAAAGGTGTTACTGGGAGTTTAGGAGTTAAGTGTTTGCACCCAGGAGGTTGCTAATGAGGGGGACCAACCCAGAAGACCATGGCTTGACTGTTCAGTACATTAATTGACTGGGCATGTTAAAATCCCAGGAAAGAACAGTGTTGACTGAATTAACTCAGTTTCACCTGGATAAACAGCAAGATATTCAGAGCAGTGGCCATCTGCTAAGAGTGAAGGCACGTCAAAAGCTGATTGACCTGAAATCCCAGATTTAGCTTGCAAGATGCTCTGGTACCAGTGAGGTGAGTACCATGAACTACCCTCACTGAAACTTATGGTAGGTAACATATATGGAGGCCAGTGACTACACAGGGCATTCTTAACAAAAAATTATTTAGGTAATGCATGGTCCATCAAGGGGTGCCACAGGAAAAAACATGTTTTAGGGTTCTGTGTAGTTAAGGGATGAAAAGTGTGGAGCCAAGAACGCTAAAGGTCCAGAAAGGATCTGATTTTGTGCACAGAGGGTCCGTGTGCAATGGTAGCAATGTTTGTGTTGGCAGTCATTTCAAAGGAACTTGGCATTACCCTGTTTTCCAGCCTTAATTCCATGAAAGGAGGGGTACAAAAAGCAAGGATTCTTTTCACTAGTAATTAGGGAAGAAACCAGCTGTTTGAATCTGAGTTGTGCTGATAATCTAATTTAACCAAATTATGTATGTTGAAACACTGTGGAGTTTGAGATAAGCAAATCCATCACAGGTCCTGCAGCCAGGGAGAAAGGAAGGTCTTGCATCTGGTGTGCTTGGAGAGATACATGTGCAATTTTTGGTGGTGTAACTTGCTAGAAAATTGAACACAAGTCCGGATTCAGCCCATGGAGGAGGATTTAGACCAGCCTTTGGAGGTGTGTCTGTGAGGAGTACACTGGCTGGCACGAACTCAGACCTTTCAGATGACCACAAACCCTCTGTGGCATCACTGTATCAGAGCTTTGGTACCTAACTTCTCCGACCTGCCATCGCACCCAGGGACACGCCCCTTGCCCCCGGGTTTGTGCCGAGGCAATTGAGTGGGTGACCTTTGCTGGGCACGTGCCTTGTGCCCGACCCTCCCCAGCCATCGCTGCCCTGCTGCGGTGCCACGAATTACCGCAACAGTCGCCAGGCCAAAGGGCACAAAGCCAGGTGACTCCTACAAACTCTCACTCTCCGGAGCCACCCATGGCATTTGCCCGCTCGCCGTGGCTGCGTCACAGGCCGCGGGTGTGACGTCACAGGCCGCGAGTGTGACGTCATCGCCCGCCCGGCCCGCGCCCCTATTGCGTCATGCGTCGGGACAGAGGGACCCTGGTGCTGTGGTGACACCTGCTGGGCCGGCAGGAACATCACCGGGGCTTGGTCCCGGCCGTGTGGCAGCGGGGAAAGGCTCTGGATTTCTGCCTCCGCCTGTCCCTGCTTCACCCATGGGATGTGGAGAGTAACGTCACTCACCAGAGTTACCCACATGTCAGTGACCAGTGTTACCCACGTTAACCCACACTTAGCCTAACCCATAGCTAGTTCTGTGTTTTCAGTCATTAATAGCTAAGAAATTAAAGATCCTTAGGGTATGGAAATGCAAAGTATTTGTAGGTTTCTGGAAGAGAGCTGGTGACAGTGATTTTAACTTATCTGTGCCTCAACTACGTGTGTCATCCAAAACAAGCGTTAGCAGAGTTTTCACATCCCACCAACTCACCAGGTAAATTGTGTCATGTAAGCATCTAAATCCAGTTCTGAACATCCAGTTCTTGGCAGAGAGGAGCAAGGCAGGAAAGGGAGGACTTCTCCTGCTGAGGACAGGCTCCAGGGAGAGCTCAGGGTGCTGTGTCAGAGCTGCCTCTCAGCTGCCCACCAGGTTTTGAGCTGAGGCTTTGCCAGAGATGAGCAGACAGCTCAGATTAAGGAGCTCACACAGGGAGCTGGGATCACCAAACACTTTTCAACTCACTGCCAGGGGTAACAGCTGGGGATGCCCAGAAAAATTCACCTATCCAGGGATGCCACATGCATCAGTGAGGCTTCTGACATCTTAAGGACACTGACACGTACACATAGGGCTGGTCTGAAATTGTCACTGAGGAATATGCATTGCTTGAGAGGGTGGCTGCTGATGCTGGGGCTGGTTCACACATCCTGGCATCTATAATCTTCCAGCAATGTGAATCTTCCTGACTCCATTTTAATTTCCATTTGTTTCATCTTCCTGACTTCATTTTCTGCAAAATGTTCCCCTTCCTTGTAGCCAGGAGCATGAGCACTACCCATGCTTTTGTCAAACCTTTCCATAAACCCTGCACTATCCCTTCTCTCAGCTCAAATGGCTACATTTTAGGAACTTAACAACTTTATTTCTCCTGCTGTATGAACCAGGTAACCATCCCAGGCACAGAGGCCTGCATGAGGGTTACCAGGAGTATTGAGCCAGCTATGTGTGATGCTGGGCATCAGATGGAAGCCTAGCCTTTTTCTTCAAACCATCTGCTTTTGTGCAGCCACCTTCTCTTCACAGCTTCTCAGGTAAAAATCTTTGAAAACTCTTAAATGAAATCTACTGTCACTTCAGTTATTAGACACAATGGGATATCCATGACAGAATATTATCTAGCAGAATATCACCATGTAGCATGCTAAAACTCAGCACCCTCAGAGCACCAGCAGATTGCTGGTGAGCTGGCTTGTATTCAAGCTCATAAGATAATAATTATCCCTGGATTTAGTGTCACAAGAAAGCAGAATCCAGGACAAATTATTAAATTCAGATGTAAAGAACCTAGTCAAGATACTAGCAAAAGGGATACAGCAAATATTATCAAGTTCAGTAAAAGAAGTCAAATGATTATGAAACATAAATACTTTTCCAGTAACATGAGAAAAGGATCAAATTTTACTGTATTCAAAGAAGAGAATGAAAAGCATACCAGTAGAACATGCTGACTTATGGGAAATGATATTTTAAAAAGAGAGGCTGCAGTTTCTGATGAACAGTATGAAGTTAAATGGTATGCAGCCAGCAATACTAATTAACTTCAATACTAGGCTTTTCTGAAGCAAATTGAATGTTTTAAGAAACATCTAGCTCTAAGTTGAAGGATAAAATTTTAAAATGTTTGACCTCTATTAGTAAGTTTAGAATATATTTAGAATAATACCAACCCACCCAAAAAGCCTCCTTAGATTAAAAGACTCAGAAAATCTGTGTGAGTAGATAGAAGGATGAGCTGACCCTTTGGAGCTGGTGGTGGCACAGCCCTCCCTGCCTCCTGTCATCAGTCACTGGCCATGGGAGATGGACTGTATTTGCTAAATTGCAGATGCTCTTGGCCCTTCACTGGTTAGGAAGAAATCCCAAATACCATTGAGAGCACAACAACTTAATTCTATCAGAGAGAACTGAAACTCACTGGGAACCTCGGTGCAAGAAACTGCTGGGAAATATGTTACTTGTGCACTCATTTGGTGGACTTAGAATGAAGAAAAGCCTGATGTAAAGTTTGTTTTCTCCTAGAGGAAAGAAAGGGAGAGGCAAATAGAGAAGCTGGTTGTTTCCCTTTAGAAAGAGAAAACATCTGCCATTTGGCTTGGTTCGGTTGGAGTGGGTGTAGCTTGCTGACATGTTCAGTCAAAGACTTCCAGCAAGGGCATACTCCTGCCTTCAGTCTGTTCCTGCCAGACATGGAGACAGCACAGGCACATGAGCTGTCCCATGTGGGGGAACAGGTCTTACTGTATTCAGCCACTCCTCAGTGATGAGAGTCCATAGAGCTGGGCCAAAGGCAGGAGGGTTCTGCCTACCACACTAGTGAAGCCAGTGACTTCTCTGTTGCTGCTGCATGCAGTGACCTCCAAAGTATCTATCAGGAGAAGGAGGAAATCTATGCACAGAGCTGGAATTAAGACATCAATGATGTAGAACAGGCATCTAGGAAGTAAATGACTCATAGGAACTAGGCTAGGATGTAACATAGGCAAGGAATGTCTTGAGCTCACAGCCTTGTGGTGGCAAATGATAAGAATTCAGATGAGGACATTTTAGACTATGGTGAAGGAATACAGCACTGTGCAATGAAGAGGGCATATTCCCATTCCTTTTCAGTCAGTTGTGTTATTACTGTTTGTCTGATGTTTGTTTTATGGTAGATAGCTTGTTTATGGTTTGGATTCAATGGCTTGGCTTTCCTGCACGAGCTCATACAGCCATGTGTCACATAACCAAATCCATTCATTAAGCTATTCAGTGTTAATAAAATAACCTTGACATTACTGGAGACTTTGCAGGCAGACAGCTTGGCAGCTGCAAACAGCTATTTACAAATATGTACACTGAACTCAAAACTGGATTGCAGCTGAAGAACAGTTTCCCTAAGGGTGGCCTTATTTTCAGAGCAATTATCAGTGTAGGGAGATTTACTGTGCACACATGGATGGTCCAGAACACATCTGCCTGTCCTGGCACACAGGATGCCTGATTCCAGGATTTTCCAGTGTTTCCCACAGGTAACCAGAGTGAACAACTGTACAGCCCATGGTTGGCCCACATTCTGTCAAAAAATCTCTAGGGAAGTGACAGACATCTATCTCTTTAGGGTGATAGGTCTCTTCTTCTCCCTTTGCTTTATATTATAGTGATCTCCATTTGTCTTGGGTGAAGTGTGATGGCTCTTTCATTACTGGTATTTAATATTTTTTCTACTTGTAGTGGATACAGAAGAATTCCTTTTTGTCACCTCAGTACACATAATGCCTAGAAAATGGAGGAGTATGTGTACATCAGTGCCTGGATAAATCCAAGAATGCAATACTGGAGCATGCAGACTATCTACTTTAGCATATTTTAAACACAAATTCAGAGTATCTGAAAACAGAAGGCCACCTTTTTCTTTAATTGAAAATTCATGCATTTTCTATGGGCATTTCAGCATCTCACTTAGATGCCTAAAATAAGTATGTGGTTGCATCTTCCACTTGCTGCATTAGGACAGGACAAGTAGGATATTTTTCTCAGCCTTATAGGTTTCTATTTTCTCTTGGTAAACTACTTTGTTCAGCAGGTACTACCTTATATTAACATATTCCAAATTAAAACTGGTTATGGTAAGAATCTAATTTTCTTCTTTTCTTTCCCCTTTCTAATTATAGTCTTTGAGGCCTTCTTATGGGTCACATAAGTGATGACAAGTGCCTTTTACCAGTATTTATTCCTTTTAAAATGAATAAGTGTAAAGTTTGTAAATAAAAATCACAAGTTTCTTTACAGGGTTTAGTTTTCACATGCTAGAGGGGAACTCTGGGCCTCTGTCTCCACCATGCTTCCCACCCTCAAACTAGGCCACCTTGTTGCAGTATCCTTCAGAACTATAATTTTATCTAGCCCTGTAATGTTAATTATTATTTTCATCATCACCAGTACAGCAACTGCCATTTATGTACCTGGAGGAGGATTGGCATCTCCAGCCTATTCTCTGGGTTTGATCCTGGGGAGACAACCAGAATTCTCAGTAGCACATCCAGGCCAAGGCCTGATCCTGTGGTATGATTTCTTTCAGTAGTGCTTGTTAGATTATTGTCAACCATGAATTTGTCTAATTATTCTTTGAATCATGTAAGCTTTTGAAACCCATGGCATCTTGTAATTACTTCCACAGCTGAATTATGTACTGCATAGAAAATGTCTCTTGTTTGCCACCTGAGAATTTGATTTCTCACCTTCTAGATCTTGTATTACAAGAAATAGCAGACAACCATTCCCCATTTTTCTTTCCCATAACCCTGTTGTTCACAGGCTAGAAGTCTAAGCATTCATTCCTTGTACAGAAACCATCCAATTGCTTCTTCACCATGTTAAATTTCATACTCACAATTTTTTCAGGTCTAGGTGGAAATGAATGATGTGGTTTGGTGACAGGTGAAAGAAAAATGAAAAAAATGGACAAAGAAGAAAATGAAAATGAATTGAGATCAAAAGGAACTGTATGCAAGAGGAACATTATAGAGAGAGGAAATGAAAGGTGAATGGAGTTTGTTTGTGTTAAAAAATGAGTCATTGGCTTGACAAACAGGAGAAGTAGTAGCTGAAAAGGGTAGTGATACACGTAACAAAATAAGGATGATCCCAACAGCCCTTGGGAATGGAGAGGAAAATTTGGGAATGGTGGGAGCTATTTCTTCAGGTGATGATTTGTGGAGGTACCTGTACTAAGGTGTTGGGTGCAGCAGTAGTCACAGTCCTTGTCTCTCCCCAAAAATAATGAGGTGAAACTTCAGAAGTTGATGGCATCAATTCTCACACTGTTGATGGGAAGGGGGCAGAATCTGAGTGCTGTAGCCATAGTGGTGCTGTTTCTTCTCCTTTTCTCTGCCTCTCTTTACCTGGGTGTTAGAGGAGAAGAACATACAGAAGACAGCTGGGAGCAGAGCTTCTTGCTCATTCAGAGTACCTGGCCTACAGGGCAAAACCAAGAGCATGAAGCCAGTTCTACAGCTGGCCGCTATCACAGATGGACCTTCAGGCTATTCAGTCTATTCAGTGCTTCTCCCAGCTCCAAAAAGTTCATCTGTCTCAGTACAGCTCAGCTTCTTCACTGGTAAGAGCTGTTGCAAAGGAAAGGAAGAGAGGGGGCCTGCCCCTCCTTCCCTTGAGAGCTGCTTTTAAGGCAAAGCTCTTCTGCCTGCAGCTGAGTCTGCACTTCCTCTCAAACCTTCTCCTTCTGATCTGGACCTTGTCACCCTGGTTTGACTTGACTGCCTGGTTTGGCCTCAGAGCTGATTCATCATGACAGACATCCTGGCTGATCAATGGCCTGAGGCTGACCCTGATCACTGCCTCCAGACCTTCTCCTGATCTGGACTCACCAACTCAACTTCCTGACACCCAGGGGTGGGGCAATATTCCTGCCTGTGTTGTCACCCTCAGCTCCTGGCCTCTGTGCCTTCCCTGGTGGAGCAGCCTGCCTGTACTGTCCCCAACACTGTTTCTGTCACCTTACAGAGCTCTGCATGTCAAATGCAGAAACAGTTAGACTTGGTGAAGTATATCTCCACATCAACTGAGCTTGGACAGGAAAAAGGGGTTTTTGAAGATATATTCAAAATTCCAAAATACTTTATCCTGCAATAGATGTCAGAATTTTCAGAATAGTTATTTTGGTGATAAATTTAAAGCAAGCAACAGCTCAGGGCTTACAACACTTTTGGGAGACCATGGCTCATGTTTTTCTACCAGTGGTTGATTAGTCAGCTCTACAAAAAGCAGTAGTGCCAAAGAATTATACTAAAGGAATCCTACACTATATTAACCACAGTTCAAGACAACTGTGTTGAGTGATAATGAGAGAGTTAAAGTCAAACACTGATGTGTCAGACAACCAGTAGCTATATATCCAAATGGTATCCCAGTGAAAACTCTTTAGCCTAGTGTCAGTAGTTTTGTTCATCTTTAATATCAGCACATGACATTCTGCTGAAAATAATACCTTTTTACCAGCCATAACTAAATGGTGCATCTCTGGACCAGAACCTGGCAATGCTGTTTGAAGTGGAAGTAACCAAGGATTTGATCCCAAATGTGAAGTGGTGAATGACTTATAGGAAATCTAATGTAATGGAAGATAGCCCATGAGGAAGGACAGGAGATTGCAAAGGAGCTGAACTGACTTAACAATGACCAAATTTTTTTGGTTGCATCTCTCCACTTCTGCTCTGGATGTCACGTAAGTTTAGGTTAATTTAAAGAAGAGATCGGTGTAAGGAAATGATCATTTCTGACTGAAAATATATCTACAACTGTGATAGATTTAATTTCACTGTAATCAGGATTCCAAGAGGATTCATATCTAAACTAAGCATAACATTTTTCTAAAGTCAATGGAGAAAAATGGGTGAAATGCCCACATCCATGCTAACAGCTAGCCTACATCAGACTTCAGTGATTTAAAATGTGTGTGATTTGGTTTGCCATCAGGTGAGGCATTTTCTTGCAATCCACTTGTCTTCCTCTGCTAATGTTTTAATCCCTTTCTAATCTTTCCACTTCTGTATAATTGGACAGCTCTCCATCTTCATGTGTTTAAACCTCTCCTGGCACGAGAGTCTGCTAGGAAATGCCTGTCACTGGGGAAAGCCATTCTACAGTCTCTGCCTTGGTGACTAGATTTATTTGTTGTTGTTGTTTTGGTCTTGGTTCAAATTTTGTGCAAATAGAGATTATGTCTGGCAACCATCTTCAGCAATGGTTCATTATTGATAATTGCTACATCAGTCCTGGACTTTCAGCCTTTCAGTTCTCTCTATTGTTTTCTTCCTAATTTATTTTTCCCTTGCTATTGTACGTGGCCTGTATGTATCAAGATCTACATATTATCATATCTACTTTGTAACTAAATTGTTTAATTCTATAAACATTTGAGATAAAACAGAACACGCAACAAGCAAAGCAAACCTGTATTGTAGGATATTGTACTATATTAGTCAGTGTGAGGAAGTGGTGCTTTTGGAAATACCAGCTCATTTTGGCAGGAAGCAAATGGGCAAGGATTTCAGTGATTCAGCTTTCAGTCAGGGAGGGACAACCAGGAAGAATCTAGATCAGGAAGAAGCTAGAAAAGGAATGGAGAATATGAAGAATATAAAAAGGAAGATGATTCTGGTGCGCATAAGGTAGAGGATAAATGTGGTGTTTCTCTGTTATGACATGTCCAATCCCTTGCTACAGACCAGAGACACCAGTCTTTGTCTCAGACAAAACCTGAGCTTAGCCTCTGGCATCTTCATTTACACTTCTAAATAATGATCACTTTTTCCAAAGTGATGGGCCATTTGCAGTTCTCACTGCCTGCAAGGGAAAAATGAATGGCTCAGGCCATGAATTGCAAATGCCGAGTGCTAAGCAGCTCCCTCCAGACAATGCGTTGGGACTTTAACTTTGAGTTCCCAGTGTTGAAACCTTAGGACTCAAAATGCAGATGTAAGAGAGTGCTAATGGACAGTGAAAATTCTGGCTTAATTAGATAGCTTTAAAAAAAACAGTAGTAACCCGAATGTGGATACTCTTAAACGTGAGCAACAGGGTCTCACAGAGCTTAAACGGAATAGCAGCCTGTATAAACTAAACCAAACAAAGTTTGTAGAATAAGTGACCACACTAGGGCTTACCATGGTTTTAATTAAGTCAGTAAAAGATTATAAAACTACCGTTTCTTATTTGGAGGAGCCTTCCAAAGATAGCAGAGGGGAATGGGGATCAAATACAGATTTGTTAACTGTGACTACTTTTTGACTTTACAATGAAAGTTTGGAGCACTTGTATATTTTGGAAAATATTTAATTCAATTGCTGGTAGATAACGTTCATGTATGTCTCTGTGAGAACCAACATTAAAAAATTCACACATTTCTGAAAGATAGTCTTAAAAGACTGGCAAATAAGCTACTCATCCACTTGGAGCCATTGCAGGTTCAGTGAGGATGAAGGAAAATGCCTCTTTTGTGGAGAGCCTTTATAATAATGCAGATCATGTGTAGGGTCAGAACCTCAGCTAGTATCTGTCGTTGTGCCTGTATTGAAATGAAGGGTATCTATAGCTACAGAGACTCTTTCGTTTTAAAATGTGCAATCGAAAAGCCCGGTTCTCGAGGTATTATCAATCTATTTTTATTCTTTCTTTGTAGCAACGTTATCAAAAATGGTCAAAATAATTAATGTGTTCAAATTATCCAGTTTTGATATTTATTGCATGCTGGCATGAATTCACAAGAATTTAAAAATGTTTATAAGAAATACTGTGAACCAAGTGCTATGGAGCTATAAATTATTAAAATATTTGGGGAAGTTCATATAAATCACACTTGAGGCGTTTTGAACTGGATCTACATTGAATAACATTAAAAATTCTTTCAAGGAAAGGAAAATTATACAGCTAAAAGTGATATGGCAGACTTCTAGCAGGTGTAAGTCGGGGTAAGATCTCAGTGTAGTGAAGATATTCAGCTGATGTGATGTGAGGTGAGGCAGCACCTCCACGCTCCCTGCGCCAGGTCTCCTGTGCCGGCTCCCAGTGCTGCATCCAGGGGCCACCAAACCCCCCTGCGGCGGGGACAGAGGGCCCTTGGCAGGAGCAAGGGAGCTGGAGATAAGCCTTCCAGGCTTTTGAAGCTCATGCCTAACTCGGAGAACAAAAGAGAGATTCAAAAGGAGGTGTTAATGCTAACAGCTAAATCTACATAATAATTGGCTGCTTGCAACTTTCACTGAAACAGAGATCGAGACCTTTTCCACCTAAAGTGTTTAAAGCTCTCTCTCCTCTGCCCTGTGAAAATGCCAAAGACGATCTGAAAAAAAAAACTGGTTTCTGTCACTTTCCATTAAAACAAACACAGCGGGCAGTAGGTTTTGCAAGATTCATTCGGACAAAGAGAACAAATAAGAACGAGCCTGACTAATACGTGATCCAATGACACAGTAAAGCTGCTGTAACTATCTATTTAATAAAGCCACATCCATATGACATACAAAGCTGAGCTAGTATCAACTCCCTCGCTCTAATTCACTCAAAGCATTTTGAAGGGTAACTTTTCTCCATGGACTTTATGCTGGATCACGTATTTTGTCCTCCCTAGGCCAGCATAAAACATAAATCCAATATAAACATTGCATTGTATCCTGTGGCAAGTTCAACAACAAAAAAAAAATCAATTGTGGCTCTCTCTGTTCTGGAGTGAATTTGTCCTGTCAGCTCATGTGATAATGCACAAATCTGGTAGGAAGGAAAATGGCAGCACTGGGCTGGAGGGTATCACAAAAAGAATTATTGAGCTGACATGCTCAGCCGCATGGTATCAAGAAATAAGATTTAATTAACAAGGTTTTAAAATAATTGGTAGTAGGCTTTAAAAATTGTCTGTTTTGAGAGAAGTGAATGAAATTCACTCTTGTTTTAGCAGTGATGGTACTTTAAATAGAGTGCTTCAGGAAACAATGTGATCAATACTACAAGATGACATGAGCTGTGATGTGTGAGAACCATGTTCTTGAGCAACATATTTCTTATGCTAGAATCATATTCAGGAATCAGTACTGACCCGTTTTACACCTTTGATAATACTGAAAACATATCAGTTGATCCTGTATAAGAAAGCAGCGCGTATTCTACTCTGTTTTATAAATGAGGATTATCATTTGAAGGTGTACAAGAGGAAACATATTTTAGACAGAATGTGACTGAAGAAATAGAAGAAGGAGAATGTTCCAGCAGAAATTATACTAGCAGAAAACAGACTTAAAAAAAAAAAAAAGATTACAAGAAAAAAGGGGTTGCCTTTTTGCAATCAATGGAATAAAAGAGTCACAGAATTGTAGAGCTTGGCAGGGCTCTCTGCAATCCTCTAATCTGACCCCACTGTTCAAAGCAGAGTCAGCTACAGAAGGCTGCTCAGGACTGTGTACAGTAGGTTTCTGAACATCTCTGAGGGTGGACGCTCTACAACCTCTGCACAACCTGGTCGAATGTACAATCGCCCTTAAAAACATTTTTTTCTTATGTTGCTGCACAGCCTAGTGACAGTTTCTCAACAATGGCTCATCTCCTGCAGGCTACGAGACCACCTCCGACTGTCCTGGCCTCAGTGAAAGGCCCCAGGCACGCCCTGCAGCCTGAGATTTGCAGAGCTCCACCCTCCTTCAGAAACTCCATTTCAAAGCTGCCTTGGAATGAAGTAGGTAAGAACAGAAAAGAAATTGGAATAGGTATTCTGAAATAATCTAATTTGTGAAAGCATTTATTCTGTAATAAGAATGTTGGAGATTTTCCCCCCTGGTTTAACCTATGCAGTTTCCAAACCCTGCATCCTATATCTACACTATGTCCCATCATTTGATTACTCACCTTACCAGCTTAATTGGTGAAGATGACACAGTGTGCGTCTCTCACTTTGCCCTGGCTTTCCAAAGATGACACAGTGGTTAGAGTACTGTTACTTTGTCTACAGTAAAGTTAACATCGGGTGAACTACCTCAGGGGTAGAAAAGACTGAAGATTTGGGAGTATAATACAGTCAGAGCCAACAGATGGCTTAGGTAGACTGAAAGAAATAAGAGAAAAACAAAATGAAATAAAAACAGGATTAGCAAGAAGAGTTTTCACTTTCGATATAAAAAGCAAGGACTTGTTAACATTTTAGACCAAGAGACCATCATCAACCCTCAAGACTGTAGCAATCATCAGCATGCCTATAATCAGTATTTATTGATAGCAGGGCAATGACGACATAAGTGATGTACAGCTTGCATGCTTATGTGCATCACATACAGATTACTTCCCACAATGTGGAAAAAATGTTAAACAGTCTCTGCTAAGGTATCTTCCGGGAGTGCTTTCTGTATCACAAAGCATGCTCCTTTGTGTACTTTTATTTTTACTATTGCCACAGGGCTTTTGTGAATGTATCAGTCTTCTAAAATTCGTTAGAGATGTTTTCCTCTTTCAATCATTGTCAATGAATGCTAGTAAAATAAACGCTTATTTAAAAAAAAATCCTTTCTTCCCCTCTACATGTAGTCAGTCACCATTTTGAAAGAGGGTGTATTGAGACAATGGAAAAAGCGAAAAACGAGTCTGCAATGATCGGAGCCAGTGGAATATACGTCACCTCAGGCTCCGTCCTTGCTGTGCTTCTGCCCGAGTGTGACTCCTGGCTGCTGATGGATACTGTAACCTCTGTCTTTCTTTCTCTGCAAATACTTTATTACCATTTAGTGTAAGAATATCTTCTTCTGGTTGTTGCAAGCTGTGCCACAGTAAAGCTCTGAGAAAGAACTACGAAGTTTAACTGATGTGGATGCAATCTTCTGGTTCCTAACAGGTCGGTAGAGCAGAACCCGCTTTGATGGCCAGCTCCAGGGTCCACCCAGTCCAGTGTCTTTGTCTGTTACAGGCCAGATGAGGAAGGTTAAGGAAAGAGTGTGAGAATGGTGCAAACACTGATAGGTATATTCTTCCTTCCTTTCCTAGCCCTTGGCTTACAGCCTTTCTGAGCCCATAGTTTTCATGTACAGGACCTAGCAATGGATTTTTTCTTCCAATCATATCTAATACTTTTGAATAGTGTGCTCTGTAATGACTGAAAATGTAGTGGGGTACATTTTTCCATTTTGGGATCCACAACTCTCCTGAAAATGTGCTCCAAAGACTAATTACGAGTCATCTGGGGTGGGGAGCGGAAGGCGTGTCTTTTTGCTCATTTAAAGTTTTCTGCTTTATAGCTTCATGTGCTTGCCTGTCATTCTTGGATTATGAAAACTAAGACATAATAATTTTTTATCCGCTTTCTTTGTATTATCACAGTTTTATAAACCTTTATCATATTCTTCTTCAGCCATCTGTTTTTTCAAGCTGAAGAGTCTTAGCCTATTTAATCTCTTTTCATACAGAAGCTGTTCCATATTTCTGCTCATGCTAGTTTCCTTTCTTTGTATCATTTCTTTTAGAGATGGTAAGACTAGAAATACACAGCATTCAAGATTTGTGGAGGCACAATGGACTTGCATTCAGCAGAATGCTGTCTTCTGTTTTGCTTTCTATCCCTTCCATAGTGATTCCTAACACCCTATTTCCCTTTTTTACTGCAGCTGTGATTTCTACACACCACAGTGTGTAGATTCCAGTGATTCCACACATTTTTTTTCTCCCTAATAACTGATTCAGAAATAATTCTTGTAAATTATTTGCTTTTGTCTCTCTTTGAAAGTGTTTTCAGGAATTTTGCCAATACTTGCCTGGGCACTTCTCAGGCCTAGGAACTTGATGACTATTGGGTAATATCTGAAGTTTAGTTGTGAATGGATGTGGAGTCATGCTTGCATTGCCATGCAAACTTTCCTGAAAATATGCTAAAGGCATTTGGGAACCAAATTAACTGAAGCAGACTGGCAGTTAATGCAACCTCTCAACAGCAAAAGTAAAGGAAAACACTAGGAAAGAGTATTTATCTTTGAAGACATTGGACAGTAAATCTGCTCGTGCTAACCTGGGTAGACAAGCTTGAGTATTTTGAAGGAAAAGTCCTGGCAGCAGAAGGGATGTGACTTAATATCCAGGATTTAAGGGCTCATCAGTCAGACTCAAAACTGTGTGATCATTTGTACAGATAAGATTGTTAGCATTTAAAATAATTAGCAGTTACCAGTGGGGTTTTTTGGTACTAGGCAAGCAATGTTAAAGAAAATAAAGTGTCTCTATTCTGTAGCAATTAGTGTACCACTTTCTCAATTGGTACTTTGCTCCTCCTTCTCAAGAATTCAATACAGAAAAGAAATTCTAACAAATAATTGGAAACAAAGATTACAGGTTTGTTTTTGTTTTTGTTTTTTTAGACTCTTCTCTGTTCCAGTGTAGACATTTCTTGTGTTTTTAGAATAATGATTGTTAGACGACCTACAGAAAATTGAGTCTATACATCTTAGTCAAGCCATTTTGATCCTCTTCTTCATTTTATTCATTATTAAGGAAAGGCAATATTTACATACATAACTCAGGAGTACTGTGAGTGATAATTAATGCTTACAAGAAGTAGTATGATTGAAATGAAGAGCTATGCACTTCCAAAGGATTATTAATTTTATTATCATTGCTATTACTGTACTGAGCTATTGGAAGTTACTAAAAGATGAGAAATTACCATGGATTTTCTTGAGATGGCTTTGTAGTCAGAAGAGTGTTACACTGCAGAAAACTCATAATGAAGTTGTAAAAGTGAGATTACATTCCATGCCTTAAAAGGGTATTGTCCACCCTTTAAGATAAAAAGTAAAAATAATGAATAAATACTACATGAAGAAGATGTGTTGAATAAAATGTGCTGCTTTTCACTTGCAGTTGTAGTGACTGATTTACTGCTTTCTTGGGAAGATTACCCATCTCTGACTCAATGATTTTTGAGTCATATGCCAGAGATGTTTGTAATCTTGGGAAAACGTTATGGCCAATGGGCACCTGGGTTTCTGCAGTTTCACAAGGACCCGTTTGTCAGCTGAGCTGCTGAATTTGGCAGTGCAATAGCTGCTGCCACTGAGAACGTGAGCCCAGGGCAGCTTCTGTGGTCCAGGTGATGAGCCTCTGCTGAGCCATGATGACCCCATGGCCAGAGTGTGACCAACAGCAGCACGGCTGGATCAGGACATGCCTGTCCCTCGTACTTCCAGCTCTGGGCTCTTATATTCTGCTTTATAGGACACCTCCCTCAGTTAAATCAATCTGGCTACATGACTGTGTTGTAAAGTCTGCTGTGAAATGGATCTGATTAAAAACGGCTCTAACGCCATCATTTTGGGAAAGGTTTCCTTTTAAAAAATGAGTAATTTATAAACCTGATTTAGAACATGGCTGTGGCTCAAGACTGACCCCATGAAGGTTTAAAATAGCTTTGTTAATATCCACTTTAAATGGCTATTTGAATTAATATTCTTGAGTTTCCCATGAACACAAGTTGAATTATACTGTGAAGAAAATTAATTTATTTCCACTTGCAGTAAGAAATAATTTCTTATGCAGAATTTCTGCCTCTTACTTGACTGGATTTCTAGACATTCCAATTTATGTTCTTGATGAGTTGAGAATAAAAGATTTTCCTATTCTAAGATGAAAGATTAATTACAGAACAAAGACTGTCTATGAAGAAAAATGTTATTCCTCTTCCCTTACCCATGCAAAGAGAAAGTGATTAGTTAGGGGTCTAGTCAAACTCCAAATAGTATTTGTACAGAAGGTTAAATCACCTCTGCCCTTGCTGACACCTTGCTGTTCTGGGTGCTGGAAAGAGTTCTGGTTTAATTGCAGCAATCCAGGGACCTAACAAGACACTCTCCCTGTGACAGCAATCTGAAGTACTGGAAAGCATGATCCAGAGCAACATGGGACTTCACAGCAGCTGAAAAAATGGTGCTATAAAAGCTGCACGTGTAGCAATGCCACGCAGGAAATGCCTTGCTATGGACTCAGCAAGGTGGTGACTCTCACAAACGGCTCAACCAACCCAAGTTTTTACTGCTTCTTTGGGGATATGCTTTGTTGGGATATCAAGCCAATCCAAATGATGCTGTAAGTATCTCAGTGTTAACAGAAAGCAGCTTGGCAGAAAAGGATCTGGGGTCTTGGTGGACACCAGGCTGAACACAAGCCAGTAATGTGCCCTTACCACAAGGAAGGTGAATATTATCCTGGGCTGCATTAGGCAAAGTGTTGCCTGCAGCTTGAGAGAGAGATCCTCCCACTTTATTCTGTGCTGGTGATGCCACACCTGGAGCACTGTCCAGTTCTGGATTGCTCAGTACAAGAGAGACATGGATACACTGGAGAGAGTCCAACAAAGGGCCTCAAAGATGATGAAGAGGCTGGGGCACCTCTCCTGTGAGGAAAGGCTGAGTGAGCTGGGACTGTTCAGCCTGAAGAAGAGAAGGCTCAGGGGGATCTCATCAAGGTATACAGATGCCTGAAGGGAAGATGCAGAGAGGATGAAGACAGCCTATTCTCAGTGGTGCCCAGTGACAGAACCAGAGACAATGGGCACAAACCGAAACACAGGAGATTCCGTCCAAGCATCAGGAAACACGTTTTCACTCCAAGTGTGACCGAGCACTGGCACAGGCTGCCCAGAGAGGCTGGAAGCATCCATAAATATCATGGAGTCCAACTCTCTGCTCCTCACAGGAATATCTAAAACTAAACCATATCACAAAGAATGTCATTGAGATGCTCCTTGAACTCTGATAGGGATGGTGCTGTGACCATTTCAGTGGGGAGCCTGTTCCACTGACTGACCACCCTCTCAGAGAAGTTTTTCCTAATATCGTATCTGAACTTCCCCTCACACAGCTTCATTCTGATGTCTCATGTTCTATCAGTGGTCACCAGAGAGAGGAGCCTCCATCCTTGGAGATATTAAAAGCCCATCCAGATACAGTCCTGGGTAACCTGGTTTAGGTGGTTATGCTTGAGCACGGAGGCTGGACCAGGTGCCTCCAGAAGTTCCTTCCAGCCACAATTGTTCTTTGATTCTATGACTTATGATATTGCTGACTGACCGGCCTACAGGTTTGTGCTAAACAACCCTTCTACAACAGGATGGATGTATTTAATATCATGTAAAGCACTTCTCTGTATCGTGTCTGTTGGCCCATTTTTGTTATTTGAATCCGTTCCCTCATGGTTACTCCTTCGGGGAGCTTGCCCATCAACGTGTCCAACCAAATCCTTACACAAACACATCTCACACAACAAGCCATCTTTGTCCACCGGCCTGAGAGGATCCTCACCCCTCGGCGAGGCGCGATGCCGACACACGGTTCAGCGCTCACCCCGTCCCTGAGGCGAGGGGCCACCCGCTGGGACACCCGCTGGAGACGCGGGGATGGCGGCTCGGCGCCGCGCCGGGGGCCGGGCTGGCGGGCCCCACGGGACCCCGTTCGGGGGGCTCGGGGCACCCCCGCCCTCACGGCCGCCACCCCCGTTGGGCGGGGCGGGGCCGGGCCCGCCCGACGCGTTTCGAACGGGCCAACGGGCGGCGCGGGGG
>VZTJ01003633.1:798866-917280 GCA_013397795.1 Orthonyx spaldingii
GCGCCGGGCGAGCGGGCGGACACCGAGCAGGGCAGCCCGGCGGCGGCGGCGGCCGCCTGGGAGCCGTTCGGCGGCAAGTCGCTGGAGGAGATCTGGAAGGCGGCCACCCCCCGCCTCACCACGTTTCCCACCATCCGTGTGCGGGGCAGCGTGTGGAGCCGGCGGAGCCTGGCGGCGGCGCGGCGGCGGGCGCAGCGGATCCTCGGCGTGGACCTGTCCCCCGTGGTGCGGGTGCGCCGCTTCCCCGTGGCGCCGTCCTGAGCCCGCGGGGCCCCGCTCCCCGCGCCTCACCTTGGCCGCGGTGCGGACAAAGAGACCGGTATCAGTCACCTGTTTACATTGCTTTTGTCTGGATCGTGTTCTGCTGCTGCACTTTATGGCCCGCTCGGGCGGCGCCGGGCCCCCCGCCGCACGGGGGGCAGCCTGCCGGGCCCCGGCCTCGCCCCGGGCTCGGACCGCCTGGCAGGTATCACGCGTGGGGACCAAGTTCCACTTCCACTTTTTTTCTCTCCCATTGGGCTACCTCACTGGTCCAGAAGTCCACCCAAGAAGTTATTTTCCAAAGGAACTTACTTTCATGCTTGTATAATAAAGCACCATCTGATTCTTGCTATTTTTTTTCCTTTCACCCCTTCCCCTTTTCCGATGGATTATGTATGCTTTGTGGTGTTGCACTAGTATGTGCTCAGGGTATTTTGAATCCCAAGCATTCCCAAGTTTCAGTTTACTCTGATAAAGGATGCGTAAAGAATGGAGGTTCAGGACTTGTGGCTGTTCTTGATGGTGCAAAAACTTTTTAAATTTTAATTTCATGAGCTTAGTGATATATAAAGATGTATCGCGCAGTATAATTGTTACACTTTTGTATCTAAAGTCATTTTTAAAGTTTTCTAGTTGAACTAAGTATTTGTTTCTAAGGAGCACCTAAAGATAGAATCATCCTGATATTTTATAACCCTGTTTACTTTAGGGAAGCTCATTTGGTCAACCTAAGTGAACTTAATAAAAGTCAAAGAACAAATGGTGTTTCAGTTCCATGAAACTGCACAGGGATGGGTTCCTGGTGAAGTACACCACCACCGAGGCACTCGATGTCAGTGAGCTCTGGCTTTGTGAAGAATGTAACTGCTCATCAAAGCAATGTGTAGATGTCTGGAGGTGAACTGTGATCCATTGTTGGTGTTGACAGCCAGAAGTCAGTAGCTTGCATGGCACAAATATCACACTGAAGTGCCTCTCTCTGCAAAAAGAGCAAGACTTGATATCTGGTCACTTGATAACAAACTAGCACTCGTTGTCCTGTGGTTGTGAGATGGTTAATGATGGATAATCATGTTTAATATAATTACTTGCACATAATTATTTTTATAAACCTTTCATGGGTTTCACAGTTGACTGATGAAAAATTCATGATGTAGCTTGATTATTTTGACTGAAAAATATCATGTAGTCATTTTATGTGATAGGCAGTCTCTCTTTAAACTGATTTATTAAAGGGTTTTTTTAGCTCTTATGCCTTGGAATTTGTGTATGAGAAGAAAAGGTGTGTGTGAGGGAGAAGGTGACTGATTATTCTCTTTTTACATTAATTTTTTGCTTGCAAGAGGATTAAGAAATGCTGGGTAATACACAGCTTACGTTCCAACTATCTGGCAGATGGGACTAACCAGTTTTCATGGTGGAATGAACAACCTCACAACTTGCTTATGGAGTCATTTGGTGATTTAAAATTTCAGATGTCTCTTGACTCCTTTTTGCCTGCCTTCAGCAAAGGCAGTAAGACATCTTGATGGTGTAGAGGCTGCTTGTAAAAACTTGTTAGTGTTAACCTAAAGCAGTCAGCTTCTTCTATAAACACGTATATTTTGTAGTTTTTTTCTTACTTAGTGAAGCTGCAAACTCCTTATTCTTCCAGACTAATGCTTAATCTATTCTACATCCATTTGGCTTTTGAAATTGTTTACATAACGTTAGACCGTCTGCTGATGGCTGCAGTAGTGCCACGTCGCATTTCAGAAGTGAATTAAACAAAAGTTCAAGGGCACATATTGTTGTGCTGTTCCTCTGGCTATAATACCTGCTTGAATGTAAAAGCAAAATTGGGTTGATTTGAAAGGCAGTGAGGCAAGCTGCAGCATGACCAGATGCTGAGGCTCCAGGTATTTTAATTTTGAAATTCTACTTCAGAAACACAAGAGTATCATTACTAGTTCCCAAAGTGTGTAGGTGATTTCAGTGCTCCTCCTGTTATGTTGAGGGGTTTTAAAATATTATTTTCAGCTGTGTCGAAAGATGATAAAATTAATGATTTGGCTTGTGCAGATTCTTAAATCCTAAACAGGCACAGGACAGGCTGGGTCAGATTTCAAGGGCGAGAGTTAAGGCTGCCAAAGGTATGGTATGGGAGACACCGTATTAAATTTGTGCTGCCTTGTTTGGAGGCATATCCTGAAATGTTCTGTGTAAGAACAAAATACAGTGAAGTAACTTACAATTCCGTTGAGTAACTCTTGCTGTGGGGGCCCTATGAATAAGACTTGCTTATTTTTCTCTTGGTTGTGCTTTGACTTCTTGGTTTAGAAGTTGGAGCTTTATTGGTTTAGAAGTTGGAGCAGGTTGGGTTGAAGTTTCACTGACATCTGAACTTTTCTGACAGCTGCATTTATGGATTCTTAACTGAGCTGTTTCGGTTTGTGAAGTCAGTTAAGAGTGGGAAATCCTTAGTCAGGTTTTCTGACGATTTAATGCACTGAAATAGCTCAGCAAAGGATCTGAGTACGGGACGGGATGTGAAAGCCAACAGGTGACAGGGAAGCTAAACCAGTTTATTTCATGATCGTATTCATGGCAGTCTGTGGCAATCCAGGACAGGATTATCTTGGTCCAGCTTCCCCCCATCATTTTCCTTCTCAAAGGTGCTATTCCTACCTACCTCTCTGTTCATCTGAGCAAACTAAGCAATCAGAGAACTCTTAAATTTTAGGTTTGGCTTCTGTTCAACCTTCTAGCTGTGGACCAGAGCTGAGGTAGATTGGAAAGGGGTGTGCAGTATTGCCACAATATTGAATTTGATTATTTTAAACATGATAACAGTGGGTTTATTTAATGAAAAAGGCTAGTAATATTTTTGTACTCTACCTATATTATGGTGTTGGAGATAGTGCAATGGATTAGATGGACCTCTGGTCTGAGTTCGTGTGGCTGTTCCTGCACCCACACTGAGCAGTGTGAGAGATGTGATTTGCTTGGTTTAACTCAGTGGTTTCAACATCCTGTCACATGGGGCTAATTCTGAGACTGACAAAATGCAGGCCCAGAATAAATCCAGTGTACAATGCCCAGTCTACTTCAGTCAGCACGGATGGTCTTGTATTAAACAGGAATTTTGTGGTAACCTCTGTTGCTGGAATTCTCTTGTAGTAGCTGGTTCCTTCCCTTATGAGCTCTCTTTATAGAATGACTTTGTGTACTGAAAGTTGGGCTATTTCCTTTACCAGATCTGAATCTTCAACCAGTCACTCAAAGGTTATTGAACTTCAAAATGCCACAGTGCCAAAAAGAGTTGGACGATGGCCCCAGATGTCAGGGATAGATAGAGTTGAGACGAGCATTGGTCTAGCACATTGCCTGGTGTAGTCTTTACATTCAAGAGGCATTGCCTTCCTCTGAGTCATTGCACAAATACATTGTTCAGTACTGAGCTAATAAAAGGAGAATGCAGTGCCTTGCAAGAGTTCTCCTGGACTCTATTGTTACATAAAAGTTTTTGCATCAAAACAAGCAAAGTGTACAACTGGTCCCTGAAACCCTCCGTTGCTGGTCTTTAAACAACAAAGTCTTTATATGCCCAAACCTCGTGCAGAGCATCGTTGTATTTGCAGAAGGCAATTATGGTACTTGGATTTTACATTGAAGGAGTAGGGAATGTTGTGTTTATCTGTATTTCCTTGCCTATCAGAAGCAAAAGGCAGAGTGAATCTGGTTTGAAGATTTCAGGATTGATCCCAAATAATTTTTCACTTACTACTTCTTCAGCAAGGCAGAGTCCTGGGCTCTTCATGCTATTTAAAATAGTTGACTTACGGTAATATATGGCTCAATGCTGTACTTAAAGCCCAAAGCTTGCATGCCTATGAAGCCAGTAATACTGAAAGCACCTCTGTTTCCTTTTGGCCCAATGGACCGACACAAAAATTTTGATTTGTGTGTATGGGTCAGAACCAGTGATTTGGGGTTGAACAGGTTTTATTTGATTTGAATACTTAGGTTTTGCCTGTGTCTATAAGCACAGGAATCTGGAAGCAAAGAATTAGATTGACAAGAGTGAATGGAAATACCTCATGGAAATGAGGCAATTCATGTCAAGAAAGAAGGTAGATCACAAATCCTAGACTTTGAAGATCCACATTTCAGTGCCCCTCCTGTCACTCTTGTAAGGGTGAACTTTGAAGTGCTGTGTTATGAGGACCATGTAATAAGAGTTTGAACTATTTAACTCTGTAGAATAAATACTCCCTAAGCTAGAAAAGATTCCTGGATATCACAGTTTTTAGGCAACACCTTTCTTCTTCATCCGCTGTTTAGGTGAGCATAACTGCCTTAATCGAAAAGACTGAGGCAAACCTATCCCACAGTATTTTGTATGGGATCTGCTCAGGAAGTGACTCCAAATGTTGGAGTGCTCCTGATGGTTTATTCCCAAACTATAATGAGGCATCCAGTATATGTAGTGGTAGGACTATGTAGGAGAATTTTGGAATATGTCTTATCCCTAATTAAGGCAAAACCATTTTTCCATACTGTAAAAAGAAGACATATATAGATAGGTAGATATCTATATCTTGTCAGTGTTAATAATTAAATATCTTCATAGAATTATCAAAAAATTCTTGCCACCATTTTTTTATGTCTAAAAAACCCTGAAAATGTTTTCCAGAGTTGATTCCAAGAATAGAGTTTTGTTTATCCATTTATTTATGTGAAACTCCTCATGAAACTGCAAAGTAGTACTCAGTATTATAGGAGATGGAAGAAGTGAGCCTCCATTCATGCAGTTCATTTTTACTCAAACAGGTGTGCAGCCAAACAGAGAAGTCTGTGGTTCACTGTACTCCCTGCTGGGCTTTAAGAAAGCTTCCATTTTGGTTTTCTTTCAGCCTCGTTGTTTGAGAGTACAGGAGATTAGCATTGGTAGAGTTGAAGTTAAAAGACGATAGTGTCAAAGGAAAGCCCAGTTTCTTGAACTGCTCTCACTCTTCTGGGTTTCTCTCCCTATTGCTGCTTCAGGAATGCAGACATCCTGCACCTGCCCTTGCTCCTGTCCTCCCTTCCTAGGCTGGTTGTTGAGGAGAGAGACAGAATTGATCACTCTAGAATAGATGGGAGGTGAAATTATTCCTCTGAAAGACAGGTGGGGTTTTTGTTGTTTGGGTGAGTTTTTGTTTGTTTGTTTGGGTTTTTTGTTTTGTTTGTGTGTGTGTGATTTGTATGTAGCTTGCTGCTGCTTTCCACATCCTCAGAGGCTTCACTTTGCCTTTACTGTGCCATCGGCCATCTCTAATGGCCTGTTACTTTGCTTGTGCAACTGAGCAGCCTGTTCATCAGCTCATGTCATCCGTGCCAAACCTCCTTGCTATAGGATGATCTCTGAAGATGTAGAGAACACGTTCATATGTACACGTAATATGTGTTACCCTAACCTCACATTTTGGCAGCAGTGGATGTTATTCAAAATATCAGATGCCATTTCCAAATGGATGGTATTTCCTGGGGGAGAGGTAAGAAACCAAACTGAAAGAACCCTATGTGACAATTTCTTATGTTTGAGTCTGAGTGATCCAAGATGCCTTTTCAAAGTGTTTTTGAAAAAGAAGGAATTTCTTTCCATCTCCCCATGAATTCCTAAAAATTCTAAAATGTAAACGCTATTTTTATGAGTTTTTTCCTTTCCAGTTGAGTGGTTGAAATAACAACCATCCACTTTATACGTCCCAGAACTGTTAAAATCATTTATAACTGAACTTGTGCCATGTCTCTGTAAGGTAACTGGTGAAAAAAGAGCATATAGTCCTAAATTAACTGTACCGTGTCAGATTGTGTAGGAAGCTGACATAACACATTTCACCCCTTCTAAGTGTATGTGTCTACTCTGCTAAAGGGAATTAGTGCCACAGTTTGGGACCAGTGATGCAAGTTTACTTGAAATAGAGCAGGAAGTGTGGGTTAGGGCATGGTCCCCTGTCCTGTGCTTACCCTTCATTCTTCCCAAGCTCCAGTGTAAGCTTCCAAATAGCAATGATTTCCTGATAATACAAATATAATTATGTATAGCAAAGACTAAATTTTATAGATGGTATATATAATTATGAAAGTTTGTAATTAATAATAGTGTATGTATGTACTCATGCACACATGCACTCAGACTCCAAAACACTTCTCCTAAAGAGGCTTCTGTTTTAGTTCTTATTTGTCCAATGCCATTGGAATATATATTCTAAAAATGTCCCACATATATTCAAAAAATGCCCCACAATTCTATGCTGTGGAAGGTCAACAAAACTGTCCCAAGGCCACAGAAATCCCTCCTGGAATCTACTTTGTGTACTTCCTAATGGTTATTCCATCCAGAAACCCCTTTCCAGTAAGGTTTCTGTAGACTTCTGCCTCATGTTAAATCCACTGATATTAAAAAGTTGTGGTATAATCTCCACTTAACTCTTGCAGTCTTGGGAGATTGTGAGGGGAATTCAGCTCTTCCAGAAAAATGGGTATCTGATTTTCCTTTTACAGTGATAGTTTTATAGAGGAAGCAACCAGAGGCAGAAAATCTTAAACACAATCTTTTGTCTTAGAAGAAATACTGAAGTGCAGTTCCTGCTGATGTTGAGTGGCCTTCAGCAGGAAGGGTCACACAGCTCAGACACAAAATGCCTTCCAGTTAAGTACTTTTCCCAGGAAAAAATACAGAGCACCTTATCCTGTGAATGTACAGAAAGAGTGCAGTGCTGATTCTGAGTGGGCTTTAATGTGGTTGCAAATGTCAGGTGTGGTTTTTCATAGAAATTCTCAGTACTTTGTGGCTTAGATTATACTAAGGAATCAGTCAGCTTTTCTTTTCATCTGTAGATCTTTCAAGAAACTCAAAGTTTAAATCTTTTAAGTGCTGCCCACACCATTTTTCTTCCCAAAGATGTATCAATTGCTCAGGAAGTTGTGCCTGTGGAACACAAAATAACTCAAGTTGGAAGGGACTCTCAGAGATTAACCTGGTCAAACAGCATCCTCCATAAGCAAGCACAGATAAAAGATGTTTTGAAAAGTGGTAATTTAAAGATATCGTAACTACTCATAAAAAGAGAAAGAATAGGGAGAGAATTAATCAGAAACAAGATTAGGGGCCAATTTTTCTGTATTGAAATATATCCCAGTGTCCTGAGGAAACTGGCTGATGCCACTGCCAAGCCACTCTCTCATATTTGAAAAGTCATGGCAGTCAGGCCAAGTCCTTGGAGACTGGAAAAAAGGAAACATCACTCCTATTTTTGAAAAGGGAAGAAAGGAAGACACAGGGACCTGCAGACTGGTGAGCCTTTCTTCTGTGTCTGGGAAGAACATGAAGCAGATTCTCATGGAAGCAGTGTTAAGGCACATGCAAGACAAAGAGGGGATCTGAGAGATCACTGAAGGCAAATCATGCCTGACCAGTCTGGTGACTGCTGCGATGGAGTGACTGCAATGGTCAAGGGAAGACCAACCAATGCCATCTGCCTAGAATTCTGTAATGCTTTCAACACATGACATCCTTATCTCTTAATAGAAGAGATGTGAATTTGAAGGGTGGACTGTTTGGTGAACAAGGAATTGGCCAGATGGATGTAGCCAGACAGCTGTTGTCAATGACAGGTTGGATGGGGCTTTGAGCAACCTGGTCTAGTGGAAGGTGTCCCTGTCCATGGCAGGGGGATTGGAACTAAATGACCTCTAAGGTCCCTTCCAACCCAAGCAATTCTGTAACTCTATGAAATCCACAATGAAAAAAATAAGGTGCTAATCTTTGATACTGTAAAATCTGTACATTGTGACCATAATGTCATTTTCAGCTTTTTATTCTCTCATATTTTATGGTAAAATTAATGCTGCTGAACAGAAGCATCCCAATGCTTATTTCTGGACAGATGGAAAGAGGTAGAGGAGAAAGTGGGGGAAATTTTTGTCCATTTTTATTTTTTTAAATTGTTCCATTTACATTACTACTGCCTTTGTTTTATGATCCAGCCTTTCACTGCAGCTCCATGTAATTTGACAGAATTCCTGTGTGCAATGAGTTGTGCTACAGAGAATATACCCTAGGTGCTCTTAAAACACATTGAGTATTTGAATGCTGACTAGATACATCAAATGTGCTCATTTATTAGCAATAAATAATGATCTTTTGTGTAACAAATGTGCATAAGTTACTTCCATCTGCACATAAATTTCACCTCATTGTCCAGTATCTAATGGAAATCTTTCTATCAGACCAGGTGTCTTAATAATCCCCTGGTGTTTGTAGCCTTCTGATTTGGCTTAACACTTTTATCATTATCTGTTTACTCATGTCCAGCTTCCTCTTCCATATTTCCACAGTATGTAAAAATTCCTTTCCTATTAAAAAATGAATTCATAATTGCAGGGATCATGGACTACTTGAAACAATTTGAATGAAACAAAGCCTCATGGAATTTGGGCAGCTGCCTGAAATGGTCTTGAAAAATAAGTTTATCTTAATGAAAAATGTCCCATTTAGAAGAAAGATACAAAGGAGCCAGTTGTTTTTGCATTATTTATTTTGTTGACATTTTCATCAAAACATCTTTTATTTTTGCAAAGACTCTTTCATTAAACTAAGTATTTGGAAACTTCTATTTTTGGCAAAGGTAGAAAAGAATGGAGGTGAAAACCACTTAGACTTTTTTGTCATTATTTGAGTAACTTGGTGTTTTTAAATGCAGAACAATGTATCAATGAGCACTAGAAGTAATTTATTTTCAATTTTCAATTACTTTTCCATGGTTTTCTTGTTAGCAGTGTCTAGTGCAGGGCTGTGTAAGTACCCACCTAAAGGAATCATGAAACGTGAACAGGTCAGCTGGGCACTGCCTGGGCAGGACTGTCCTTGTGTTGGATGACTCTGGCACACATGATAGGATATTGGGACTTCTGTGTTCTCCCTGCTGATGCTTAGCATTCCCCCTCTCCCAAGGCACACCTTCCCTGAGGGATGGTGGCCTGACACCCAGGTCTGCAAGGCTGTTGCCCTCCTGCATTGTGTAGGATTTTTTTCTTGGGCACAGAATTAAAATATCACCACATCAGAATTGCAGCTCCTGCCTTGCTGAAATGCTACAGAATATCTCAAGTGCCAGACAAGGAAGTAATATTTCATGTCAGCAGTGTTGCTAATTAACATGTAAATCATTTTGCTCACTTTTCCCCATGACAAGATAGGCTTACAAAAAATCAGATTTAAAAATTATATATATACCTGCAACTTTTGCAAGCCACAAAATATCATACTTTTCAAGATTTTCTTTGCCTTCAGGAAGAACAGAATCTCATTTTAATTTTGAACGATAAATAACTTTTCTCAGTCTAGGAATGGGGACAGTACAAAAAACAGCAAATACCATGATCCTGGCAATAAAACCCCAGAGTTGGCAGTCGTGGGTCAGAGAAGACAAGGCTTGGGAGGGAGCCAGAGCCTGCCTGTGAACAGGAGCAGCAGGCTGGAGACAGCTGTCTGGAATCTGTCTGGGCAGCAGGCACCCCAGGAGATGAGAGAGTCATGCAGGGAAGCAGCTTTTTGCTGCTATGGGAGCCGAACATCGGAGCTTGTTTCCACTTAAAGGGGGTTCCTGTTAGAACTGCAATTGGCAAACCCTGCCCATGAAGATGAAAGTTAAACAGCTTCTCAGAATAGAATTACATGAGCAGAAGGGAGTTGCTGCATGTATAAAAACATCTATATTAGAGGTTTTGTTGACATGGTTATAGGGTTTGAGAATATGTGTGTGGCTTGGGGTTTTTTTAAAATTATGAGGAACAAGGCTATAGGACAGGGAGAGGACACAGGTACATGTGTAGGGGACACAGGAAAAATGTAGGGAGACACAATTTGTCTTTCTCTATGCACACTTTTGAACAATTGAAATGAGGTCAGATCAGGATTCCCCAGGTGTTAGAACCTGTGGGAAGGTGCAGATTACCTTTGGTAGCAAAACAGTCTTCTACTAGTCCCATGAAAGTTGGGAATGCTTATGAAAAGTCATTGTTAAGTGTGTGGCTTTGCAAAGCCCAGAGCACATCCCATTTCTGGCTCTAGGCTTCTTGTGCACAGAAATCCCATCACACACACCAACGATTATTTTGGGGCTAGCTGGGACATGAATTAGAGGACATGTTAAAGAGTTGCAACCATATTATCAATCCATTTTCTTTTCATCTTGGTAGCTGCAGTTTAGACATAAATCATCTGAGCTGTGCTTAGGAAGACCAAAGAATCAGGACATCTCCTGGTGGACCACTTAAATTCAATCCAACTGATGTCAGTCTGTTTAGACTAGGTAAAGGAAAATTTGGAAGCATGTGATATCACAATGCTAGTATTTAAGCTTTCAGCACTCCAGGCAGGTCTGGAGCTCAGCATTCACCAACCAGCATGGGTGGTAGGTGGTGCTGGGCTTGAGCACAAACTCAGACCCAGAATAGACGAACAGTGCAGGCACAGCCAGAGAAAGGGCTGCCTGATCTTGGGGATCAGGACAGCATCTGAGGGTGTGATAGGTTTGACAGTGTGTTGCACCCTCTTACTCACAAGATAAGCTGGTGCCTGCTCCTTGTGCCAGTTTAAATAGCAGAGTTGGGCCCAAAGGCATCGACTGCTGTTCCTGTAGTGACTTACTTCAACGTGTGGTTACTAACACTGCAACATCCCAAATGTGTCTCCTGCTGTACAAGGGACCTGCTGCACTTTCAGATTTCCTTGCAACTGCCAGCCCTCAGTTCCTTGTGACTATTTTGTTCCTTCTCAGTCACCTATCTCACCTTCTTTCTTGGAAATTCTGGCTTCTCTTGCTTTCCCCAGCCTTTGTTGTTCTTCTCTACTACTTTCCCTTTCCTACTGTTCTCTTCTGAGAACATCAGCATCCCAGAACACCAGTGGGTTTGAAACTGAGAAACTGATGCAACCCATTAACTGTGGGCTGTCAGTGTACCCAGAAGCAACAAAACCCAGTGGCAGTACCAGGAGGCTGCCAGCTGCTGAATGCTGCCTCATTAAACTGGGAAGGTTATGACCTTGCTCTTTAAGATCCAGACAAATTCCTGGGGCTGGCATGGCTGAAGTGTCTCCAATGCAGGCAGCTCAACTCAATCATTGGTGGGAGGAAACCACCCTGCCTGTTTAGCACCTGAGCAGTTTGGAGGGGCACGCTTCTGGCACTCCTTTGGGGCCCCTGGCCTTCACTGAAGAGCCATGCAAGGACTCATCAAGGGACATGAAGTCCCAACTGTCTTTGGTCCTGTTCCCCAATCCAGCTGGAATCAGGGGAACAACATTAATGGACCAACTTCCAGCCCCAGGTGTAGGCTGGTGACCAGATCTGGTGCTGTACATCTGTGAGCGACCACAGCACCATTCCTTCACCATCCATCCCTTGCTGTTTCAGCCTCCTCTTCCTTCCTTCCTTCACACTTCCCCTTCCTGGTGAGATGGAGCTGATAAATGGGGGAGGAGGTGATAAATGTAAATGGTCTCATGAAGTGACTAAAGGCAGGGGCTTTCCTTTTGTCTTTCCAAATCCCACAGAACTGATGCTAGGGCTGTGGCTGTGTTCCAGACAGAATATATATCCCCATAAAACTGCTCAACAGCTCTCACTACTATTGAAACCACCAGCATGTTAAAACACCTTGTTACTAGTGGCAACCATTTTCTGCTAGTCTAATTTTTGTGCTTTTAAAGAATGGGAAGGGATAAAATAGCATTTCTTGTTTGCTTGGGAAGCCCCAGTGTCCTTTACATTCCTGCACAGGTCAGTTTCCCCTTTGCTGCTTTTGCAGACCACAGTCATGGCCCATGAATTATCCCCTCGGCAGCCACCTGTGCAGAGGATTTTCAAGACACCTGCCATAACTCAGTCTTTCCCCACACTGGTACCTGTAAGCACAGCAGAGCTCACAGCCTGTCCAACTGTGCAATGTGAGCCCCATCTCTCCTGTGTTTTGTTAAGTGGCCTCTCAGCCATCCTCATTTTCCCCCAGCAGAATTATTTTGTCTAGCTCAGAGATAAAAATAGCTCACTGTTTTCCAGGGACAGATTCTAGAGAAACATTCTCAAGAGAAAAGCACTGAGCAGCAGAACAAATAACCGAAGGAGTACAATTCCGTGATAAACCAAATACCTTTGAATATACCTAGATGGTCTGAGGATACAACTATCAGAAATAAAGAGCAACAATTTTTTTTTTTCCAGTCAGTCCATCTTTTTGTTTGGTTGTTTTTTTTGCCTGTGACAGAATAGGCAAGTATTTCCTCAGGAATCATACCCCTCCGGCCTTGCATCTATAAAGTACTTGGTGTAGGGCATCTTGTGAGAAAGTTTTGACCTGTTTATAGTTCACAGACCAGAAAGACCAAAACCCACCATCTAATGTAATGTGAGAACAGCTGGAAGGCTGTGTTATGAGGAGATTATATGCTCATGTGTGGCTTCCCACCGACTTTTTAGTTCTTGGCTTCCATAATATCTCCTACAAGAAAACTGGAGCCCCGTTGCTTAGGTATAATTTCTAATAATCCAAAAGATTTAAAGATATCTGTTGGAGTACATTGAGTTTCTGAGCACTGCTGGAGAGCCTTAACTAAAGCAGAACTTAAAAATATTGCAGTGACATAATTCCCATTTCAGCTTACAGAGTTAACTACTGGGACCTATGGATATATGCAGTTTAGTTGTCAAACTTTTGCATTCACACATAAATGTTTGATCGCTGGATATTAACTTTTGCCCATGTCAGTCTTGTGCAGAAGGTGCAAAGCATTGCTACAAAAATCCTGTGAGGACCCAGAGGCAGCCTGGTGAGGTGCTCAGAGGTTTGTCCGGCTCTTTCTCCATTGACATGTGCCTCTGCTGTCTGCCCATATCCAGACCTGTGCTGGGTGCAGAATGCTTGAAGGGTTTTCCCCTCTGAACTCCACCAAATGTGCTCCCACCCTTGTCTTGACAAGCAAGAATGAGGCACCTCATGGCATGGATGCACAGCTTTATAGGATAAACTGCTTCTTAACAGAGCAGGCTTAACTGTTTTGCATCTTTGCTAACCTCACTTCCGTGTCAGCTGAAGTCATGGCATCTAGCTTCAAGACTGGAAGCAAAATTATTGAGTAAATGCAACTCTAAATCCCAAACCCTTAACAACCAGGGACATTTTAAGTGGTTTAGTATCTCTCACTTGGGATCCTTTCTCTTTAGCGGGAGGGTCCTGTTCAATCATTGCTCTACTTGCCTTGTGCAGAGCAAACCCTCAGAATTTGCTTTAAGGTTGGACTCCTGGGTTGTGACCAAGCACCCCTGTCTGCTCCACAGGTGATGATGTGATGGTGGCCACTCCAAAGCCCCTCCTGGTTTAAACTGCCAATTCCAGTTCCCTTTGGTTTCACCTTAAATGTATTTCCTTGCATATTACCCAAAACCAACATGTTTATACTGGAGTGACAAAGCATCCCCAGAAAAGCAGTTTTTCCTCCTATCCCAGACTTTTTTCCAGGCTACTGCATTGTCTGGGATTTTAGAAACAGCTGATGGGATATATATTTTTTCCTCTAGTCTGCCCCTCATCTGGACAGTGGTGGTAGGATGCATAATGCCATACAGACAGCATGTCTCACATCCTATTCATTTTCTCCTAAAATCCTGTCCAGTACCATACACAAATTTTGGCCTTTTGAATTTCATTCTGTGCAACTGCAGTTTTGGTGAGCCATCTTTCCAAAGGTTCTGAAAGAGAAAATCAAATGTAGCCTGTGGGTCTGTTTCCACAAGGTTTGACACTTGTGTCCCTATGTCTCTTGAGCTCTTCAGTTGCCAGACTCCTTCCAGCCAAGGCAGCACTGGTATTTGTTCAGGAGGTTTTCAGGGTGTTGTCATATTCCTAAAGACTGTTCTTCAAAAGATATATCACTGAATGATTCATTGCTCTTGCATCCTCCTTAGTTGTCAATCTGTAGTCACCCAGTTCCTTACACGCTTATATTGTGCTGTATATGCCTTTTCCACACTTGCAGTGAATTTAGGGGCTCTCAGTGAGATGCATTGCCTTCTGTCTGCACACAAGTGACAGTGTGACACCCAGGGGTGGCACTGGCTCAGGAGGAAGGAGTGAGGTGTTCACCTGATTGAATGCTCATTGTATCCCTGACCTGAACATAGGGAAGCCACTGTGGTCACAGCACAAGCTCTGAGGTTTGGGGGTGTGGCAAGGCGGTGGTGAGGAGGGGTTCATGGCTACAGCAGTGCTTCCCCATAATTTATTACCCAAACATTTGACTACACTTCTCAGACAGTTTAAACAAAATAGAGACATGATGGATTTATGCAATAGTGGCATCAAAGAACACTATTCTTTTCTCTTGCAATTCCCAGTCCTTGTCCATCTCCATGGTCTGACCCCCACTGCTGCTGCTGTACATCCTCTCCCTCTGTCCAAGGCCAAATTCCTCAGCACAGGAGATAAGGTGTCCTTGGTGGCTGGCCCTTGCCTGTGTACTGCCTTACTGGGCAGTCATTACTAGATATGACAAAGCCAAATCTGCCCTTCAAGAATATAATTTTAGATGAAATAACTTGGAACAAAGGAAAAAATCCACAGGGAAACAACCACAAGAGTACAGTATGTGCCAGTGCTCAGGGTGGTGAAAGGCATGTTCCAGTGATGCTAATCCTATGAGACAGTATTGTATTTGGCACTCAGACACTAGTGTGATCTGCATTTCAGGAATCCCTTAGCATAATGAGAAAAAAGTTTTCAATCTAAAAGGAAAAAATGACAGAAACTGAAAAAATGACAGAAAACTCACCTTGTTTAATTTATGGCATGTCCATGTTTATATCCTCCATAAATCTTGGAGAAAAAGGGACCAACCATTTCTCTCCCACTCACCTCTAATTGATAGTGTTCTTTCTCTGCAGACTGGAGTTCCAAAGAAATAGGATTTATCTTTAGAATTTATGTTCAGTTTTGTTTGTGAGAGAATTCTTCTGCTTTCTTAACTTCAGAGAAAATGAATCGTTGTGCAGTGGGAGGCTTGGACACAAGGTTGAACAAGAATGAATTTCTTGTTTTATGAACTAGAGAGTACAAACCCCAACATCTTTTAGTAAATATTTTTTCATGAAGATTTTCACAGTCTGCTATAGTTGAAACACGAATAGTCCACATTACCTAAAAGTAGTTTAGAAGCTTGTCAAGATTTTATTTTTTAAGTATACAATAATCTCAAACCTAACCATGTATATTCTTCCATCTGCTATTTTGATATTTTCAGCTTTTAATTATGAAGCATTACAAGTTGGATAAAAGCCCACTCTAAAAATTTTTACAGTTGAAAAGGTAGCAATTTTTCACATGCTGAAAGCCTAAAAAACTTCAGTATATACTTCAAATACCAGGACACAAACAAAAGGTGTTGTAGAATCCTTGTAATGTGTGAAATGTTTTGACTCAAATAGCTAGTGATAAATAGCTATAGAGGTATGTGTGCGTGTATAAAGACAGATTTGATTTGTGGTGACTGTAGCACCTCCTTCATCAAATATCTCAATTGCAAGTCATGGTGTACCTAGTATCTGAAAATAACATATTGTTCTAAGGAATTAATGCTACCAAAAAAAAAAAAAAATCAGGTTTGGGGTATTTTACACGTTTGACAAGATGTTAGGCATTGTAATTTTTACTTTTTTCTCTATTAGAAAGTAAGTAGTGAATTAATATCTTATTTTCTTATACCATCAGAAAAACATTCTGATTATACAGAAAAATGAGATTGTGAAATTCCTGAAGTTTGCAAGGAATCCGGAAGGCAGACACAGGACTTGTAAACATGCTGACTTGACTGTAAAAGCCAATGGATTTCAAATTGTGTGTGCCCACTGAAATCCATGTATAACCTTGCTATGGCAACAGCATTGCTGGGGAGAATTAACATAGAGATAGACTTGGTATTACTTTACGTCTTGTTTCAGACTGCTCAAATAACAATAGCAATAGAATGGAAGTGCCCTTTGTGCCAAGAACAATAAAGTGGATGCACAGATCTGAGTATTCTTGGCAACAAATACCTCACATGAATTCCGCTCTAATATGAAGTATTTTTAGTAATTTTTTCCTTTCATTGGATGTGCAAAGGATAAGACTCCTTGGAGCAAGTTCTTATCAGTCTTTTCCTCTTTCTGGAAAAGAGTGCAATTCTTGGAAATAGGGCTTGCATTTCATTCCAGGAGAAATTCTTATTCATTTTAGTAAAAATAGAAGCTTATTTTTTAATTATCAATTCAGCACAGAAACTCAAAACTCAAATTGTGATATACTGACAAACTCCAAAATGTGGTGAGTGACTGATGAGAGAGGGAAGACTTTCCTTGAATCCTTACAAGGGATTCCAGTTATCCAAGGAAATCATGATGTTCAGCATTTTCGGTGAAGCACAGAGCAATTTCAGTGAGCAGGTCTGTGTGGGTGGTTGTCATGTTGCTACCTCTGATAATACCACCTTGCACCTCAAAATATTTTTTTTTCACATTGTAGCACCAAGAGTTCTATTATTTCATGAGACTCAATTTTCATTAAAAGAGGGGAAAAGTGCATGCCTAACCCTGGCAATCAAGGAGCATGTGAATTCCAACTTCTTAAAAGACAATTGTAATTCTTATATGTTTTAAATCAAGCACAAGATTTTCAGGATCTGGATTTTTTTTTCACCTGGCATATCGTGCTTCTCCTGCATAAGCAAATTGTCTGCTTCTAGAGACAAGAGCTAGATTCGAGCACACTTTTGCAAGTATTTCAGGTCTTCAGGTTCTAATTGTTATCTTAACCACAACACAGCAGTGGTCTCTGGGCAAGTAGGAGGATGGTTTTGGTTTTGCTCTGCACAGAACTCTCTTCCTCTCCTACTGAAATCAATGACGAAAATCCCTCTGAATTCAGTGGAAGGAGGGATGAAACAGCGACTCATAATAAAGACAGCATTGTTCAGCATTGCAGGGGGCTGGGATGCTGGTGATGCCTTTCTTCTTTGTGCTCACTTCCTCTGGCTCATTAGGGCTGTGGCTTTTGGTTTTACAGCTCCAGTGTATGTTTGCTGTTGGGTGTCAGCAGTGTTTTGTGGGCTCTGGTGCTTACTGTGCCACAAGGCAGGTGTTCCAGTAATACTTTCAAATGCAAGATCCATTGTAGGGGAGTGGGGTTTCTTCTCCTAATTTAAATGTACGAAAGTTAAGACTGGTTTGCATTTCACTTTAGATTAGATTTGCATGATTTGTTGATTATTTTTCCCTTTTTTTAATTCCAGCAATACAGCATAACTTAAACCCCAAGAGGCTGCCTTAAGCACCTGTGTAGCTCTTGTTTTTCTTGATGTGTTGATCAGCAGTGTGTTTCCTTCACACAGGATGTCAGCAGGCTTCATTTTCGATGCTGAAGTGGTAGTAAAATCACATAGAGAGGCTGGAAAATTGAGAATTATGGGAGTTATCAAGACCTCAGTCTTGTAAGAGGTCCCTGGAGGAGAACTGGTACGTTGTTCCAGTCGAGATAAAAGCACTGGCACCCTGGTTAAGTGGGTATGAGGCACACAGGGTGTTGGGGCAGCTCCAGGGGGAAGAGGGGATAGTCAGTGTCTCGAGGGTAGTGGGTACTTTTGTAAGCATATGCATAAGCTTTAAAAACACATGTTTTAAAATTCTGATATGTAATGATTCTGTTTTGGCAGGCTAAACTATTAAGATTAATTACCATCTATTTTCATTCTTTATAATTACTGTAAAGGTTAGAGAGATATATTTGTTCCAAATTAGATTTTATTCTCATACTCAAGTATGTGTTTAGATTAATTCTACCTGAAGTGGATGAACTATTTTGGTTTTATGAAGCAATCTGGGCAAATTTCCCAACTGGGCATTTTAAAAGGAGAAATCTGAAACATGAAATGTGCTCATCATCCCTTGATGAAGAGACCTTTTCCCTGCAGGGAAACCTACATTTATTGTTGTTCATTCCACATTTCAAAAGCAATTCAGCTATAAATTGCAAAGACACAGTTAAAATAAATTTTTAATTGCTACCAGTATTTCCAAGGCTCTCAGAGGTGGCAGCTAGCTTCCTGAAGCGTTGTTGTATCTGGGTGCATCTGCTACTAGTGGAAGATAAAAAAATTCACTCCGCTTTGGTATTTCCAGGTTAGAAATTAATTTATATATATAATTTCCAGTTTCTCCTGTCTTCTCGTCATAAGACCATATGGTAGCTAAGGAGGTTTTGTCCCCAGCTTCCCCCAGAGCCCTTGGAGAACCGGGGCTGTGGATTGTGCCAACTCACTCTCTCTGAAGGGTCCAGGTGCTATGGCTGTACAAGACCAACTCTTCCTTTGCATCCCAACCTGTGGCCCCCAAGGATGCAGGATGAGGCCAGAGCACCTCCACAGACTGAGACAGAGCCCTCCCTGAAGCAGTGGAGGTACTGCTGCCCATGCCCTGCCTCCTGTGCAGAACGTCTGACTCTGGTATCCAAGGTTAAAAACAACCACGCTCTCCTTTAAGGCTGCTGGTGTTACAGAGCCTGTGTATTGTATCCTGCTTTGGGAGAGCTGGAGGAAGCAGTGTGAAACCCATGTTTATAAAAGGATGTGAGATATAAACTAACACTCCCTTTCTGATATCTGAAGATTTATCTTCCAGCTGAATTCCTAAAGGGGAAACTACAAAAATTCAACCTCAGTGTTAAATAAGAACCCATAAACTGCATTTATCTGAATTTACATATGGAAGAGAAGGTGGTATGATAAAAGAGAGATTTAACTATACATCCCGCTCTGCACATATAAACACAGTCTTCCCTGTGTTTATGTTAGACTGTCTATAAATGCATTGTAATACCAAAAAGGGATCCTTGGACCCCTGAGCACAGCCCTGTGCCAGGGCTGAGTGCTTTGGCAGGCGGCTGCAGCACACAGAGCAATGGGGACTGCTCTGCAGACGAGGGCAGCAGCTATGATCATGACATGAAAGGCAAATCCAGGGCAGGATTTTGTGTGGGGAGAGCTGTGGTCAAAAGACAGGAGATGAGCAGTTGGGGAGGAAGATGTACAATTATTCTGAACATGAAGGAAACACTGCCTGGACAGCAAGGATGAGTAAACAGGATAATTACCAGGAATTTACAGAAGTATTGCTGCAATCATGGGATGGCCTTTGTTTGAGCACAGAGAAGGCGGTGGAGGAGCCAGAAATAAAATCCTGGTTAGAAGTGGCAATGACAGAGATTTTAAAGTAATTTTAATAGAGATGGAGAAAGGGGGAAGGAGAAAAAGTATTAATTAATTTTTGGGATATCAATGGACCTTGCAGGAGAAGAGAACAATGAAAATATGTGGGTCTGACTGCTTACTCACAGTTGTTGGTGCAAATGTGATAATTTTAACAGGAGAAAAGAATGTAAATAAGGAGATATAAAAGGGAAGCAGGGTAGCACCACCACCAAAGATAAGAAGAAGACAAAGGAAAAAAAACCAGGAAGAAAATCTCAATGAGCAAAGGATACACCTGGCTGTTGAAGGTAAGCAAGAAGTAGGGAAAAATGAAAAAGCAACTCTTGCTCTTAAGAAAGAGGTGGAGGGGCTGTTTCAATGTCCGATGGAAAGAGAAGCTAGTAGGAGGAAGAAAAGGAAATCAAAATACTGGGAGCAGAAGCCTTGAGCTTTAGAGAAGCCTAGAGATGAGGGGGAGGAGGGAGAGCAAGCAGAAAAGGAGGAGGAGCTGGGCAGGCTGCTAAAGCCTCCTAGGCTCCCAGGCAGAAGGAAAGAAACCCAGGAAAAGACGGTTAGTGAGAAGCTGAGAGGAAGCGCAAGGTGGGTGTGGGGACATGAGCTACAGAATTACAACTGGAGCAGTGGATTGCAGTAGGAATGAAGCAGGAGAGAGGTTTGGTAATGCATCCTCACACAAAGCCTCCTCCCATTATGTCTGAATGTGTTTCTGTCAATTTGATTAAATTAAGCAGTTGATCTCATTATCCAGGTGATGGGTGGGTGCTGATGCATAGCCCTGAGGAACACATAGAGTCTATAGAAAAAATTGATTTATGGGTCAGTGGCCAAAATTTTAAAAAATCCCTATGAAAACCCAAGCAAACCCAAACAAAGCCTATCTTTTCCCATTTTCTTTTTTTTCTCTTTGTATTTTTCTTTTGGTGGTGAAAGAACAAGAGCAGAAACAAAATTCGCTGCATCTGATGTGAAGAAAAATATCTGATTTCAGGTCCTCATAAAGAATGCCTAAGGAACAAATTGGCAATTTTTTTCTGCTACTGCTACTGCAGGAGCTGCAGCCTCACTGTCCCCCATGGGAGAGCACAGACCACACTCCAAGGAGCTGCATTTCACTCCTGCCAACAGGAATTTGACTCCACTTCTCTCTGGTGATTCCCTAAGGGCTGGGCTGATGAGTCCTTTACCGGTCACACTTTGTACAAGGCACAAACTGTCACCAGCTGGGATTGGTGTGTGTCACCTGCCTGGGCTGTTCTCCTCTCTGAAGGGACGTGGCACGTTCACACCCACTGGCTGCCCAGTCCAGGCTGTGATTGTTAATTAAATTCCTCCACCTTTCACAAGTGATCACTGCAGGGCGGTGTTGAGGGGTATCTGCCCTCCCTGCTGACAGACAAATGTGGTCCACAGAAGAGTTGCTGGGGCAGAAAGAGAGAAGGTGAATGGCTTTGTGGCCTGAGCCTGGAGTAATGTTTGAAGACCAGGGAAACACATGACAATTCTTTTAGATGGGCCAATCGTTTTTAAGGAAGCATAATTGTTTGGGATGATCAAACATAAGCAGCCACTCTGAGAGAGGCACAGGACTCCCTCACAGCTTTCACACTGAGTCCAGTGGATGCTGGAAGATGACTGGAGTGGTGAAGTTAGCAATGTATGGAGGAGATGAAACTGTCTAAGGGAGCACGTGGTTGGTGGGGCTTGGTGACTCCCTCTGAGAAACTCTTACCAGCAAGGACTGGTTCATTTGTTCTAAAGCACAAGTCTGATGAGAAGTAGCTCAAGGAGCTGGGAATGTTCAGCCTGGAGAAAAGGAGGCTCAGGGGAGACCTTATCACTCTCTACAACTACCAGAAAGGAGGTTGTAGCAAGGTAGGTGTTGGTCTGTTCTCCCAAGTAACAAGTGACAGGATGAGAGGACATCACCTCAGGTTGTGTCAGGAGAGGTTTAGATTGGATACAAGGAAAAGTTTCTTCACCAAAAGGGTTGTCAAGTTCTGGCTGCCCAGAAAAGTGGTTGACTCACCATTGTTAGAGCTATTGAGAAGACCTGCAGAAATGGCACTTAGGGACATGGTTTAGTGGTGGACTTAGCAATGCTGGGTCAACAGTTGGACTCAATGATCTCAGAGGTCTTTTCCAACCTAAACGCTTCTATGATTCTATGATTTGCTGAGCTCATGGTGCTTTTGGGGCAGCAAACATATATGCTTGAGTATAAATGTGGTCCTCAGAAATGAAGAGATTTAGGGAGATCCTAGATCTTGCTCTGTGCCATGCCTTCCTCTCTGCACTGAGACTGTGAAGCCCCTTGCACAGGCAGCGTGCAGTCTGCTCAACAGGGAAACAGGGTTCATTCCTCTGCATGGCTGTTGGCTCCCAGAGCACAGAGGTCTTGGGCCCCAATTCCCAAGGAGCACACCAGCAGCCCTGCTTGCTGAGGAGTCCCTCTGGCCAGCACCAGGGATCTCGCACCATCCCTCCAAGCTCCAGCCATGTTCCCCAACACAGCTATTGTTCTTCAAGCATGGTGCATTCCATGGGTTGCTTTGGGCAGGTTTTTGTAGATCTGCCAAGCATCTCACCATGTGTGTGGCCTTGGTTTTTGCTGTACCCCTCTGACCTGGATAAAGTGCATGTGCTCAGTGCTGAAGCTTTCCCACCATTTGCTGAGTCTACAGCAGGCTTCCCTTATCCCAGCTGCAAACTCCACACCCGGGGCTGAGGCTGGAGAGGGAGAAGCTCTTGGCCAGTCGTTCCATTTGTTGGTATGTGAGGTTTGAGCTCCCTGGCTCTCAGCACCATCCCTGTTCAGTGGAGCTCGGGGTCACCTCTACCACTGCCCCAGCTGACGCCGAGCCTGCCCGCAGTGGGACTCAGCTGGCACTGGCTTAGACCAGGGCGTGCTCTCGCTGCTGAAGCGAGGTCTGTTTAATACTTGTCTGCACTCAATGTGTAAATATTATGAGGAATCTGAAAAAAAATCTCCTGAAAGCCACTTTACACAGATGTTACCATGAATAGATTACTGTCCATTTATGGCTGAGGGAGAGAGTTCGTAATTTACAGTTGATTTTATATCTCTATGATTTCTGTGGCACTGTGAGTAGTCAGCAAAGATCTATTAATAACAAAGAGGACAGAGTTAGCATCTCTGTAATAGGAGAAAGAAGGATGGTGGAAGGGTGATTTATGATTATGCAAAGAAAAGAGTTTTATCTGTTTGCTCAAAGGCAGATTATCTTCTTAAGAAAAAAAATATTGCTATGTAAACAGGGGTGCATAATCATTTATAATGAGACAGTTTAAACAGGTGATTCTTCATAAAAGTGCAGATAAATGTACTGCTATTTTGACAATAATCTCCTTAATGGTCAAGGTCCCCTTTAATTAGCCCTTGGATATGCTGCTTTAGACTTTGCTTTACCCTCTCCACACGCCACGTGACCTCTTCACAACAGCCTTAGCTTGGGGGTGGCTGTTGTACAACTGAAACTTGGAAATGTTGCCAACGTTTAGAAGAATCACAGCAGAAGAAAGCCCCGAGATTTTCTGATAACCTTAAAAGCAATGCAGAATGTAACCTCACTCCAGGAATCAGACCCAGAGGGATGCTGGATCCAAGGGAAGCTCTTGGCTCAACCTTTGCTTATCAGTGTGCATGATAAATCCAGCTTGCTAATATCATGTCAAGAGAGTGTAAAGAAACATGAACACAGAACCATAAACCAGGGCCATCTTGTCCATGAGAAAATTACAGTACTGGCAGAGGAGCCTCAGAAATGGCTTTTGTTGTGGGTTTAGAGGGCTGGGGACAGAGGGACAGGCTGAGACGGAACTAGCATAGCAGAAGACACTGGGCTCTGATGCATCTCACCCTTTGGGCTTGTTTTTATACTTAGTGAAGTTATGTTTTAGGAACACCCCTGTCCCAGGAATGCATATGCAGCTAAAAATAACTCAAAATGAATGTTAGCTAAAGTCAGCCCACCTGGCAGCTGCAAACACAGTTATCTCCTGTTCTTTCCTTCCTTCCTTTCTTCCTTCCTTCCTTCCTGCCTGCCTCCCTGCCTTCCTGGACTCAATTTAACCAGAGCACAGGTGTCTTCCTGCACAGGAGCACTGGAAAGATGAAGCAACCACTTTTCTGTTAAAGCAGTGGGGGACTGATCACTCCTGTTGATTTACTTGTGAGCTGGAGCAGGGTGATGCTAATGCCCTGCAGATGCTTCCTTTCCACAACTCAGCAGTCACAGAGGGAGCCAGTAAGGTGGGACATGGGATCTCACAGAGAGAGGAGACAATACCACACCAGCCAAAGCCAAACATGAATAATGTCAGCACAGGTACTAGCAAAACCTGTCCCGGGGTTGTGCCTTTCCTCTACTCCTTTGATCTTCTCTTAGACTGTTCACAGTTACCAGCTGAGGTGTTCTTTCCATCACAGCTGAAGGGAGATAAGCAGACATAGACAGCTGAATGATTTTATTTAGACCTTTTTTATGTAAAAGGCATCTGCTTCATGTTCCTTTCAAAGAATGTCTTCAAAGACACCAATTTCTTTTGGCATAACCATGTTGATCCAAATCTAACCTGAAGGCAAGACAGGGCAGAGCTACTCAGCCAAGCCCTGCTCTTGGAAGTGGTCACCAGCTGTGGACACTTTCTAGAGGTGGGACTGGGTGCAAGGGAGCACCGAGCTGTTTATCAGCTTTTCCAGCAATTCCTATGTGGACATGTTCACATTATGTAAATTTTCACCCTCTGCATTTCCATATATGTAACAAGAGTAAAGATAATTTTTCTAAATAGCTTTTCGATCTAATGAGGAAAGACACCACATATAGGACTTCTGAATGTGTAATCAGGCCCAACAGGTAGCCTGTAGGGCAAGTCCTGCCTTCAGCTTCAAGGTGTTCATTTTATCAGCTCTTTAAGGACAACCTACTGCCCTTGGACATGAGCTGGTGCCTAGACCTGTGAGCAGTGTGGGGTATGAGGGGGTCCCAAGTGGGGGCCAGCTCATCTTGGAGACACTTTCTGTTTGGATGGAAAATGGAGCTGCACAGTGTTAGCCCTGTGTTTCGACACAGGTTTTATTTTTATCTCTGCATCTGTAACGGGTTCATACGCTGAATGGTAATTGAAAATGTCAGATTTTACCCTGAATGAAAGACACCAAATATGTTGGCAGGAAAGCAAAATCCATGGCTGTTCTCATGCCATTTCCTTCCTTTCAGAAAGGAAGAAAAGGCAGCAGTGTTGTGTTGGCAGCAGCTCTGAGCAGTGGCCCAGGGAGGAGGTTTGGTGTGAGGCTGCCCTGCTGTCCATTCTCCATGTCCCCACCAACAGCTACCAATGGCACTCCTGAAATCTCATTTCTCAGCCTGCCTCTCTATATGGTAGTGTTGTATCTACATGAGGGGGCAGAGGTTGCCCCTTCTTCTACTTGTCAGCCCAGTCCAGAGACACCAGGGACACTGTCGCTGTTGAGCCGATGTTGAAACAAGAAGAGGTCGAGATCAAGTGGCAAAAGCGGCTAATTTATTTATTAAGTTCAGCTTTTATATACAAAATGACTGCTCACTTGATTGGCCACAGTCATCCACCCCCTAGGGCTGATTGAATGGAACTCTGACTGTCTGTTTTGAAAACAATTTGCCAAAACATGAGCTTACCTTTATTTTTCCCATGGGAAGCAGACTTGTGCTGTCACAGGACGCCTCACTGATGGACAAGGGTTTGACCCTCAGGGACTGCCAGAACATTTCCTGGGCAAATGCACTTGTCCCCAACCACTGAAAAGAGGCAAGACCTCCATCTATAGTCTTATTTTTAACCAAAATGGGAGAAGGAGTTCAGGAGTTCTGAAGTGAGATACGTCAGGGATAGGAGATTCTTGGAGAGCCATCTCATGCCAAGAACTTCCAAGCACCCCTCTCTGCTTGGCTTGGTCTTGTTAGGTAGGCTGCTTCCACTGCCAGTTTGAAGGATATCAGCAAAGAACCTCCCAGAGCTGGTCAGAAACACTCTGGGGCAGCAGAAGAAAGGTGCCAAATGAGTAAAGGTGGCAGAGGAGAGGGGTGGTGTTCAGAGGGAGCTACAGAGAAAATAAAGGACAAGCCTAAAGGAAAGAAATACTTGCTGCTGTGCAACTGATGGATAGGCAAAACCAGAGAGGCTGAAAGAGGGAAACTGAAGCTGTACTATGTCATTAGTTACAGCTCTTCAGTTGATCTTCTAAACACATTGAAGCCCAACACATTTTTTTTCGGATATTCATCTCTGTTGTGAATCCAGGAGAACTATGTCCATGCTGCCAGCACTCTCCATGTTCATACTACTGTAAAATATGCAATTGATTTCATACATGAGGTGCTCTTTTGAAGTTCATGGCTGTGTAGAGACTCTTCAGTATCTTTTCTGCTGCTTTTCTCCTGAGTGTCATTAGATTAGTGAAACACAGCAGGCACTATCACTACACTTACTGTGTCTTTTGAAAGCTTATATTACTCTCAACTTGCTTTGATTTTATTCTTGATAGCTCAAGAATTCGTTATGACTATACGAAAGAAATTATTGGTAATTCAGTTAGGGCTTCATTAACCAATTTTATTATCTCTCTAAAAGGTTTGTCACTGTGCAAGGTTAAAATCTTCCACCCATACCAGATCTTTTCCCATCTTTCTTTTATTATTGCTTGTAAAAATTGCTTCTCATTTTGTTAATGCACATACTTTTCTTACTTAGCACAGGTTGGAACAAAAGACTCAATAACATCTAATGGTATTTTGTTGCTTTTGTCTTCACTGGGGCTTTCAGCTGGGTTCTGGACACTACCACAGCTACTACAGATGACTACAGTAAATGCTTAAGTCTAGGCAGGCAAAAAATATGTTTCAGAGTAGAAGAGAATGTGTTTTCAAACCCCCTGCTCTTGCAATTCATCCTAGGGTTGTTAGAAGTCAGCAGTGTCCTTGGATAATCAAGGAGGATGGTGATGTTTCAGAGGACTGGAAAAGATATATCACACTTAGAAATATTCAGAAAGGGTGGGAAAGAAGCTCTCAGGAAATTGTAGACCAGTCTGCCAAGCTTCAGTTCTCAGAAAAATACTGTGAACATTAAGAACAGAGAAAAAAAGCTAGCCTTTATCTTGGCTTGAATTGGTGTGTCCTGGTAGATACTGATAATACTGATAAGGTTCCTCTCTCAACTGCTTACAAGGCACATCCATCCAGAGACTGGATATTCATTTGTACAGCATTCTTGGATAAACACCAGTGAGATGGAGAAACAACCGGTGACATCAGCGAGGCTTTGGTATTGCTCCACAAAACTCTCTCAAGAGCAAGCTAAGCAAACACGGACTAAATAAGAAGTAAAGCTGCTGGAAATCTGTGCTCAAAGGACAGTTATCAGAGGTCCATGGTTAGACTTGAAGGCCTTATGGAATAGATCTCCTATGGACCAGTCTCAGGCCAAGCAGAAGCCAATGTATCCATTAATGGTCAATGGACAACGGTCTCACTTGTGGATGAGGAGAGAAATGCCTTTGAAAGTCATAAAGTGCTTTCTCTGCTGGCATTGTCCCTCTCCCTTCTCCTGCTCTCTGATGGCCTTATCTCAGTGTTTTTATTGTCTTCCTTGCCCTCTGCCTGAAAGGCAGACTCTCTTGTATCGGTAGTTTTTCTGACAACACTGCCTCATGAACAGTAGTTTTCTTCAGTTGCACATTCAAAGGAGGTGGTTTTGCCCTCAGATCTTTAAGCACACAAAGGTGAACCATGGGATTTCATTCCTTTTTTACATTCTCAGAAGGGTGATGTGTTGTGCCCCCCCAGTGACATGCAGCTTCCTCTCACACCTGTGGGATAAAATCTCTGCATTAAGGGTTTAAACAGAAGTGTGGTCTGCAAGCTTAGAAACAAACAGAAGGATAATAAAAAAAGCTATTACAAGTTGAGAGTCTTAGAGATGCTTATTTTCATCCTATGCTAGAGATTTAAGCAACAGACTTGAGTGGCAAGGCTATTTGGCTCCATGCAGAGTCAACCAAGACAACGAGTGAAGCATTTCTGGTGGGTGATTCATCCGGACCAACACCCGAGTTACCTGCTCGCATTGCCAACAGCAGGACTCCAGGGAGACTGGACTTCTGGATGGGGCCTCAGCCAGGTGGCCAGGAGGTGCTGCCAAAGGCACTGTTGTGCCAGGAACCAGGGAACCTGCTTAGCTAAAGGAAGGGGTCAGAAAATTCTTAGGGGGAGTGATAATTGCAGAAAGTGATATTGTCCAGAGATGGTGAGACAATATTTACTGCATTGTTCCTTCAGTACTACCCAGGACTGTAATATCCTCCAGGAACTTAATTTTTAGAACTCTGTTTTAGTTGTCCTGAATTGTGTTGGTGTTTAATTTTTGCAGGTTTTGTATTGTTAAAAAATCATTTTAGCTGAAGAAAAGAAAAGCTTGGTAAAACTGTGAGCACATCCTGCTTTTATGCTGATCTGGAAGTGATAAAAAATAAAATTCTATCTCAGCTAAGTTAAAGAGTGGTACTTTGACCCATCTCTGCTCCCTGTAAATCCTTATCTCCTGTCTTTGGTTTGACCCTTTCCTGTAATTTCTACCTCCAGGTGATTCAGGTTGGTTGGAGTGCTTCTTCCTTCCCAGCTCAGGGGAACAGACCATTTCAACTTTGTGCTAGATGCCTAAGGGATTCAAAGTAGGAGTTCCATTGACGCAGCTTTCAACTTCACATCAGGCTTGTTGTTTGATTCCCCTAAGAAAATGAGTGTTCACCTGAGGAAGTTATGTCTGAACTGGGAGAGCCCTCCAATCACCACCCAAGAGAAAGAACTAATTTACAGCTCTCACAGGCATGTTTCTAGCACCTCTCCATTGCCCCCTTCTTTTCTGTTTCATAAACCTTATCTTCACTCACAAGCCCTTCCTCAAAACCAGTGCTCCTTATCGTCTCCCTTCTGGCCTGAAAGATGTCCACCATCCACCATCCTTTTGTCACACATTCCAGCAAAAGCTTTTGAGTGTGAGCTCATGGCCAGCACTTCCAAGGGGAGCTCCCCAAAACCATTTGCATGAGTCCCTCTGGACTACCCTTTGGTACAGCCACATCAGGCATTAGGTGTGCAGGACTGCTTGTCCTTGTCCTCCTCTGTTAGTCAACACTCGCCTGTTGTCTGCAGTGCTGTATTTAAACAGTGAACTTCTTGGAGCACACCCTGTCCTTTCCTTTTGTGATTGCACAGTGCCTCATAAAATGGGGTATTGCTTCATGGCTTGTGCTGTTCAACATGGATGCAAAGCAAACAAATAATATTAATACTACCAAAAGTCTTTCCTTACTTCCTCATTTTGTCTTTCTTTTCTTTTCTTTTTTTGTTCTTCACTGTTACAGCTACTCTTATTTCATTTAAATAAAAGAACCACTCAGATACCACTTGGTTTTTATCTTCTCAAAAATGTTCACTTCTTAGGCCAAAGTAAAATACTGAATCCTGAAACAAGCAACATGGAGGTTGTTTTTAATAAAATAATTTATCTTGGTGAGCACTGCTGTTATTTGGGAAAATAATCCATTCTGTCTCAGCAAAAGCCTATACATGGTATTGAAACCAAGCCCTAATTCATTTGTTTTTCTTTTTACTTTTATCAATACTTCAAAGAATAGCTCTTTTGTATTAAAAAAATGCATTCGAGCTTACACCTTTCTTTTTGATCACTTTAAGAACTGTTATTGAATAATTAATTTTGTTCTTAGAAAACATCTTCACTTCCTCTCAGATGCATCACTAAGCATGGCATACAAAACACGACACAGCTGCAGCTCATAAATTGCAATTTTTCTTTTTTTACTGCAAATAACAAATTTGCCTCCAAATATTGTTTTAGTTATTCACAAACTATTTGTATATATGAGAATAGTGTACCAAGTAGTTTTGGCTCCTTATTGGAGAGAAGATATTCACAGCTTATGCGACACTCTATGGTCAGTAATATTCAGGTAGTAGAAGTCTTCCATGTAATCCCCATTTCTTCATGTGGGACCTGAACCCTGCTTCCCCAGAGAGGGGTCTGAGCAGCCGTCTAAGGGATGTTTATGGAAAAAGGTTGACCACAGTGCTCTTCTGCAGTCCTGTTGGGGATGGGATATGGCAACAACCTTACTAATTTTGCTGTTATTTTGCTTCAGGGATAGAAAAGAGAGACACAGAGACTATAGCAAGATATGACGTGTTAATAAAATAAAATTTTTCTATGATTGGGTTTTTTTTCCAGCAAAGACTGTTACTAACAATTGTATTTAGGTAAGCAAAAGAAAACACAACTTTTAAGGTATAAAATACCAGATTGTCATAAACCATGGGAAATTTCATCTTCTGGTATGCTTGGGCAGCAATCTGATGGAAAAGAAGACAAAGGATGGGACTGGATTTTTAGTATGAGCAACTCATTCTGCATTCATATGTTCACTGTATCCCAGAGAATTAATGGCTCTATAAATGAGCCACTGAAGTGGCAAGAGTTATCTACATATTCTATTTATTTTGTAATAGCTGTTAATCTTATACCTGATTCGATAACACAGATAATCACATCTTGATTTTTGTGTGCTTAATTTAAACAGTAATTAACTGTGTATTATAGATGCAAATTACAATGCAGAAGTCTCTAAAAGTAAATGAAGATGGGGCTGTAGTCCAAAAACAAGTGTACAAAGCTGTTGCTGAATTCCTATGTGAGTGCAAAAAGGAGAACAATTGAAGAAACAGAATAGCTACTTTATTATAGGCCAGCCCATGCCAGTAGGCTTCCAGACACATGGTGAAGGGAAAAGGAAGGTGTTAACCTAAGGGGCCACATCCATTAGCGCCTCATGACCAGAGTATCCCTTCTGGGCAAGTTCTGCTATTATAAAATTTGGCTGCTTTCATGGTTCAAAGAGAACAGAAGAGACCCAAAATGCTGTAGGAGGGGATGTAGATGAAAATGTTTCCTCTTGGGGAAGTGAAAGAAATAGATATCTGAGAGGTGAAGTGCAAATACACACTGAACTCAGGCTGACAAAATCCGGTACATTGCCTTTTGGGCCAGACCCGTGATTTACCTCTGAAACTGAGTTGAACAGGACATCTAAACAATTGTTTCTGTGTGCTGAAGTCCGGTGACAAATGAGATCTGCAAGAAAACACAAACCTTTAATTACAACGGCTCCATTGCCTTAACAACAACTTAGGCTCTTGTTTCATGGTCACATCCATGAGAATGTTCACATCCTGGTGGAGAGAAGTCCTGCTTCCCCCAGGTCCTGCACAAATGTCACCTCTCCTCCCTTTTGCCAACACACACACTTGTGTGGCCAAGCAATAAATTGTCTCTGGGATCTCATCTGGCTTGAAACAAGCCCCTTTTCCTCTAAAAAAAATTGCCCCCAAGCCCCTCAGCACTGCCTTTGGGGTGAGCCACTGACAAAAAACCCTGGGTGAGGTGGCAGCAGCCTCTTGTCTCTCTGTCTCATGTTGGGGACTGTAGCAGTGTGCAGGCCACTGAGAATCCCCTGGTGGCCTGGCCACTCACAGCTCTGCTTTCCACTTGTCCCTCCCCTGTTCACCCAGGACTGGCCAGATGTCACGGGCCAGTCATTTGCCTATTGGCTTGTCTCTCGCCTTGCCCTCCACCGAGGGAGGGCATAAAAGACCTGGGCGAGAGGTGGGGTGGACCAGTCTTGCCAGGTTCTCCCCAACACGGATTGTTCAATGCGTGACCCTTTTCCCTCCGTGAGGGAGAATAAAGGAACGCTGATATAAACGCAACTGGTCCGTCTGTCTCTACCAGCGAACAGCTGCCGCCGTTCAGCCCAGGACCAGAGCTCCCGGGATAAGGAGCTACTGAGGGCTGGATTCGGTGGCCCGAAGGAGCCCATAGACGAAACACCAAAGATACAGGGAACATTAACTTCTCTGGATCAAAAGTGGTCAGAAAGAGAAAAGAATTCCAAATCGTTCTAAGTTTTATGGGAGGGATTTAAAAAATTGGCCAGCCAAAACTTCTGTACTAAGGCAATTAAATTGTCATTGTTTTTGGCCCGAGATACACTTTTTTTCTACTGTTGTTAAAAACTTTCAGTGAAAGATGTCCTTTTAGATTCAATATAAAACAAGAGAAAAATTCTCTATCTCCCTGAATCCATCTAATCCTTCTTTCTTCCTTTTGACTTATATTTATGTATGTATCTATTGAGTTGTGGAAGAGATTTGAGCAATATGTTCTCCAAAAATTGCCTATGGTCTTCAATGTACCTATAGAAAAGCATACATTCATATTCCTTAGGAGATGAAGGAATAAATACCTCAGCATGTGCACACCTTCAGTAGGTATTTGTTTTTAAAAATAAGCATGTAAACAGCCATGCTGGAACTTGCAAAACTTCTTGGTGTAATTATTACTGTCCTATGACTGTATCCCTGTATGATGAACACTATTTTAACATCGTTCAATGTAAACATTTGATGAGTTAAGAAAAAGCTTCCTTGTTTGTTGGAAATAGATTCTATTGGGTTACAGTACTAAGAGCTATAAGTTCCCTGAAATGTTTAAGGAATAAATTTTTTATGTTGTTAAAACATAAACTGCTGGAGCAGTCTGTTCCTGACGGACTGCATCCCATACGAGGGACCCATAAGGGATGCAGTGCTGGAGCACTACATGAAGAACTGGGAAAGACCTGTTTTGGTAGGACTGTGTCTCATTGTCTCATGTGATGGACCCCACGCTGGAGCAGGGGAAGAGCATGAGGAGCAAAACAGAGAGAACATGTGATAAACTGACTGCAACTCCCATTTCCCATGTCCCTGCACTGCTGGGGGGAGGAGGTAGAGAAATGGGAAAGAAGTTGGGCCCAGGAAGAAGGAAGAGATGGAGGGGAAAGGTCTTTTAAGATCTGGTTTTATTTCTCAATATCCTTCTCTGATTTGATTTGTAATAATTTCCCAAGTTGAGTCTGTTTTGACTGTGACAGTAACTGGCGACTGATTTCTCTCTACCATTATCTCAACCCACAAACCTTTCATTACTTTTTCTCTCCCCTGCCCAACTGATGGGGACAGGAATAGATTGGCTTAGTGGGCCCTTGGCATCCAGCCAGGGTCAGCCCACCACCTCACACGGTTGTGTTGGAAGTGAGATATCCAAAGCAACCATTGGTAGGTTTACAGGCTTGTAGAGTGTAAAGTAGGAAAAACCAGCCATGGCAGCAAACTCCAGGCTGCTCACAGTAGACAGCATGAGTATAACCATTGTCTTGGCAGTGTAGGAAGACTGTATGCTTGGTCTCTCTATGAAGAAAACTTCAGCATACAAGGATATTCCAAAACAATCCAACCCTCACAGATGTCAGTTGCCCCTAAGTAATCCTATTGTAGAGCAATACTTTTAGTTTTATCCATCTGCTAATCTTCAAGGTCAGTTCTCCAGTCTTTCTTATCCTGCAGGCATTCCTCAAGTCAACATCTTCTCCTCTGGCCCTCAGATCATTAAGTCTGTTGTTCAACATGGTCAGGATACAGCCAAGGAGTTCTACCTTCTTTGTCTCTACTTTTGATCATCTACTGGTGATTGTATACACCTCAAATTGTCATTGTTCTTTGTCTCATGTTTTTATTATGAATGTCTGATACACATCTCCAACTGAAAGTTGTTCTAACAGTGCTTGAAGAACCTTTTGCTTCTTCCTCATCTACAGTTTAGTTAAGACATTATTTATGTTAGACTCTGTATTCTCACCAGGACTCCTTCCCTTGCTCATCTGAGCCCTGCACCACAGGCAGAGTCACAGGGGCTGTGAGACACACTGCCTGGGTAAATAAATGTGACAACAATACTTGTAGTTACTCCTTCTGGAGCAGCACTGCCACGTAAGGTCATATTTATTTTCATAGCCTTTGTTTTCTGACCTGTTGATTATAAGACCTTTTTGTTTTGCTGTTCTGACTAAGCTGTTTGTCTTTTGTTGTATCTCATCTGCTGATGAATAGATATCCTTAGCAAACCAAGACCACTGAACACCCCTGGGACTCCAGTCACTGTGCAGATATTTGTTACACAGCACAAGGAGACACTGCAGGGAGATGATGTGCCTTTGCCTATGCTGGCAGTGACATCAAAGCAATGATTTAATTGCCTGTGTACTGAGAAAGGTTTTGGAAAATATAGATGATTTTGAAAGAAATCTGTAAATTTTTGGTGTCTTGCTACAACAGTATCACTGTAAAATGCTTTCCTACAATCACTGAAGTGTAAGAGTACTCTTTGCTACTAATTTTTTGTTCATTAGTATTATGTAGTGTAAAGGTATGGTCAATGAACAAAGAACGGGGAAGGAAATCAGCTAGCTCTGCTTAGTGTCTTGTCTACAGAATAGTTGTACAAAGTCCCTTATTGGGCAGGAGCATTATTTATCTCCAGTTGTTTTGTTACGCAATTCTGTCATGGTGGATTTCCTCCTTTCCTTTGAGATGAATTTTAGACCCTGTTCCCTGCTGTAGTTGCATTCTTTGTATTGCTCTGAGTGGATGTACACTTCCTATCCTTGCTGACAGCTTAACACTCTAGCTGGCTGCTGGAAGCTTCCAGTTCACCCTATGTAATCCATGTGGCTATCCAGATCTTTTCTCTTACTTACATTTCCAGGTTGAGTCTTGTTTCTGCTGGGGGTTTATTTAGTGCACAATAGAAGTAGTCCATGATTCATGTTGGAATAACCCCTGTATTGTCCTATGTGTTTTTGTGCTTGCCGTGATTCACTGCTCCTTCCTTCCTTTGGAAAGTCCTGACTCATTCTCAGCTATATCAGTGAATGTGCTTCTCATGGGTCTTCAGGTGTAACCCAAGTATTTTAAAAGGGATTCCAAGTCCTTCCAGACAGAAAACTCACCTGAAGAGAAGAAGTTTGCAACAGTGCCATGATGCTTCCTATTGCATGACTGAGCCATTGACTCTGGGTGACCATTTCTAATCAGAAAAGCACCCATTTCCATAGCCTGTGCAACCATATCACTACATCTGTCACTACACTACAAATCCTGCAGGTAAAAGTATAGAGATGGATCTAAATACAAAACGTTCAAATTGTATAAAATGCTTCTTCTCTCATTCTTCCGCAGAGCCACATGGAAGGCTCTTGATCAAAGGTCAATTTTTTTTCTTACTTTGTTGCTTGTGAATTACTATCAGAAGTATACGTCTGTTTTACATATAAAATATGAACTCAGGAACTCCATTCAAGCAATACAGTTTATGCAATTTTATACCTTTGTGAATAAAACAAGTGGTACTACTGTGATAGACATTTGTAAATCACCAAGTGTTGAATGTTCATTTCTGCTTTTGCTAACATTAAAACACTACAGTGCACCTGACCAGTGTTAATAGGTATTAAACTGTACGAGCTATGAAAACTATTGACAGTGCTGGAGAAGTCTCTGTGGACACTTTTGGAAGATTATGAATGCTAAACAACTAAAAAAGCTTAGGTAGGCTAGAAAGCACTCTACATAACTGACCTTTACCTCAAGTCACAGGATAATGATGGCTTTCTTCATTGTGAGATTCGTTCATGACTTTTCACTTGTAGCCAGAACACTTTTTTTGGGATTGTCAGGTGCAGGTGCTGGTTCTTAGGCTGGCATCTGCCCTTTGCTAAAAACCGCCATGCAAGGACTGAAATTCCTGTTAGGACACCATCAAGGAAATTATCATGATGATCCCAGCTAGTGCAAGTCAAAGTGAGCTTGAAGCCACTTGGAGAGCATGGTGGAGAGCTGCTGCCCTTGCAACAGGCTCCTGGAAATCAGCTGTGCCCTGCCATCTAAGAGCAAAGTGCTTTACAAACAGCATGCACCTACTGCTAAACCCTTGGATAGCTACAGAAGTCAGCAAGACCATGGTAAGCATTGACCTTTTGACACTAAGACACAGAATGTAGAAGCTTCTCCATTTGTTGTGTGCTGTGAAACAACAGGCCAACAAGCTTCTGCCTGTAAATCCAAATGCTGTCATCAAAGCAGCTGCTCAGGAGCACAGAGGTATGAGTTAATAGATCCTGAAAAAGTCAAGCTCCTAAATAACTTAATCAAAATACACGAGCGTGTCAGATGATAACCTTTTTCTTTCAGTACTAAAGATTAACAAAAGGCTCATTGTCACAAAATCACAAAAGGTGGCTGAGGCTATTTTATTGCTGGGTTTCTTAGGAATCAGAGGGTAGCTGGCAATTTCACTTACAAATATTTGCCTTCCTAGTCAGGCAGTGGAAGCTTGGAAGGCTGGAAGAATGATGGCTGTTCTGCATCTGCAGAGAAGGCAAATGAGCTCTAAAGCTATAATCCCTGGTTAGGAAGCCTTCTCTTGGATTGTTATACAGAGCTGGAAATCTCTATCAAAATGTGCGTTTGGGACCTGGCCCTGACTTCTGGGACCAGGGTCTAGCACAATTCAACCAGAAACTGGCCCCCAAAGGCAGCAGCCGTGCCCACTGACCTCTCTGGGTGCTCCAGGGAGCGCCTGCGGTGCTGAGCAGTCCCGGTCATTTTCTCATCATTCAAAAGCTCAGCGACAACAATCTGTGTGCCTTGCTTGGCAGCCACCCCAGTAGCACAAGAGCACTCTGTGATGGGCTCTTTGAGTTTCTAGGCTCGTGTGACTATTTTTCAGACCTTGTAACAGCAACATTTCACACTATCTTCCACAGTTTATGGACACAATGGCACTGAAAGTGAAATATTAGGCATACACTCTTCAAGGGACTAAGCAATCCTTTAGAGATGATCAGGGATTTTTAGCTCTACTCCTTTAAGAAGAATATATTCATATATATGGACACCCTCCCCCAAAGAAGGATGGATTGGGAACCCCTGCTCTCAGACAGGTCCCATTCTCGCATGTGGAATTCCAAGAGCAATGACAGATTAGAAACTCATGCCAAAGTCGCTCAAGCATTTAATACAGTCTGAAGAAGGCAGTGTCAATCTTTCCTTTGTCCAGAATTACTTTAGCAGAAGTATGCAGGCTCTTCACCTTCTCTGCATGGTTCAAGTGAAGTAAAAGCTCATCTGAGTGCAGCAATCTCGGGGCATTAAATTACATTTAACCTAAATTGTTAACTGTTGTTGATTCTCCATGTTATAATTATATTGGCTAGAAACGGGATCAAGTCAACAGCGTGGAGGAGACGTCAGTGGGGTGACTGTGAAGTGACAGGCAGCAGCACCAATCCCTGGCCCTCCACGTAGCTCGTGTGCGCTCGCTGCTCCGGGCTGGGAGGGCTCAGGGGAGGAGGGGGGCTCTACACATATGTCCAGAAATTGCTGCAGTGGATGGCTTGGCTCAGCTCTCGCTGCTATTTAAAGGCACATGAGCTGCATGTTAAATTGGGCATTAGTATTTGCCTGGCTCTCCAACATACAGCGGGTCTGACTGTGCTGTACACACACATCGAGGACAAAATGCAAGCAGAGCCCGTAAGCACAGAAATTATAGGACACCAGGGGCTGACTCCTGCTTCTCCTCTCCAGATGACGGTTTCATAAGGGCAATTCTCTAAAACAGAACAGTATTACCAAATTAGGGTTGTGGCTTACCACTGTGCTTTGAGCTGCCAAGGAGCGCTTGGTTTATTCCTCAAAGTGCCAGCTCAGGTAAATCTCTGGACTTTGAGTACAAGAAAAGAAAGAGTATTTGCAAGCACTTGAAAGCCAAAAAAATAAAGAGGATTTGTTTCTTCCATCACCAAAATACTCAGCATGGGTGCCAGTTGCTAGCAGCTATTCCAGCTCTGCAGGAGGTGGCTGTAAAGCCTCAGGACACCTGAAGATTTACAGTGGACTCATTCTAGGAAAATTAAACAAGGAATTCTGCTAAGTCCGTAAATTGCTGTCTAAAATACCTATCAGCTGACAAGCAAAATATTACCAAAAAGGTTTTAAAACACAAGTGAGTGAGAGAGGAAACGCGGCACAAAAAACTGAAGCTGTGTCTGTACTAGCAAATTAAATATGCCTGGGGCCATTCCCTGGCACTGAGGCCAGTTGGCAAGGAGCAGCCTGCATCCATAACATTAAATTGTCTTATCCTCTGAAACAGGGTGGCCACATGGAAACTGGTTCTGGGAGCAGTCCCTGGCCCATGGTGGTACTGAACTCTACCCAGGAACTGGTTGGGATAGAGCTATTTGGCACTGGTCAAAACGTGTCAAGATCTGTGCTAAAAATGTGTAGTGTGGAGGATAGGGAGTGCTGAATGATGTTCCTGATACTGTCAAATGTGGTGGTATTGAGGTAGTCTGAGAGTTGTAATCACTGCTATGGGCAAAAAGAAAAATCTCAGAAAGAGTAGGAGCAACTCCACCCTTTTAGGTTCCTGGCTGGGAGCATGAGGACACCTAAGACGTGTACTTTGCCCCAAAAGCCTTGCTGGCAGGAGTCACAGCCCTCGTGCCGTCGGTGGGCACTCACCTCCTCTGGAGTACAGCTTTGCATTTTGCCAAAAAGAAGGTTTTTTAATTCTATTTTTTTTAAGTATAGTTTTCCCTATGACTTTGTTGGGTTTATAAAACTTTGTTTTGCTGTAATTTTCTTCCTTATTGTTCTGCACTCTGCAACTGCTGATACGTATGTACTTTCACCTCTCAGCCCTTTTCCATCTTTGAATTTCATTTTCATGATGATGGCAAACATAAACACTGAATAAGACAGCCACATTATTTGTTGTGATTAAAGGCACCAGTGCTTAGTTATTTAAAACAAAACAAATTTTGAAAAACCCAAATCCCAGGAAAGATGACTCCCTGCTTCTAACAGCAGTTCCTTTTGTAAATCCAAACAATGTCGAGCAGGCTGGCCATGGAGCTGGGCTGTGGTTTCTTAATGCCATGTGTTCAGGGAAAATGCTCATTTCAGTTATTCTCTCAATCCCTCATTTCTATCACACAACTGACATTTCTTGGCAGGATTGAAAAACAAAAAATTGTATCAGGTCCCTAATCCAGTTCAAAATACAGTCCTGTAAACTGTTGTGTTGTCACAGCTGAAAGGGCTGAAGACCAGCAGACAGGACGCAACAGACAGAGAATGTGAGGCAGGGAAGGTACCAAACATTGAGCTTGCATTGAATTTATAGTTGCTCTCTCGTTCTAATGCCTGCTGCTTTTGCTTTCTGCTCCACCTGTGGGTGAAAGCATAATCTGTGGAGATAGTGAGCTCAGGCTTTCACAGCTGTTCCATTGCTTGTTTTCTTTGCACCCTCCTTCCTTCTCAGACTTCAGTGATGGTTTGTGCAGATAGCCCCATGCTCCTGTCCTGCTTTGGCAAAGCAGTGCTTAAGCTTCCTCTTTCCAAGAAGGAATCACTCAAAAAGCAGGATGTTTTCACAGCAGCATCAGTTTCTTTTGCCTGTATAAGATTGGTAGATCTGGCCAATGCAACCACCCCTTTGAAAACAAGTCCCTATTCCATCAGGACTTCTGTGATCACTCAGGTTATTTAATAGGGTTTTGTTTCTGCATTCACCTTCACTAAAAAGATTAACAGCTATCAGATGTTTAATGCAATTAACAGCATTGCTGAAAGGGGAAGAACTGAGATTAGAAGAGAAGAAATAGATTAGGGAGTGCTCCTTCAATTAGTTTTTTTCGGTCTGATTGGGTCTAATGAAAATTACTCTACAGTATTTAGGGATATGGCTGAAGCAATCATGAAGGTGTTTGCAGCTAAAACCAGCTCTCAGGCATCTGTGGTTGAATTACCCAGTTTGTAGATTATCTGTGCCACAGATAAAGAGCTAGCTAGTGTGTGACACGGCTCATTAGCATGAGCACCACATGTACGAAGTGTTGCATATTCCAGAGTCAGGTTGGGTCTGGAAATAGTCCAATCACTTCCATGTAGGACAAAGCTAAGCCTTTCTCCCTGAAAACCCATCTGGATGTGAGCTGACATTGTACAATTGTACCTGTGTCATGGTCCATGCTGAACTCCTGGAGAATCATCAGGATTTATCACAGGCTTAGGCAGTGTGAAGGAGGTGGTTTGGGTCATTTCAAACTTGTTAGGTCCATCTAAAAAGCCGCATCTAACATGAGTTCCAACTAAGTCTAACTGGATCCAAGCTAAGTTGGTAACAAGCCTTGGACCATCTCTGTTCTGTGTTCTCACAGACCTGCATGGTTCCTTGTATCCATCACCCAGACTGTCTCAGCTCTCCTGAGGCTCCAATGGGGAGCTGATGGTATCTTGGAGGATTTGTGAAGCTGCAGAAGATTGGAAAAGAGGTAAACATTAGAAGACCTGGTATGGGTCAGATCAAAGTCATTAAATGGCTGAATAAAAAATTGCCTGTTGGACTGTGATAGGGAGAAGAAACTCAGATACAAAGTAGCAGTAGCAGGGGTTGGCCAAGAGTAAGTCACACTGAAACATGTTAATTTCTTTCTACCTTTTGATACAGCCCTGCCTGTGACTGTGGCTTTTCTTGCTCCTGGCTATGGGTGATTTCCAGCATTTGCTACGGATGCAGAGATGATGTCACCAACTTCAGTGCTTGGGTGGTCCTATTGCAGCCCTCTTCCTAGGAAATTAGGTGGCTTGATGGTGCAACTTCTGCCTGGCACTGGCACCAGATCCGTGCTTCAGCAGGAACCTTTCCTGATGAGCCTTTCCCAAATAAAGGGTAATTTTACTGCTCCTGATTCTTGACTGGCAGAATATTGGTTATTACACAACTGCAACAAGCATCAAAAGGGTTTTACCCAAATCACAACACAGTATGAGGAGACAGAAGTGTTTAAACAAGGTATCTAAACAATACTGCTTCTTTCCATTAACAAACCTGCATCTTTCCACTAATTACACTACAGTAAGAGAGAAAATTAAATACCCTCCTTAAAGTAGCCTTAAGTAGCAGTTTATTTCTAAACTGGATTTATGTAGACGTTAGAGTCCCTCTATTACAACTGCATTCTACTTGCGCACTAAGTAATTGTATGATTGGGAAAAGTTGTACAGGTATTACATAAGTGTTCTTCCATACCCTGAGGCATTTCAATATACATTTAAAAGAAGAAAACCCACAGCTTCAGACATTGCCTGGAAGAATCCAGTTAAAAGTGTAGGGATGTTATAAGAGACACACTTGTCTTCCAGCAAAAACCACTGTGAAAGACCCAGTACTAATATGCTACCCCTCACACTTTTCAAGCCACATATTCTCCATATGCCACATCCAAGAAACTGAGTCACCAGTACTGAACAGTGATCAGCATTTTCCAGTCCTTCAACTGATTATCACCTTATTCATCACATACCTGAAGGGAGGCTCAATTACACCCGTGACTCAGATTTTTCTCTTACTATAACTATACACCTACAGCAGAAATGGAAGTTTCCTGACTTTGTCACTGCAGGTAATGGATGTGTCTGGGTGCTGACAGTGACGTGAGCTATCCATCCGCCTGTCTCCTGGCTATCAGAGAGATCAGAGTGACTCATCTCTGGGGTACCGGGTCACATCAGATTCTTCACACTAGTTCTTCTTGTTTCCTTGCTCTTTGAATTTTGCTTTGTATGTACAGCAAAATCTGGGACCATCAATCCCATGATTACATTTTAAGGCAGTTTAAGTGACTCAGTTGGAGGATCTCACCTCACTGCAGATGCCGGTGCACACCCATCTGTGTTAGAGCTGGCTGCTCTGGGCTCCCCTTTAGTCAATGGAGGGAAATTAGGTCTGACTCACCTTCACTAGATTAAATATCAGCATCAGCATGAGGTGACTCCTGTTATAAAAGTGTGGATTGCCTGGCTGACTCCTGACAGCCTACATGACATGCTCTAGCCTCGATGGCTACACTGCACCTGCAGTGGTGGGTGATGCATCCTGCTCCAGGTGAGTCAGAAACATGCATTTGCATTTTGAGATCTGATAAAATAACCTGCTCTGTTATCCAGACAGTCTCCCACCCCTCTCTACATGACTTGTTGCTCTTTCTTTTATTATATTTTCATTGCACAGATAACATTTGGGTAGATGCACTGGATTAATTGGCATGACAAATACAGGAAAAAATGAAGTTCTTTTATTCCCATATAAAAGAACACCTCATCTGTTGAGATAAAATTCCATAGGTGGCCTCTCCCTCTGCCCCACCATCAAATCAACAGGCTTCTAGTCTAAAGTAATATACAAAACACCCCAAATTTATACTTCTCTCAGAATAAACTGGACACTTTTCAGCATCAAGTCACCTTGGAAAGGCTTTCTGGACTGATACAGCTGTGCCAGTCCTCCAGTGCTGAGGCTGTTCCCATTGTGGTGTGCAAGGGGAAAATCCCAGGAGTGCCAAGGACATGGAAGCCTGGCACTCCCCTGGGATATGAAACAACCATTCTGCAGATGGCAGGGGCTGCTGGTCCCTGTGGTGGAGGGAGGTAGCACAAGCAGGTGTCAGAAAACCTTCAGAAACTGTCCTGTAAACCAACTGGAGACTGATTTGACCTTTTGTTCTGCTGTGATTTCCACGTTGGTGCAGCAGCCCGGCACTGCAGGCACTGCACCTGGGTGCTCCCCTTCACTGATCTGGCCTTTCAAAAAATTAATTGCTAATTTGCCAAGCTATGGCTTTAGAGACATAATTTCAAAAGAAGCAGTATAATATGTTATTTTCAGGATCTGAAATGCTCCATTGGATGGTTTCCCTGGGGTTTTTTTCATTATTTATTTTAATGTATACATTCAAGAAAAGGATAATATCTAATCCCAACTTTAATGTCACTGGCTACTTTTTAAATACAACTGTAGTATTAAGCACTTTTGCTGAACAATCCTTTTGGCAGAAAGAGAGAGAAAAAGAAGAGCCTAGTAACAACTAAACAGCCATAACATTTTAACAACAAGTATTTATCGAATCACACATAAGCCCTTTCAGAATTATAATCAATTCCAGTGAAAATAAATTTAAAGAAGGATTACGGCAATTTAAATACAGTTATAAAAGTGCAGCCTAGATAGGTAGGTAAAAAAGAGAGATTAAAAGTTCCACAGCATTCACAATAACTTTGCTGTGAAGCCTTGGACCAAACCAAACAATAGGTATATTCACTGAGGAACACCCAAAAACCCCCCGTGTGATGTGATTTCTGAAATGAAGCGCCCCAAGTGTGGTGAACCCCAATGGATGCTGCTGTGCTGAGAACAGCCAGACTCAGACTCAGTGGCCTCCACTTCTGAAACCTGCCACTCCACCAACTTATGGCCTTGCTGGTTTTGAGCAGGAGGGTGTAAAAACCTACTCTTACATCATAGCTACTTGTGATGAATTTTTTTGAGTGCAATTTCATAAGCATATTTATGTAGGCTTTATTCCCTTCAGGCCTTTCAAAGCCACAACATCTAGAACAAGATGTTCCATGGTCAAATCTTCTCAACATTGTTATCCACCCTCATGCTCTGGAAGAAAACTTCTCTTGTCTCCCTAACTCTTTGATACAGTCCCAGACAGTAGGATATCCCTGAACTGCAGTTTGCCTCCCAATGGTAGTGAAAATTCCCAGCTCCAGCTGGTGCCAGGGTTTCCCTCCCTGCCCCTGACTCCACTGCACCTTGCAAGAGCTGCAGCTCTGCCTGCTAATGATGCACTGTTCAATAGCATCAAAATAATGTTTTACAATGGGATAAGCCTAACAAAGTACTTTGGCTGGCCAAGGCTGTGGGTAAAAACCACCAAGGTGTCAGGTAAGAGCAGAGTGGTGCAGAAGGCCCTCAGATCTTTATTTCTGACATCTCAAATCACGCCCTTCAGGGCTCTGTCCTGACAGGAAAGGCAGGAGCTTCTGCATAGAATTTTTCAGGAATGCCTCCATTAGTTTTAATGACCAGGCGTAATTGCAGCACAGATTTTGAACCAGGAACCTGGAAAGTTTCGACAAGCTCTATCAAAACTTTTGCAGTTCATCTCAAGGACTAGCATTACAATAAATGTCATTCTCTAGTTTATAGTCGTAATCCTGGAGCAAGAGCTGACGATTGTTAATTTTATGCTTTCTTTTTTTCTGCTTACTCATTATGTCAGCATATTTCATTTCTACTACGCTTTCTGAAATCAATCTTCATTTTAATGTATAGCTCCCTACTGCCTTTTTTTCCAGTAAACAGATGAAGATTTAGTGCTGGCCTCTAACACACTGAATCCATTTATGATAGTTTACATAATCAGATTTTCAGTGCACTGTAAATCTGTCTTTAAATGCTTGCATTTCTCCAGGACTAAACTGGTTAACTTTCTGAGTTGTTTTTCATCATTTGTGCACGAGTCACCATTTTAAGGAACAGTTAAGATGCTATTTTGGTGGGGCTTTAGCATCTTCTATGTATCATTGATTATTTTTTCCCCAATGGGGAATTCCTACAAATGATGTTGTATTTCAGAATAACAACTACTTTGGTCATAAATATCTTCTAACCTACTAAATGTCAAACTTTCTTGCAGCAGTAGGGAAATTCATCTCTTGAATATAGTGGTTGACTTTCGCAATTAAACAAAGTGATGAAATTTCACAGGGAGGAACAAGAAAAATTAGCCAAAACATTAACATGCAGATGGGTGGTGAACCCATGAAGCAGCTCTGATGGGAAGCAGGAATGTGCTCCTACAGATTCTGTTCTCCACGGATTTTTTTTCATGTATTTGGCATTCTGCTTTTAAGCCCTGAGGACCATCAGAACTAACAGGAGCATCAGGACTAACAGGAGAAAGACACCAGAGGAGCCTGCCCAATTTACCCAGGGATGTGTTGCTTCACTGATGCGGGTTTTAGGAGGCTTCAGCTGAGTCGTGGCTCAACGGACACGTGTGCCACCTTGCCGTGAAGAAATTGGAGGGTGAAGACCCTCAGCAGCTGCCAGCCAGGCTGGAGCTTGGAAACACAGCTGGGGATTGCAAGAGTGGTTCTGACCAGCAGCTGATCCTTCCCTGAAGCTTGATGTGTCTTCCTCTCCAGCTTGAGGACAGCTCTACAGAAGTACAACCCATTACACAAGCTGAGTTTCTAAACTGATTGCAGGAAATCAACAAAATTTTCTCATAAGGAAGCACATTGACTTTGCTTCATACCTTCTCATATAAAGCAGACTCAATGCCAGCCACTGAACACACTGGAGTGTTATTAAATCATTTTAGAAGCTGAACTGGTGCGAAAAGTGAGAAAATTGCACAAGGATGTAGCTTGTAAGTGTGGACAGATGCCAAATACAAAGTGTCCAAGTTCAAGGCTGGGAGATAACAGCTTTCCAATGCCACAGGTGGCTTCAGTTCTTACCTGAGACAAAGTTACCTTGCAAAACTAAAGGTAAAGGAGCAAATGATAATATGAATTTAACTGGAGCAAATCCAATATAACTCAACTACAGTTGGGTAAGTATCACTTTGTTTGCCTTATGCCAATACACAGGACTTAAAACAGCCAGACAAATGTCTGTTTTAAAACATTTGGTCCAGGTAAAACCCCAAGTTTTTCCTGGAGATTTATTTTAAACACATAGAGTTGCCTAGATGAGGAGCAAACTGGGAAAAGAAACAGGTGACGTGGAAGAGATAGAAGAGAGGAAAGAGCTGGAAGGAGCCAAATAAAAAATAAGTCAAAATATTTATACCCCTGAAACACTGAATGAGGAAAAAAAAATCCAACAGAGGCACCTAAGCTGTGAAGGGTTCAGATGGCTCATGTGGACAGCAAGCACTGCCTCTGGATGCTGTCCCTTCCAACCTGATACCGACTGCATGATGATGTTTATGACTTTGGGACTTTGGGATATGTCTTTTTCTTTTAAAACTTAGGAACAAACCCACAGGTTAAAAACTGTGGCACCAGCACATAATTGAAGACGTGATGTTAAACTCTTCAGAGTCTGGAAGTGCTAGAAAGAAGCACATCTGTGCTCCCAATGCATGTCCTCTGTTGAGTGGCCTTTAACCACACACACAGGTCATACCAACAGCCCAGGCTCAGCTGTGCTGGGCTTTCTCCAGTGTTCTGCCTCACAGACACCTGCCCTCTGTAATTATGGGCTGTGACACTCTAATGAGTTTAGCAGGGTGGGCAGGTAGGAAAATTGTTCAGGAAGTACCTGCTGAATTTATGGAGCTCTCAGGGTTGGATGGCCTCATAGTTGTTGAGTGTTAAATTGTTCTGTTAGATACAGACACAAATTCTTCCTAAAACCTTGAGCAGTTTCTTTTGCTGGTGTCCAGGACTTTGCCCCTAGAACTGGAAAAAAAAAAAAAGCATATTGCTTAATTGAGAGTGTATGGTCCTTATCAACCAGGTGGAGCAACACCATGAAGCAAAGGAGAAGGTCAGCACACAGCAGTCCCTGAGCTGCCCACTTTAGTCCCCTGTTCCATGTTACACCATACATCTGCCCTTACAGAACAACATCCAAATTTCTCCCTTGCATTGGTTCGAGCTGGATGTCATTTTGTTCTCTGCCCATGGGATGTGAACTGTGCTGAGGAGTAGTGTGTTATAGCTGAGGCTGTGCATGCTGCTCTCAGGGTGGCCAGGCACTCCCCTAAGGGTGCTGCAGGTAGGTGGGGTCCAGGTGGAAATTTTGATTGCTCACTCCAACTCGTTTACTGGATTTTTTGGTCCTGTTAGGGAGTTGTGTGTTATTTGAGGTGGTCTCTGGAGGACTTTTGAATGTGATTGGGGCATAACAGCTGGAAAAGACCATCTACCACAGAATAATTATTTATTCTGGAAGGGAGATCAGAAGAACTGAGATTTTTTTTTGCTCTCTGTTCATATCAGGAGTGTTTCTAACCAGACAGGGATCTGAGGTAGATTTCCAAATTCACATACACTTGCCCTTAAAAATAACCCAAATCAGGCTGCATGGTCAAGGACTGAATATTCAGACATGGTCATGGACAGGGCTGAATATTCAAGGTCCTTGAATCAAGGAAGAAGAAAGATGAGCTTGGGTAAAAACATGTGTATGCAAGAGAGAAAATATAATTGATGGAGTTGGAAATGGTGTTGTGCAGCTCTGGGTTCATCCCTGTTTCCAGCTCCAGCATACATAGAAAGGGTGTTCCCAGCTTTCCAAAACAGCCAGACAGGGTGTTCATGGATTTGAGTAGTTTCTGTGTGCAGAGTACTCCAGCTGAACATCCTTAAAGTCAGGTTCCTTTTGCAGAGTGGACACAAGGGGCCTGGCTGTCCTGGGGGATGTCAAATAAGCCATGTTTACCGTGAGGCTGCTGGGTGCAATCTCATCTGCACAGATTTGTAATGGAGCTGTTACCTGAGTGATTGTGGGATTTGCATTTTTGCACATACGGAAAGGTGGAGCTCACATTTCTGCACAAACCTTGAAAATCAGAGCTGGAAGGAGGGAAGGAATGTGGGAAGGAATTTACCCTGCAGTGCAAAATGCGGATTTTGATAGGGGAAGCACCATCAGGGAAGCACCTAGTGAGCATGAAATGTCCTCCTAATGCTGTGTAAATGTAGCAGACACTCTGGTATAGTGATGACAGAGCAGTGGCACCCCTTTACAGGAAGCACCTGAGAGGACTTAGGCTGCAGCTTTGCAGGATGCTGAGCCACTTCAGCAGCTCCCTGCCTGGGAAGGGACCTCCTCAAAATAATTATCTGCCCTGAACACACAAGGAGGGAGCTGGTGCTCAGAGAAGGATGTGCTGCTGGCAGACTGGGTTTGGAGCTCTTTCTCACCATGTGTATGCTGCAACACCACATGTACATCTTGGAAAGCCTGCTCTACTTAATAAAGAAGAAAGAGAAGGTGTGAATTTGATGCCCTGCATGTACACTGTATTAGATTCTCTAATCAGATAATAGATTGGTCAGCAATGGACTACAGTACCCAAAACTTAAATCAGTTACTATTGGGCTATATATTTTAAGGTAGAAAGTTGATGGAGAGTCAGGATTGGCAAACCAGCTCTTGGACCCATTCAGTCAGAAGTGCATCTAATAACAAATTCATGGCAGGAATTTCAAAAGAATTAGATAAAACACAGTTAGTGTGACAGTATATATGCTCTTTCTGTTTGCTGAGCCCTAAGGGTTCCTCTTTTTTCCCCAGCCAGAAGATTCTCAAATTTAACATTTGAAGTGGAAGTGGCAGTGCTCCTTTAATTTCATGACACTTTTAAATGCATGTGTAAATGTGATTTCTTAATTAACAATAAAGTAGAGCAGTTTGCTGAAGGTGTCCCAGTAGAAAGTTTTGAAGTTGTATTTATAAACAAATTGCAAATCTCTTCAAATCCATAATTATCTGTCACAACTGATGAGTACTGGAAATATCTTCCAAGATATTGTTAACCCTTTAGAGCTGTTGGAGCTGTGAGTAGTTATACTTTTGTTACTTCAAACAGGAAATGTTAATATGAAGTTTATGTTCACCACATGGCTCTGTGAACTAGATTTAAGAGAAAGAGCAAACACTGTGAAACTGTGATGTAGTCTGGAGAGCTGGTGAAAGCATATTTGCACAGACAGCACAGTGCCAAGTGTGAGACACCCTGTACACTCTTGTGAGATGTTCCTTAGCATGAATGGCAAGCTGAAAATGCTGGTTGGCTGCCTCAAATGCCAGCTGTGCCCACAGGCTCACCTCTCAGCACTTCCGACTCCTGAGAACTCCAAAACATGCTGAATAAGCTGTGGGCATGATCCCTTCTCGTTCTGGCAGAGAAGCTGGGAGGTGGAAGGAGACTGCCTTGTACCCAGCCACTCTGTGTGTGGGTTATACCTGGGGCAGCCCAGTATGAGTCCAAAGCACCACTGCCACACACCTCCAGAAGGACCAGTTACACAGTCATCAGAGCTCTGACACCATGTCCGTACATTTTTAAAATTACTATTAGTATCAAGAGCAAAAATGCTGCACCAGCTCTTGGATTTTTGACTGACATGAAGACTGTGAGAAGGGTGGGTGCAGCTGTTCTTGGTGCCCTGCCCCAGGGCCCCTCAGCAGAGATCCTGTTTATCTCTTCTACCAGGATAGGTGTTTGGAAGATACCTAGGTTTCAGTTTCATCCAATCTGCATCATATCACACCTCTGACACCACAGCCACCCCCAGATACTCTGAGCAGTTGACCAGACGTGTCCTGCTAAGTGTGCCACGCCTGTCACACCAGAGTTCCCTTATATCCTGAATTAGAAGCTGGTGAAAGTATGGATGCTGGTCCAGCAGTGACAGTGGGAAATATGGAAAGGGATGCAGCGTGGTTTGATTCTAACACTGAGCCTGTAATGGCCCTGGTCAGAGCTGGGATCTGAACATCCATCCTGCAGGAACAGGAGCTTTGTTTCAGGAGCTTTTAAGTAGCTCACACTGGTCATATGTGCAATATGGGACCCTCCAATTTATCCCTCTGAAGGCTGTCAAAAAATAAACTCTCAAATGTATTGCTGTGTATTTAAAAATGGAGTTACAGAAACAGATTGCATCTCATAACAATGATATTTCTGGCAGATGTATTCCTCAATTAATGCTATTTGGAATTGTGGTAAAAAAGTGAAAATGCCAGCAGTATCTCCTTCTACAACCTCACTCTTAAGATTTTTGATAGTAAAATAGTTCAATGCTTCAAGATAATTTCCCCCAGCTAATCCTTGGCCTTGAGTACGCTGCAAAAAAACATTCCAGTGTGTTCAAATAGTGAGAATTACTGCTGACACTAAAGGAGGAGCTCAGCATCAAGGACGACATCCAGTTTTATCATGCTCCCATGTAGCCTGCTGAAGATAATAAAAAGAGACTACTCCAACCAGAAATTTTTGTTCATCTCTAGCATTTAAAATAATAATCTCAAAAATGATCCTGAAGCCTTAAGGATGGCAAAGACCTTTGCATACAATAAATATTTTAATAGTTCATTTTTCAAGTTTATTCCTGGCAGACAATACATACTTTTTTTCCCCCTAAGTTTGTTTTGAACCATGATTGTATTTATTTTGGGATGAGGAGAACTGCATGATGCTTCTTCTCCTTTCCTGGGAATACAGTCCAATGAAGCGAATGAAACACTAACAGTAGTGGCACTCTTTGCTCATCCTTTGGTTCATCTCCTGTGCTAGGCTGAGCACTATAATTTTCCCTTAAGCCTTCCAGGTAGCAACCAACCCATGGAGCCTTTTATTTCTCAGGCTGAGCCCCCAGCCTTCCCCAGCTCCTGCCGTGAGAGGGACACTGTGGCACCCCCAGCACTGCACAGCCCAGAGAGAGCACAATGGAGGAGGAGGGAACTGAGGTCTTTGCAGTGCCAGAGCATAAGACATTTCTTCCATGAGGCAAATGTGGGTTGTGGTTCAGGAAAACTTTTGGGACCTGGCTTTCTATCCCCTGGAGTTTTTAATTGGAAACCAAAAAGCTATACACAGAATTGTTTGGAGAAAAAGCGCTGAAGTCTTAATTTTAGACTAAAAATTGCATTTCCAGATGGAGTTTGTAGATTTGTGACCTAAAGCTGTGGTGTGTCTTAATACACCCAATGTGGTGGCACAAGCTTGCTTTGCAAAGACAGCAAAACAAGGCTGAATGACCCCAAGCCGAAGGCAGCAGCACAATTCCTGTGGTACTCAAGGACCTGAGATTTTCTTTAGGAATGGAGGTGGATGAAATTCAGAGGCGAACAAAGTTCAGAGATAACTGAAGTTCTCAGTTGTGTTTCTAGTGAAACACAGCTTCCTCTGGATAATTCCCAAGGCAGCACCACATCTTTTGCAAAGACAGGCCTGCCTGAGGAAAAACTCTTACCCCTGCCCACCACCTCTGTTTTCCATCCCTTGGGGATGAGTTCAGGGATGCTGCCCAAAGTGGGACCCCAGAGGCAGATGGAGAGGGATGGGGGCAGGGAGCAGCTCACAACACCTCTGCCTTTCCCACCTGCAAAGCTGGGCTGTGGAGGTGTCGCCTCACCACTTCTTTCAGCCCCTGTGTGGGAGCAGAGGGGAGCCCCCACCATCACCCCCATGTCTGGCTGGCAAAGTGGGGGGAGCCCTCTGTCCAGGCTGTCAGGGGGCAGTGAAGGGAGCAGGATCCCAGGCAGTGCTCCAAAACAAATGAGGGAGGAATGTTTATGCAGGTTATGTTGGTTCATAATTACTTGCTGGAGGACAGGAGAGTATGCACGGAAGGGGAAGGACAAAGTAACAAAACTTTGGAGAGGGGCTGGATTGCATTGTCAGGCAATTGGCAAGGGCCAGAGTCATCCTGTGGTTTCACCTCCACCAGCAACAATGAAAAAAGCAGTAGTGTGGCCACTGCCACCACCTCTCCATCACTCTTTGCTGCTCCTGCACCTTCTCCTTCTGCTAAAGCAGCTGCTCTCCATTAGAGGTTGTAGCTTATCAAAAGGCTGGGTTTTGGTGTTTGGCTTTTTATTTTTTTTTTTTTAAAAACCCAGTAGGTATTTTTCAGCCAGATCAACCATCTGAACAGTTTTGCTCTGAGGCTGTGCAAGCAGAGCAGAAGCCCTGACACAGGTTGAGGATGAAGGAGAGAGCCCAGCTGAGCCCACAGCACACACACAGGGAGGTAACTGCAGGGTGCTACAGTTGCACAGCAAAAGCCAGTAACTCTGGAAAACTAATGCTCCTCTCATGCACATCAGAAAGAAGCACAAAGCTGATCCTCAGACAAAATCTTTATTTCTCAAATTGTTATAACTATCCTTTAACTTTTAAGTCTGGCAGCTATATGGTTTATATGCTTTCCACCTACAGTTTCTCATAGATTTTTCATTCTTAATTAAATGAGAGTTGTCACAAGAGGATGTCTGACATGATGAGTAAGAAACAAGGAAATCGACAGTAAACCAGCCATGAGTCAATGAAAGGCAGCAAATTCACTGTGAGAGAAATGCAGGAGGGACAGGTAAGCAAACAGGATGACTGGAAGATGGTAGGGTCCATTCCCACCAAAACTTTAGTGCTGTTGGCAATAGTTCTAAGCCCTGTGTTGCCCCTGTGCTGGGTGTGGCCAGAGTGGCCCAGGCACTGCAGCAGGAAGCAGTCACCTGCACACCACTCCTGCAGGGATTTCTCCTGCTGTCTCCACGCCTGCCTTGGTAGCGTTATCTGGAAGTTCAGGGCTAAGGGCACAGCTCAGTCTCCCTATTTCCTTCTATATGCGTGTGTGCCCTCTGCCAACTGCACACTCAGTTCCCAGAACATGCTCCAAATCTAGCATTTACAGCTTGCTAATTCCCTGCAAGTTTCCCTGATGGAGAGGCAAACATTAATTGACCATGGACTTTGATACTCAAGAGAAAAGTTTCCCTTGTCTGCTGATTTTTCCATGCCTGTACGATTGCAAATATTTCTTCTATCTTTAGGGAGCACTGACCCATTGTTTTAAGTGGGCTCTGTGGTGCACCCTGAGCCTGGTACTGGCCTACAGCCACAGAAATAATCTAAAGGGGGGCCACAACCAGACAGTTGAGCTCAGCACATCATCTTGAGGGTGGGCAGAGCTGGACATGCATCTGAGTTCAGGGAGATGCCTCCTCCCCATGTCAAGGTATTTACTGCCCCAAGGATGCAGGATGTGGCTCCACAGAGAGTGGAGGGGATGGGCAGGGAGAAGGTCTGGGAATGAGGGAAGGAAGCACATGGGGCAAGGATGGGGGCTGTGGCAAGGGTCACAAGGGGAGGGTGTGCCTTGAGGCATGGCAGGGGTACAACAGGCTTTGGGGAAGGGGCAAGAGGCCCAGGGAGGGAGACTGGAGGGTGAAGTGTTGATGTGGGACATTATGGGTGAGAATGTTTGGTGGGTTGGTGGTATTTTGGGGGGTGCAAGTGGTTTAAAGGGCTCCTTGTGCCCAGTGGAGTTCAGCAAGAGGGTCTGAAACAGAATCACCAAGGCCAGAGACCTGAGGAAGAAAACTTCCTGGCCTCAGGTCCAACAGCAGAGTAGTTTCAATGGATTGTAACAAGTTCTCTCCGTTGGGAGTTGCCACTTCAGATGCTGCAAGGCCCTTGGCATCCACACACACTCTGCAAATAGGAAGCCATCCTGTCTGTGCAAGAGCCCAGGGCTTGTTTTCTGCAGGCAGAGGGCAGAGGGCAGGAAGAGGCTCTGCAGAGTGTTGGGACGGTGTGATTACAGCTACCAGCCCTGTGTCGTGCAGCCTTGAGGTGCTTGTCATAGGTGGAGGCTGAATGCACAGTGAGGGCTGGGGGGGGCTGTCACCCCAGAGGGGACCTACTTCCAGGCATGAGGGCACTGCAGCACTGGCCTGACCTCTGCTGTCACCTCCTGACACTTATCCCCCATCTTCTGGCTGATTTCTGGACCCACTCCAGCATTTTGCATGTCTTGCAGGAATTGGCAGGCTTTGAAACTGCAGCGTCCTCACTCAGATGGGTGATAAGATGATGAGGATGACAACTGTGCTGGAGGGAGGGATTTAATGCACCCTCCCAGCACCTCCCAGTGCTGTGTTAGTCACAAAGGTCACATCTATTAACAGACAGAGCTGAAGTCTGTGGCAAATGGGTCACATGTTACCAGCTTCTTGTTTCCCCTCAGTAATTCATGATAGAAGGGAAGTACTGTAGTGTCAAACAATTTTTCTGGGACCAGAGGTCTCAAGGCAGGGAATGCTGCTTCCACCCACTGGTTAACAGGAACAGGAAGGAGAGGGGAGAAGCTACTGAGAGATTTTGCCTATATATACTCTTTACTTAAATTCTCCAAGGCGATAGAAGAGCAAGAAGTGAAGCCAGAAGCACTCAGAGAAACTTTTCTCCTACTGCTTTTGTATTTACAAGGATAAAGCTCTGACAGATCCTTCCCCACGTGAGCTTTCTAACCAGAGCCCTTCAAACCCCATGTTGGGCATCCATGTGTTAATATCTGTCTACACAAGCTAGAATTGCCTTAGTAATGGAAATGAAATGAGGAAACTCAATTCCTAAGGAGCAGATCCATAGGGCAAAGGTTTGGGTTGCTGCCTGAGGAAGAGTTGGCAGCAGCCACTGCAGCTGTGGGAAGAGGTTACCTCCCTGGTGGTGGCACAACTGTTAGCGCTGCTGTGTGGTAAATGAGATCAGAGATCTGAGCTGGCTGGAAAAGAATTTATTTTTTCCTCTTTTTCTCCTTTCAGCTGGGTGAGTTTTCAGCCAGATCAGTTCCCCAGGCCAGTTCATGGTGCAGCTGCATGTTGAGTTGTGATGGCATGATACGAGGACAGCACAAAAATAGACTAAAGGCACAGATGGGAGAGACTGTTTCAAAAGACAATGCTCACCAGACTGCAGCCTGAATGACCTCTGAGGCTCCTCCTTCCTGACAGTTAACAAAAGCTCTCTTAGGCAATGTCTTCAGCAATCCTGAGGCTTTGCGCTGGGGAGGGTCTGCTCTTCTTCCAACATCTGTCTTCACATGCCAGCTTCCCCTCCCCACTGAACGTGTGCAAGAGCAGCAGATGTGATAAGGAAGACAAACAGGAGGATGGATTCTGAAAAGGTGGTTGAGACCCACAGATGTAACCTCCTGCTGCCAAAATGCATCCTTGAATAGTGGGGATTAAGGAGTAGTCTATGTGGAGATGCCCAGCTCTGCAAGCTGGGTGTCTGAGCAGCATGCAGGGGAACAAACATAATGCAAAGGTTCACATAGAGAGGTCAAACTGCAGTGTCAGAACCAAACTGCTGCAAGGGTTTTTTTTATCTCAATAGTGCAAATAGTGCGCCTTGAGTTGCTGAGGGCTAGTGGCATCAGGCTGAAGAACAGATCTAGGTGGAGTGAATGGGTCAGATATTTGCAAAGCTCTTTGTGAAGGGCTGTGTGTCCATCTGTGCTGTGTGTCCATCTGTGCTGCGTGTCCATCTGTGCATGCTGTCCTGAACACACTGGAAGAAAACTGAGAAATACTAATAAACTGTGCGAGAAATGACAGTTCTTGGGTCTGAGAGGCTGGTTCCCTCACAAGTAACATGTGCTACAGGAATCTTTTTTGAGCCCCCAGCTGAAGGACACTTTCAGCAAGCTGCTTGCCTGTGCATTTCCCAGTGCACAGCTGACGTGAACAGACATGGCACGTCACAGCCTGGAACGATTTCCAGTCTCGGTGCAGGTCAGCAGTTATGCCATGTCTGCAGAATAATTTGGCACATTTGTAGTTTAACCCAGTTAATCAGATCAGCTTCTTAAAATGATTTCTTTTCCAGCACTCCAGGAAAAGCAGTCTACTTCAGCTGAAAGAATAAAAGACTCTTCTCTCAAAATACTGACCATAACGTGTGCACTTATTGAGAAACTGCATATAGGAGCTGTAAATCAAACAAACTAAGATCAGTCTTACAGGAAAACACAACCTCAGAACAGGAAAGGTTTATTTCAAGGTCATTGCCCAAAATAAGTGTTGTCTGTATGAGAAAAAATCATGGTATTTAGGAATATCCCCTAGAATGTGAAGCATTCTTCAGTTCTGTGAAGAACCATGTTTATTTTGCTGATTATTGCTGATGGAATAGTGATTTGAGTACCTAATGAATAGTTGTTCCTTCCACTTGGAGGCCATATTTCTTAAACCCACATACCCTTAAGGAAAATTGAAACTCTTGGCCTTTTGCAGGGCTTTGCACCTTGCCTTGGGGCCATGACTCTGTAACTTCTCACTACTAGATTATATCACATTTGAAGTGAAGGCAACTCTGCTTATTTCAAAGTGCTTATTAAAAAGATTGGAAAAAAAAAACCAAACCCTGTGCTGTGGGCAATACCTACATAGTAGTTATTATTTAGGACCATGCAGACTCTGCAAAGGAATATCTCTAAATTAAAAATTTTCTTGGATTCAATCAGGACTGAAATAATTCAGATCTGGCTGATAGATAACTAACACAGATAAATTGCAAATTCTGCCTGTACAGACTCACCTGTGCCATGTCTCCTGTTACCTTGGAGGTATTCTTTGACCCTGAAACTCCTCACTTAACTGCTTGCCTTTATGTCTCGAGGGCTTGATCTGCTGGAGTCAGTGGAAGCTTTGCTCCTGATTGTAGCAGGGCATGTCTGGGCTCAGCCCAAGCATGGATGGAGTTGAAACTGCAGCTTTTCTTCTGCCTCCTTACCTACACCTTTGTACTGTGGTTTAATTGTGCCAGTTTCACCCAAACCCCTGCCTTTACCTCCTGCTGTGCTGCATGCTGCCACCTTAGCTCCCTTGGGGATCCCCATATTTACTTGAATCTATCTTATCTATTTTCACTCCAGGTTAGGATAGCTGTGCTGGTTTGCATCATCTAATCCATCCATCTACTCTGCCTTCAACAGGGGCCATAAGCAGGTTTGTATCTATCAGTTACTGCAGTTTCCAACTATTTTCAGCTCAAAGGATTTCCTGAACCTGCTGTGGTTTACCTGTGGCATGGACCCCTCCAAACACTTGGATGAGCATGTAAACTCCTTGCATCCTCAGATTGCTTTGGAAAGGACCTCCTCGGCAGGTCCACTGCCAGCTGCATGGCAAACTCCTTCCTTCTGTTTGTTTGGAACTTGGCTCCTACCAGTTTCATGAGCTGGTCCCTCATCATCCCGGAGGGATGATCAACACTCAGTGCCTATCCACTCTCTCTGTGTCATTAACGATTTCATAGCTTTCCCTGTACTGTGTCCCACATCTCAGATATTTTCCAGCATTACAAGTCCTATACTCCTGCATTGTTCCTTTTAGAGAAGTTTTCACACCTTTGCTCACCCTGTTACTCTTCCTGAATCTTTTCCATCTCTTCTCTATCCTTTTTAAGGGCCCAGAACTGCACAGGGTATTCAAAGTGTGGGTGTGAGACAGATTTATACAGCAGCACAGTGATCTTTCTACTTTATTGGCTTTTCCTTTTGTAGTTATCCCAAACATTTAGTTGTTCTTTGACTGTTGTAGAGCAGTGATTTTATATTTTCAAAAAAGTGTCTGCAGTAGTTCAACCAAGGCTTCCCTCCTGAATAGTAGCAGTAAGCATGAAAAACATTATTTATTATGTGAAGATGAAGCTGCTTCTCCTTAAACATTCATGGCTTTACACCTGCCTAGACTGAATTTCATTTGCCATTATTTGGGCTGGTCATTCTCTCTCTTAAGACCTTCCTTGAGAGCTTCACCATCTGCCATCGTATTCCCTACCAATAACTTTGTTTCATCATTTAAGTTTTTGACCTCCCTGTTCACTTCCTCTTGCATCTCTCTACTCTGGCTCCCCTCTCCTGCTCACATCTCTGCCTTTCCCTTGCTTTCCCCTCTCCAAAGACACACAATATCCTTCAGATTTCTTCACTTGGACCCATCATCTTTCATGTTTGTCCTCTGCAGCCTACACCATCCAGAAAAGCCATACTCTTTTTTGTGTGCTTTCTGCTTTGTCACATGGTTGTAATCGTGTCAAACAGAGTTGTACCAAACCTCCAGTGTCTGAAGGGAGACTGTCCCTGCTGCAAGGACTGTTGTGAGAGAAAGAAGAGACAGGACAGGATGCTCCTGCCAGGCAAATGAAGTAATGTTTAGGAATTTCTAAAATTACTCATGATGTCATTTTTATTTTTTGAAAGCTATAGGAAATAAAGTCGTGGGTTTTCTTAACAGGAAAAAGAGGATTTATTATCCTTTTTTGACCCTAGTGGTTAGCCAAAGTTTGAATTGTTTCAGTTAATTCTCTGGTGTCAGGATTGTTTCAAAACCTAGCTGTTTATTTACAAAGAACAGGCACTGCTTTCTTTGCTTAACATGAGGAAACACTTCGCCTGCAGCTCCAAGCTCTTTTCCAGCGAGTGGTTCCTGCAGTCTGTCCTACCCAGCAGCACCCAGCAAAGCATTTTGCCAGCGTAGCTCGGCTCCCTCAGAAGACTTGAGTCATGTGCCTGCCTTTTGGGTGGTGGGTCCTATTGTTCCAGATAGTTTATTCCATAAAGGAAGTTAGTTGTTCCCTGATGCCTAATGAGAATGAAGAGGGCTGCAATACCTTCAGTTTGCAACAAGCTTTAGCATGATTTATGATGGAAGGAACTTCATAAGGAGCTAGTGGCTTTCCAGTTGTGTTGATTTTTCAAGAAGACATACTCTGTCTGAAAACTCTCCTTTTTGTCACTACTGTCTTTCACCAGTAAAGCACAGTTCAAGCACGCTGTCTTCATATCATAGATATCTCAGCTCCCTGGAAGTCCTAGCAAAGTCAAGCCTTGCAGTAATAACAGCATGGAATTCCACCACTGGATGCAATGTTAGCCAGTCTCAAGACTTTCAGAGATTAACATCCTGGCTAAGCTTCCCTGGTGAAAGGTCAAAAGTAGTACATTGCACCTTTTCTTGTTTTCAAGGACTTGTGAGTGGACTGTCTCTAATGAAAAGGTTAGGGAGACAAGGAGTTAGTTCAGAAATCTGAGTTGGTTTTAATGGCATTCAGAATTTGCCACATCCATTTTGCATTACATAAAAAACTTTCAATAGGTCTGTGCAATTCCAAAAAACACATGTGGCAACAACTGACTTTGGCTCTGAACCTTTGCTTCTTCTCCTTGTTGGAACATCTCTTGGTCTTTTCCAGTGATTTTTCTCATGGGGATGGTGTGATTTTTCCTCCCTCCATTCAGACTGGTCCATACTACAGGTCAGAACACATCTCTGAGCACCTGAGCTGATGTAGGTCTGAGCAAACCTCCTGCACCCTGCTCACATTTTAATTATGTTGCCCGACACACTGCTCATAGCCACACTCAAACACAGCCTTACGGACCAGCCAGGCACTACCACTGCAATTCCCCAATCTCTGCACAGTGCAACACAACTCATTGCACAGCAGGAGGGGCAGCATCTCTTCCATAATCCAGGGATACTTTTGTTCAGTGCCCGGGCTTTTTCTGAGCTATCTGCTAGCAAGACATGCTCTCTGCTCTGCTTCAGAGGAAACAGTAGAGAGGGATTTCTAACAGCAGCCTTCTGCTGCATATTCTCTTCTGCAGAGGACATAAATGCTTTTTCCAAAGAGAAAGCATCTCTTTTCTTGTTACGGCTGCTGCTTCCCACGCTCTGCTTTATGAGAGGACATATTTTCAACTTAAGATGTGTATAAAGAGCAAAACCAAAGAAGTCCTCCAGTTGTGTGAGTGATGTTACAGCATATTACCTTCCATGGCAGCACAGCAGCTTCCTCGCTCTGGTGCATGTCAGCATGAGGGTAAAATGCCTGTGGGCAGCTTGGTGGGCTGTTTCAGGCACCTGAGAGCTTTCTCTTGACTGTAACATTGGTTATTACTCCTTCTTAAGTTTCTCTTTACCTCCAGCATCTCAAAGAGCACTTGTCTGTCCCAGAGAGTGTCCCAGGCTGTCTAACACAGACATGCTCTGAAAGTGTGGTGCGTGAGACCCTTTTCCACGTAACAATCCAACAGTGAGACCTGGGCAGCTTTCTGCATGTGTCACATGTGTAAGCTCACCGTTAACACAGGCTGAAACAGTGTTTGATGTGTCAGACAGGATCTTCTGTGTTGCTGGAGGTGAGCACACACAATCTGGCTAAATCCCCAAAGCCTCATGAGCTTCTTTCGATGGTTCTTCAGTACATCCTCTGTTGCTATGCCCAGGCTGATGGGAACAGGAGAGAATGGGAGCTGTTGCCTATACAAAATGCACTCTTTCTGCAGAAGCTGTTTATGTCTGCTATCCCCACTGTCTTGCAGAGTGCTCTTGTGGCAGGAAAAGCCTGCTGGATTGCTTCTGCCTGAGGAGCTCTGCCAGGGTGATCCAGGGCTGTACCCAGGGAATAATACTTCCTTGGCACAGCCCTGATGTTTTTAACAGCTGAGCACTGAATTTAGATATTTATGCACAAGGCACAAGAAGGTAGGGATGGGACCCTGGAGGGGCAGTGTTTTTTGAGAATACACCAGCCAGCTCTACACTCACGGAGGGAAGGAGGCTGTACTGTTACCTGCTGCTTTCAAACACCACTGCTGAGAGAAGAAGGGGGTCAATGGAAATGAGACACCCTGATCTGATTTTATCCAGGCCCATGTGAGAGGGCTCAACAACAGAAAGTGGGGTAAGGGCTGATGTTGAAATCACTTCCAATAGCAACCATCAGCAGCTACTGTTGTCCCAGCTTTTCTCTAGTGATCCCAGGCTTTCAAGCACTTACTTCACTTTTTACTCACTAGTCAAAAGTCCTTCCTTTGGATGCATTTGACAGGTGAAATAGGAATATTATTACACCTTTCTTCACGGAAAAAAGTCCGACAGTTTTCCATTCTTGTTGTGAAGATTCCTGTTCTCATTTTGGGGATTCCTTTTGGCTATTGCAAATGTAACAGTGATTCAGATCATAATCACATTTTCTTATGTTTTCCCATCTCCCAGAACATTGTTAATGGACTTAGACATCTTGTCTCTTGTTAGTGTCTATGTGTCATACAAAAAAAGAGATCATTATTGTCTGTAGTCTAGTTCCTGTTTTCATTTCTTGCTGACTTATCTCCTCTTGAGTGTGGTCTTGCAGCAGCTGCTGTTGAGCTTATTTCCCATAACCTACATCTGCATTTGCACAATAAATGAACAAAAACAGTGGATTCGACACGTCTTTCTGTATAAAAGTGGACTTAACTCTCTATTGACTTTTACTTGGGTGAAACAAGCACAATGACACCATAATTTTGTATGTCATGTCAGTGTACATCATGTAAGCAGCTCTACAAAATGCAAAGCAGTGGAGAGGAGTTTCTGGTGGGATCACACAGCTCCAGAGCTCTTTGACTCTTGTGATCCAGGAGTCCTCCAGCTGTGTCTCAGACTTGAGTGGTATCATCTTTTCTTTAAGGTTTTGTAATCAGAGTCTCTAATGAAGAGACACTACACTAAAAAAGAAAAAAAACCAACTTTGACTAACTTGAACTGATATAGGCCAATGAATTACGATGAAACCATTCCTTTTACTGGATCATTTTCATGGTACTTGTGCAAATATGAAAATGCAGCATGGCTTATACTGTGTTAAGTCTGTACTACAACATACTTTATTAGAAACTAATGATCTCACCTCTCAGATGCAATTAATTGAAATTTCTTATAGAATATGTGATATAAGCAGTTGCAGTTCCCAAAAAACTCAGTGATAATATTTTATACATTTATTTTTCATTGCATTGGCTAGTTTGTCCTTAATCCAATAATAAACTTTCAGTTGTCCAACTCTGAGAAAATCTTTTTGGTATCAAAAAGCTGATAAAATTCTGTGTTTGTGAGTGGAGAAGTAGCTCTGCTTTGGTACGTTCAGACTCCACTAATGATTAGCTCTAGTATGTAATAACTTGCACCTTGTCCAAGAGGAGTTTTTGCAAAATTTGGCTTTGCATTTGTAATGCTTTAAGTCAACAACTTCCAACATTATATCCATAAATAGCCACTCTTAAGTCAAACTCACATATATATATGTTTTATTTCAACCAGATTGCTGCTGCAGTTTGAGCAGCTGCTCAACCCAAAGCAGAGGCCAGGAGCCCACAGTGGAGGGCGAGAGGGGTGAAGGACTGACTGCATCAAGCACTCAGGTAAATAAAATGCTTGTTAATCTTTGCCCTTGGCATGCAGCAAGCATGAGGGAGCAAGCTCTCATCTGGAAGAGTATTTGGAGAGAAGTAGCAAACATGCTATAAATTAACACCCTTGTTGACTTAATGAAAACCTTCCTGCCTTAACAACCTGCCAGACAGGGGTATGATTGATCCGTCTTCCCAGCAGTGCTGCCTACCACAGAGGAAATCTGTGTGCTCTCTGACGGATGGCTGGAAACGAGCAGTGAGAGCAGCTGTCCCAGCCAAAGACATGTCCCCAGCATTCTCCACAGCACTGGGATTGCTGGGTGCTGCATCTGTGTGTCCCGTGCTGCCACCACGGGAGATCTGCCACAAGCGAGGACATAGCCGAGATTTATTGAAAGGAACCATGGTTTAAACAAATCATAAACAGCCTTAGCATGCTGTGGTTCAGCTGGACTCAGCTTGCTCTTTGCCTCTGAAGCTTCCTGTTACCAGGAGCCCAACTACAAAGATGTGGCTCCTTTCATGTGGTGTCCTGCCAGGCTGGGTCACAAGTGCACTACTGAGAGCATGGGTCTACTCCAGTATCTGCCACTGGGCCCTCCTCTGCCTCTCTGTGGGAGACACCAGTCCCTCTTCTTCATTATGAGGAGTTCTGTGCAGTCAATTGCTAAAGCATCCAGCACCTAAATCATCTGGGAGACAATTATAAAGGCAATTGCTCTGTCAGCTTTCTCATGCCTCTTCTGTGGATCTGCATGTATAATCCCACCGAGGGCTCTGGACTCGCAGATTGTTTTGTTGTCATCAATTAAAAGCTTGCTAAAAGTGAGTGTCTTGCTGTTGTCATTTTATATGTATTTTTGAGGGATGCAGAGAGGTTGGGGATGACATGCAGTGGGATCAAATGAGGAGGCACAAAGAGGACTGGTGTCTCCTTTAAAAGTGGTCTGAATCTCCCCTGGTTAATTGGCTAATCCTAACAAATATTTGTCAGCAACTTGGCTTGTAGGAGCCAACTGTGACGATCAGTCCAAAGTGTGGCTTTGCTGTTGAGAGGAGCTATTTTATATACAGGCCTTCTGATGTTGCAAAGAGCACAGGAAGGGTATTTCCTTCAACTGGGACTGAGGAAAGCAAGAAGAAGCAGTGAGAAGTGGTGGGGCTCATCTTGCTGATGTGCCCTGCAGTAGGTTGTAACCAGGGCCTCGTCTTTGCATGCAGATTTTATACTGCAAATAGCTATTCCATATTTGCTCTTTAGTGAGGAAAGAAGACCATTTCAAATAAAAAAGTGCATCCCAGGAAACAATTTCTAGTGCCCAAGATCTGGGTACTCCTGGTGCTGCTTCTGGCAGAGGTGAAGGACAGATTGGGTGGCAGAGGCGGAGGACAGATTGGGTGGCAGAGGCACAAATAAACTTGTATGTAGGAGCTGGCCTTTTGGGAGCTGCTTTAAAACATTTTGACAACATGCTTTCCTTTCTCCCTTGTACCTCTCCTGCCTTTAAGCAGCAGATTTCTGCACACGCAGCTTCTGCTCCTGGGTTTGTGCATTTAGAACAAGTGAATTTTCTGCTGTGGTTTTGCAGTCGTTCTGGGTCGATAATTTCTGCTGCTGCCAGTGTTGCTCCCCACCCTCCGCCCGTGCCCAAGGGGCAGCAGCCCTGGTTCCCCATGACCAGCTGCACAGGGAGGGACAGTCCTGGGGTGGGACCTGCACCAAGGAGGGTCTTTCATGGAGACCTGGTGAGACAGAAGAGAGGAACCAACAGGCAGGTGCATTGGTGTACTGCTATGTTAGAGGTATTTCTGGTAGAAAGGTGTTATCAACTGGAGAATGTATAGCAGAAATGTCAGACATGAACCTTGTTTCAGTGTCCCTGATGTGAATGGCTGTGCAAGGGCTGCAAATCAATGAACAAGCTACTCAAGGCAAGAGTGATTTTGGTAAAAGTGTGAAAAGGAAGCAGTTGATGCAACATTTCCTCTCTTGAGCAGGGGACAATTCAGATCTCAAGGCAGCTTAACTCTGTGTGGTTCCTGGAGCCAATATGAGCAGAGGTGCTGGCACTGGGGGAGCCCAGGTGGGATCAGAGGCAGGTGTTCCCGCCAATGTACCCTCTCACACCTCCCTGCCTGGTTCCCCTCCCCTTTAAGAAAAATACTGTTTGTAATTTGGTTCATATTTTTGGGAGTAGGAAGAATTTGTTCACTGAGCATTGGTTTAGCTTAATTTTCCTGTATTTCTACATGGGGCACTTGCACCAGGCCTATTAATAATGACAATGTTAAATCTGAGGTCTGGCATTGTGCTGGTTGTGATGTCTGACAGAATGTTTGCTTTCTAGTCCTACTTCTGCTTTTGCATCTCTTTCTCTCACCCAGTTCAGGATTAAATGTTCCTGTTCTCTTCATGGCTTGGTTTTACACTCTTAAAGAAGAATGTGTGCTATGTAATACTGCTTGCTTGTTCTTCATCAGATGTGACCTTATACATGTGGAAAGTGTTTTCTACTCTTAAAAAAAAACAAATAAAAAAGGGAAAGGCAAGTTGGACCTATACCAGCCTAGAGGTAAAAGCTACCAGGAAGATAAAATGCCATCCTAACACAGCAGGACTGTGCCACAGGACAAGTCCAGAAGCAGCTTTCCAGCAGTGCAGCCCTGCCAAGAAATCAGGTGCTGCTGCTGTGGCTGCAGCCATCAGGGGTTGGGTTTTTTAACTGTGTCACTTGAAACGTGGCCGTGGCATAATCTGAGGAGAAAGGCAGGGTAGAGGAGGGCAGCGCGCAGCCCTCCCACTGGGCTGTCTCCTGACAATTCTACCTCTGCCTGGCCACTCCCCACTGCATTGACACAGCTGTGTTTAAACATCTTTCCTCCTGTCTTCCAACAGTGCTTTTTCACAGAAACCTCTGGCTTTTGGCTGGCAAACAGGGAGATGATGAGCACTTTTATGGCTTTCTCTGTTCCCAAGGATGGAGGCTCTCCAGACCTTTAATGGCACCTTCAATACCCAAATCCAAATATCTTTCAAGCCTTTCTCTATTGAAATGGTGCATCAGATGTCCACGCTAAAGCCATGAGGACTTGGCATTTGCAGATAGGCGGGAGGAAGTGCAGTGAAAGGAACCATTTTCTCAGTAACAGACTCTGCTGAGGGCTGTGTTTATGTTAAGCTGTGCTCTCACATTTCAGACCAGCGCAGTGTGCCATCCATGGCACCAAAATACACAGGGTGGTGCATTTTTTGGTGGATTCCACCTCTGTGGAGTTTCCTGATTTCTGGCTGCTGCTCAGCTGACAGAATTGCTCAGGTCCAGACCAAGCCTTATTTCTCTGGTGGGTTTCTCCCACATTGCTGCCCATCAAGGGTGCCCATGAGGTTGTTTTGATTGGGAGGTGCAACCACTGCTGCAAGATGGGGGAAAAACTGCAATGCCTCCAGGTAAATTTGTTTTGAAGCTTCTGCCTGCTGAGTTGGCTGATAGCTGGTGTACACCAGGAGCTTTCAAATCCTCCTCCTGCCCAACACAGTGTTACCTCCCCCATCCACACAAGGCTGATACTCCTTGGCATCTCACCAGTGTGAACTCCTGCACTGGCAGAGTCCCCATAATTATGTTAATATTCAGGCATCAGTTGTAGTGTTGCTTAGCCCAGTCCTTAATTGCATGAACAGGGAGACATCAGTGATATCAGGCAGTGTAATAGTCTCCCCTTATGCTTCAATAAGAACTATTTCAATGCTAACAATAATACCATGACAGGTGATTTTTCAATGGCTCTTTCACAAAGCAACAAAGAGAAGGAGAATTTGCCTTTGAAGATGTAAAGCTGCCCATCTGAGTGGATGTACAGCAGTGGCAGCATCACACCAGCAGCACCGGGTGGGCGCCTGGGCGGCTGCTCCAGCTGCACTCCCCGCAAAGAGCTGAGCTCCCAAATCTTATGTCTGCAGAAAGTAGTGGAAAATTCTGTGTTAGGGACTACATAACTTACCTGAGACCATAGTCTGCAGAGACTTCTTAGCTTGCCTCACATTCCTTTTCTGAATAGGAAAAAAAAAAGGAAGTTATTTCTCTGGAATGCTTTGATGAGTACTATTTGTAAATCCTTTCAAATTTTTTTCCTGTTATGGAATCCTGGAAGGCCAGTGTGTCCTTGTTGTGGGGTGTTTGCAATCAGACATGTCCACATCTGTGGAATATTCCTGTCTTGTACATGGTTTCTCTCCCTCTGCTGTGTCAGAAATCAGCCTGCCTGGCTGAGGCCAAGCATTGTGGAACAACTAACAAGTTTGCACATCTGTGCTTTTGGTTGTTTTTTTTTTTCTGTTGTTTTTGGTTTTGTTTTTTTTTTTTTTTTCAGTTTGGGTCCCCTCTCTCCCTAGTTAATACACAGAACACTTCTCTAATTAGCCCGACTGACTTACATCTTAGTCACTTCTGTTGGATAGTCTGGCAGTCACCGCAGCTGCGAGGAAGTGATTCCCAAGTTTTAAAGGAAAAATGAGCCTGCCCTCTAGCTGCCGAGCGCACCCTCATCCCCGCTTCCTTGACTTTCCTAGAGCAGCCGGGACAGAAAGTCAGTTTTGCTTCCTCCCCGCATGTTTCCGGAGCTCTGATGGTCCTTGTCCTGCGCTGCCCAGGGGCTCCAGCTGCATTTGCCACGCAGTTGCTCTGCACGGACAGGATCATGTGGCTGGCCATTAACTGGTAAAGGACATCTGTGTGACTTCTGAACAGCAAAGCTGACTCTCCAAACCACAAGGCAGCGGTTTGTGGCAGAATTTCACCCGCGTTGCCTTTGCCATGGTGAGGAACTCGTTCTTGAAGGGCAGGACCAGCTCTCACAGTCCTTGGGGTCTAATGATGTGTAGCACCCAAGGTTTAAACCACGTGTAAGATAAGGACCACACTGATGAGAGGAGAAATTATTTTAGGCATGTCAGCATAGTTCAATGATTTTTGGCTGTGGTAAAGCCTAGCAGTGGCCTTTCACAAAAGAAAGTAATTTCTCCAGTGGTCTGAAAGAAAAAAATGGTACATCATTTCAGAAATGTTGAAAGAGTTGCTTTGAGTGTTCTGGTTTGGTTTTTTTTTCCTAGAAAAATCAAAGAGTTTCTTGAAGAGAAAGCTTTCAAGTACTTTCAAGATGAACTATTCTGTTTTCAAGTATTTGAAATGAAAACCAAGAAATGAATATTTGGGGAGAGTGGCTTCTTTTTTATTGCTGCCTCTGCCTAATGAATGTGCTGGAGACAACACAGATCAGGTCCAGTTCTTTTCTTTGCCCAGAGTGACTTGGACAGCCATTGCCCATAATTAAGTGATGATAAAGTTCTTCCTTTCACACAGCAAACACGTGCTCTGACAGGCATCCTGGCTGGGCCAGGTTGTTGTGGGGTGTTTGCAACCAGACCATGGTGCTGGCAGTCCTGGAGGGGTTTCCATTGACCTGTTCTGCAGACACCATCTCACTTTGCTGGCAGCACCTTGGGGCTGGCTGGGGCACACAGGCATTTAATTAACACAGGGGTGAGGCCACCCTGCTGAGAAGGGAGCAAGACTAATCAAATTAATTCTTTTGGAGGCAAAACATTGCTCTTGACCAAAACTTCCTGTTTCTTGGAGAAATTACCTGAAAGGCTATGGTATAACACCTTTTGTCTGAATTAAAATGGCTGTAGGGCACTCAAAAAGTAGCTGTTGTGCTGAACAATAAAATCCCCCCTGACCCTTGTAAGAAGTTAGGGAGAGGAAAAGAGGAAGACCACTTTAAACATTTATTTTTTATTTTTTTTCTTGGAAAACTTGGGTTTTAACTAACATGAACTTTGTGGCGAATGTCTGCCATCACTAAATGCTTAGAAGTAAAATGCACAATCTCCTCTCCACCAGATACTCTGTTCAGGTGGTGGGGCAGAAGGGTGAGGCAGGCAGCCAAATGGGATTGGGCTCAGTGAAGGCTTTAAACATGACAAAAACCAGGAGACAGCTGTAAACACAGGCCAAGGAGGTGGAAATTTCCTGATGGAGTCTGAGGGTGCAGTGAGGGGCTGGTGCCAGGTGGCTCTTGGGCGGGGCAGGTTTGCAGAGGTGCCGGGGGTGTATTCTTCAGCAGCGAGCTTGAGGTGTGCGGAACAGCTGGCAGGGGCGGCGTGTCTGCAAATCACGTTTAATAAGGAATTTTCCACTTGGGAAGCCACTAGGTGGCATGTGAGGTGCAGCAGAAAGGAAGCGCAAAAGCAGGAGGCAGAACAGGCTCCTCAGAGGTCAGGCACGGCCGCAGGGGCACAAGAGCCAGCTTGTTCCAGTAGCTGTATTCTAACATATCTCAACTGCATGCGTGTTGTGTTGTGGGGTGCTGTTTGTTCTGGTTATTTAGCTGGGATTTTGTTTAATTGTGGTTTATTTACATTTTATTTGCCTGGGGATTTTTTAAACTTTTCTTTGTTTTGTTTTCTTTAAAAAGCAAAGGAAAAGTTTGGGGAGTGCAAGACAATGTTTTAGCAGGCAGGAACCAGCTCACAGTTCTCCACAGGTACCTCCTGGGGTACAAACCAGGAGGGATGTAGCCACCCACCCCTTTGGCAGGCCGTGTCTGAGCCTTCATAGCAGTTACCAGCTAATTCCTGCTGTCTTTTCAGCTTTAAACAAAGTGTTATTTTACATGGACATTCACCAACTAGGACTTTATCTATGGCCAAATATATTTTTTAAAGGTCACTGAACAGCCACTGTCACTCTATATTGTTGCAATGTTGGAGATCTTATCCAGCTCTGTCACCTCTGCCTTGCAGTGAACCATTTGGTCTTTTTCTTGTGGTTTTTTTGTTTTTGTTTTTGTTTTTTTTTTCCGTGGGTGTGTATTTGTTTTTTATGTTCAAGTTGAAGAACCTCCAACAAAGATCCCATGCAAACCCAGATGAATAATAGAGTCTATTTGTTTGTAGCGATGGGTCACAAATACATCTTATTTTCAATAGGTAAAAGCATCTTCTACAACATGCTTTTCATTCATTCCTCCAGTGGTACTTTCAAGTAATGTCACAGAGATCTCTTAAATTCTCCCAGTGGAGTGTTGGCATACGCAAGTTTGGAAATAACCCTCTGAATCCTGGTCCTCTGGATTGCTTGGTCATGGCACAGAATGATGTTTTCTCCCAGCTGTTCAGCTTGCAGGAATATTGCAATTTGAAAAAGAAAACGTAGTTAATGAACCGATTGAAAGGTGTGTTGAAATATATGAAAAATAAAAGGTACTTCTACCAAAAAAATGTGGAAGCATAAGTAGCCCTGGCTATACAGGGGAAAATACAGGTTCTACCTAGTAATGAGTGCTGGCCTCTAGGAAGAGAGAGGTAGAGAAGTGTTTTGAAAGGCAAAGAGGCACCTTGGTTCTGCACTGGGCATCCTTTGTACAACCACCATCAACCACCCATGAAAGCTGTAGGCTGGACATGCAAAATATGAGGGCAGGGACACTTTCCTACTCCATTGCTTGCAAAGACAAGCCAGTTCCTAATTTGATTATGAATTACAGGGACTCATCATTAGCTCTGGAAATGATCTGCTGCCGTTGTATTTCTGCCTCATCCAATATTGGGTAGTATTGGCTGGATGGTCTCCATCTGTGGCATACACAGCTACCAAGGACCGTCAAGACATACACGCCTTTGCTGCTTCAAGTCTTGAGTGGATTTATAACTGAAAGAACAATTTAGAAGTTTTAGGAAAGAGTTGCTGTTTTAACTATGTGTGATTTTTCCGCATAAACACCACTAAGGGCTTTTCAAAGCAAACCGATGTGTTTGCTGTTGTAATTTCAGCATTTGCTGTCAAAACAACTCTCTTGGTGGCTCTCTTGTTTCTGTGGTGTGTGGGCCTGTGTGGCTGGCTTTTGGCTCTGCAGTTCAGAAGAATCTGTAGAACTGAGCAAAAGGATGAAGGCAATCCAGTCACTTTAAAAAAGAAAACCAAACCCCAAACAAACCAGCTATTTAATAATTTCTGACTGATTTTCTCCTTTTTCTGAGGATTCTGCCTGAAACAATTGGGCGTGGGGGCTCTATATGTTTCTGCTGGTTCAAAGTAAACAGCTCTGTTGTGTGGGAGCAGAGGTGGACCTATACTATGCTATTTGATTTGTAATAAGATGCATTAAAAGGTTGAGTTAGCATTGGATTTACTGTGAAGAGAGAAGGTGCTAAAGGAGCCCAAACTGCCTGTCTCCAATAATTGTTGTCCCCTGCCCTCTGCTTAGTTCAGGCACGTTGCCCACTCCCTGCCTTCTGCAGAGTGCTTTGCCTTATTTCACTCTGCCAACAAGTGCTTCTCCAGGACCTAGCTACTGCTCTATCCCTGTCAGATAATGAATATGGCCTTAGTATTTAAGTTCATGTAAATTAAAGCACAAGTAAGGATTTAGTCTTAACTGCATTTGCTTTTGACATACTGTCAAAAGTTTGAAGGCACCAGTCTCCTCACTGCAGGCTGCCTGCTCTCCCAGAACTGGAGACAGTCTCTCTTGCTTGAAGAAGAGGTTGTATGTCCACATCTTTGTAGTACTGTGCCTTAGGCTGGTTTCCTGGCCTGGTGCCTTCAAATTTTTGACATTTTTCATCTAATGGTGAGCTTAATTGGCTCTCAGTAGTGTCACCTTTCAGCTGAGTTTTGACAGCAAGAGAGGCCACTGTGTGGTTGCTAGGAGGTGAAGTTGGAGAAACACAAAGTGGGCTGAAAAAGGGATCCCATAAGGAAGGATGATCATAGGGAAGGATACTACAAAGGACTGACGAGGTCCCCATGTCTGGACTGTGGCCGTGTCCCATCTGACCTGTTCTGCAGGGTTTTGGCTACATGAACTGGGCTTCCAAAACCCCAGTGGATATGAGCAGGGAGTTTTTCTGCTGCTATTACAACACCAGTTTCCCCAAGAATGTTAGCTGAGCTTACCACTGTTCCACCCAGTCTCCTTGATAAAAGGTCATTCTGGCCCCACTTCGCAAAGAGCTTATTTCCTCACCAGAAGCTGGTGTCCTGATCCAACCTCAGTGATATAAGGCACAGATAGGGAAGGGCCCTGGTGTTTGGCCTCAGGTCAGATCAGATGTAAGGACACACCTGCAGCACGCTGTCACCAGGGATTTTATTTTTTCTACAACTGAAACAACAATAATTTTTTCCTAAAAATTTTCTATGGTGTTTACTGAAGTAACTACACTCCTGCACTCCCAGTCAAAACAGCTACCTGGTAAAACTTTGCAAAGTAGAGGCTGATCCAGGGTTTGCACTTCGAGATTACAGTAGAAATGTTGCTTAGGGCTGTGGGAAAAAAATAAAGTTCCTCAGGCAGTGTTAGGCTTGAAAAAAGCAGCTCATGATCCTGTGTTTAATATTCAACCCAAAGCTTTTAGTGTATGCTCCTCACTAAAGGCTCAGCTTGGTTTTCCAGGTACTGTGTTGGGCTATGTGGTACAAACCAGAGGCAGCTCACTCGCAGCACATGGAGCGAGAATCTTCAGGTCTTATGGGCAGGAAGGTCTCTAATGTAAAGAATGAAAGTGAGATCACAATTACAAAATACTTTGATGGCATTAAAATTCTGAATGTTGAATGCTGAAATGTTTGGAATGTGAATGCTTTGAATGTTAAAATATTTTAATTAGATTATGAAATAAAAATGTTCTCTTCTAGCAGTGCCCAAATAGAACTTTTAGCCTTATCCAAATGAGTGTTTGCATTTTTTTCGTATTAAATGTCACTGAAATCATCCTGGGTTTTTAGGGTATCTGGGTTTCAACACAACTATGTTTACCCATCCACACCATTCTGTTAGAAAATTTTCAGCTCTTTTTAGTTATGACTACTGGCTAATGTAGAATCAGTTAACTCACCTGCTTACCTGCACAAATTTGCTCTAAGAAATCCCTCAACAACATTATTTTAATAAAAGCTGCACCAATGCACGTATGTTTGAAATGTTTGAAATCTGGATAGAAACATCTTACACCTCTCTTCTGGCATGAAGACTGTGGACAGCCTTAAGAAGCTTTACCCTTCCTCAGTTCCCACACATCTATTAGTACATATGATGCTATATTTACTGTAAAATTTAGGAGATTTAAATTGCAATGTGCCAGAAAGGGCAGCAGTAACGAGGAAAAGGAGGGAAATCAGATAATTCCAGATCCTCTGACTGGTCCTGAGTTCTTCTGCCAAAATATGGTGCACACACTGCCCTGTGTTTTTAGTTTCCTTTAACATGAGGTGGAAGGTCTGGACAGATACCGGAAAACCTTGTGAATTCCCTGACTGTGCAGAGGGCCAGCAAATGGAAATAATCCTTTAGTCCTGATTCTGTACCAATACAAAAGGTGAAGGAGGGAGAGACTCTTCTGAGTAATTGTTCTGTAACTGCCCATGCAGGAAGTGACAGAAGAAAAAACATTTTTTCATTTGGAAATGTTATTCTATTAGAGAGCTTTATTTTCATCCTGTGATGATGTGGTGACAACCTATTATAAACATGAACAGCACAATGAGTAGTATGTCCTAGTTAGAGGGTCAGGAACAAAGCTCCTTAAGTCACAGAGAGGAGTGTCTTTTGAAACCATTTATACCATCTCAGTGTAGTGACTACATTTGCTGAAAAAAATTCTCAAGGGGTTTTCATTCAATTTTGGTTTTTATTGTTATTATTATTATTATTATTTTCTTATTTCTTGCATTCTAGCAGTCGAAGTTGATAGCAAAGTTAGCAACCATAGAGTGTAATTATTACAGTTGCTGTTCTGATTTGGTTTAAGTTCCCTGAAGCCAAAACTTTTATGTGCTGCAAATCAAGGGCATTCTGGTGAGTGCTTTCCTTGCTTCCAGCGAGTGATCACCAGTGACAACTAAAGATCTCATCTATTTTTTATCAGCTTTATCATATTTTGAGTTTTGTAGGCAGTGGAGTAATAAAACACCTCTGCATGGGAAATGATTTAACATCACAGGGATTGATCCAGCAATAAACCTGGCCAGCATGCAAGTAGAGAACATGAACAGTGGAAGCTTTATGGAAGAGGTGGTTTGCCAAATGTTGGAGTTTCTTTATTGATCACCTCTCTTAATATCTTTCCCTTTTTAAAAACCTGGAACATTCATCCATGCTGAAAATCAGAAAAGGCACTTTCATTGCACATTTCTGCAGAACATGGAGCTCAAGCATGTGCCAGACACTACTGTTATTAGCAGAAGTGCTACACTAGCTTGGAAAAATGACCTTTCTAGGACTGATACTAGGTTAAATTTCCATGGAAAAGCCTGTCTGCTCCCCTGCAACCCCAGAAACCACCATTCATGGAAGCAGATGACTCCTACCAACTTGATATCCAATGCCTGATGTCCTGCACCAGAAGGGGCTGCTTCATGATAGGCCCCATAAGAAGGACACTCAGACTCTGTAAAGTACCATTTAAAATCCTGTTTATTAGAGTGTCTTGGTTTCAACTACAATAGAGTTAATTTTCCTCCTAGTAGCTGGTACAGTGCTGTGTTTCAGATTTAGTATGGGAATGATGTTGATAACACACTGATGTTTTGATGTTGCTCAATAGTGTCGACCCTAAGTCAAGCACTTTTTAGTTTCTCATGGTCTGCCAGTGAGCAGGTGCACAAAAGGCTGGGAGGGAGCATGGCCAGGACAGGTGGCCTTTGGCCAAAGGGGTATTCCCTCTTATAGAACATCCTGTCCAGCTAATAAACTGGTGGGAGTTGGCCAGGAGCTGCTGATCGCTTCTTGGGATGGTGAGCAATTACATTGGGCATCACTTCTTTTTCTTGGGTTTTATTCCTCTCTTTTCCTCTCTTTGTTCTCTCTCTTTATATTATTATTATTATTATTATTATTGTTGTTGTTGTTGTTGTTATTATAATATTTTATTTTATTTTAATTATTAAATTGTTCTTGTCTCAACTCACTACTTTTACCTTTTTCTGGTTCTCCTACCATTCCACCAGTGTGAAGAGGGGAAGAAGGGGGAAGTGGAGCAAGCAGCTGCATGGTACCTTAGTGTCCATCTGGGTTTAAATTCTAACTTGAAGAAAACACTATAAAAATCTGACATCCCTTTAAACAGCAGGAGCCCTGAGCTGTGCACCCACATGCAGCCCTCTCCACACAGAGGGTTACACCAGTTTGCTGATTTGAGTTGTTACAGGATTTTCTTAAAAGATAGCAACTCTTCTCGTTTCTACTGTGTCAGACAGTGGGGAAGTTCACATCACAACTTTGTGCTGCACTTTTGGGCAAAGACAAGGCCACGCTGGTGATGTAATTGCTGGTACCACGTGGGAGATATCCACAGGCTCCTGCATTACTACTGAAGGTGAAATTTGTTCTGTGGCTGCACGCTACCCCAGTGCACACAGGGTAAGTACTCCACGGGTCACAAGGCCTTCTGTGCTCAGTGTTTCCCCAGCCAGGATCACTGCAAGGAGGCTTCCCTGCACCCTGATCTCTTACAGAAGCTGTCCCAGCTGGCAGTGCTGCACATGGTGGGCTCCCGAGGGGAATCCGCAGCAGCTCTGTGGACTGCAGACCTGCTCGTGCCCAGATGCTGTGTGCCAGTTATCCTGCAGGCATACACCAGGCTGCCAGCAGTGGGAATTATGGCTCAGGCATGTGGGCTAATCCGCTCCCTCTTGCTGTGAGATCACTGTCTTCTCAGCACATCTTTCAGCAAACCTTGCTAGGGAGGTTTAAGACACCTGTAAAAGCCCTTTAGCAGGTGAAAACTGAACCTCAATTCAGTGTTGTCAAACTCCTGCATGTTGTCACTAGGCAGGTGTTCTTTAAACAGTGCAGAGTTACACTTCATTGACATGAATGACCTGAGGGTCTTTGTGCACCAGCTGATTCATGCTGGCATTTTTATTATGCTGCAGCTATTGTAGAAAAATAGGGTCCTGATCCTGGGTCACCCCACCCAACTCTGTCATTGCTCAGGCCTCTGCCAAGGGAGTGGAAAAGGCTACCAAACCAGAAGAGCAGCCCTCCTGCTCCTCAGCACTGGGGATGCACTGGTGCAAGCAGGCATAGGGTGTGCACAGGCTGAGACCTCCTGCTGATGACCAGTATTTCAGCACTGACAACAGACCATGGTAGGAAAAAGGCAGGGCTAAGGCAGTGACCTCCCTGAGCACCTGGTGGATGCTGCAGAGTTTTTCTTGTCCATTCAGTGCAAGTTGGGTAGAAAATGGCAATGTGGAAGGAGGCATGGAGAAGTGCACAGGGACCCCAACCCATAGTTGTGTGGGAAGGGTGGTGGCTGGCAGGCAGCAGGGGCTGCCAGGACCACCCTGGGGCACCGTGTTTGATGGGCTGGTGCTTGCAAAACACAGGTGTCTCAGCTGAGTGCTCCACAATGTCTCTACTGCAGAAAGCCACATTGTCCCTCCCTGATCAGTGCTCTCATGTCCGTTTGGCCAGAGCAATTTTACTTTTCTCACTCTGAAAGAAATACCTTTAAACAAAGTTGCCTTATCCTCCACAGAGGGTTATTACAAGTTACTCAGGCATGCCTGGGGTGTGCAGTGGGGCTGCACAGGCTTCAAAAATCAGATTATAAATCTGGAGGAATGTGCTCTTGAGGCGTGAGTCACCTTAACTGTGACATATTCATTTGGACTGTTTCTGCTTAAAATAGAAACTCTGAGCATCATACAGCAGCGGGAGGTGACAAGGGACGGACAAAAGCCTCCAAGCACTTCATCCCAAGGGGAAACACAGCAGAGAAAGTGCCCAGCTCCAGCAGCAAGGAGCTGTATCCATGTATCTTGCAGGTGCAGCTGGGTGGGCTCCTGCCCCTGGCACGTGGCACAGCATAGAAGGAAGTGCTCAAGAGTCACAGAAACCTGTGCTGATGTGACCTGAAAGCAAGTGCTGTTTCGGACTGACCCTCACAGCTGCCAGGTGAAACCTTGAGCTGTGGTTCTTACAGCCTGAGTGGGGCTGTGGTGTGGAAGCAGGGAGCTTCTCAAGTGCTCCCACTACTGTGCCCAGAGCTTCTGCCTGCAGCCCTGACAGTGCCCAGAGCACCACTGGCACGGGCTGAGCTGTCCCTGTGCCCTGCAGCAGGGTCAGTGCCACAGCCTGGCCCTGGTGTGCAGTGAGGTGGTGCCCAGGCTGTCCCTGGGAGCCTGACACAGCCAACAGCAGGGAACACTGCCTTGGGGTGCCTTGGGAGGAGCAGCCTCTCCTGGGGGTTCGACAAGCCTGACCTGACAGTGCCTCCAGGAAGAGTTTGCAGCAGAGGTGAAGGACTGTGCTGGATGTGATCCAGTGGCACTCCCCTGAGGAGCCGTGGCTGAGTGCTGCCCTGTCCCACAGCCAGCCACTGCCCTCAGCAAACAGTGGAGCAAAACAACATGGAACCCTCTCCTTGCCTTTGTAACACAGTTGAAGCAGGGCCTGAGGTGAGAGCAAGGGCAAGCACCAGTCTGGCAAAGTCGTTTCAGTCAATGACTAAGCAAGGTGTGACAACAACCTGCTGACCATCCCACCATTGCTAGTGGTGTTCCCTGATTTACAAGCCCTCAGTTTGTCTTCAGCAGAGGACTGGGCCCTTGTGTAATGCAGCTCTGCTGTTATACAACTAACTCCAGCCACATGTTTTCTGGTTTCACTTGTGATTCATATCACACAGGAGCTGAAGGGTTCTAAGTGGCTCCTCCCAAACAGAAGTCACCCTGCATTATTTAGGTTAATGTTAGAAGTACTCAGACCCCTGAGCAGCAACAGGCATATCAAACAAATTGACAGCAGTTAATATTTACAGGACCAAAGCTCACAGAAAATCAGTAAATTCTGTGAGATGGTTGTGAGCAACAACTCCAAAACCATCAGTAAAACTTTCCAGATTAGAGGGACAGCAAAAGACTCGTCAGCATGTGACAATGCAGTTTGCTTCTTTCCCTTGAACATCTTCTTGCACAACACTGCACGTACGACTTAGACTGAAAGTTTCTGACCCTAAAATCAGGCTTTATATCCCATGTTTCAATGAAAGGACTTGTAATAGGCTAATCCCAATGGTATCTAGTTCATGGAACGTTTTCCTGGAATTTGTGCAACAACCAAATATCGCAGGCTGGTGCTTCCTAAGCTGCCTTATGGTCTGTAGGACATGGGTCCATGGGCAAATTTTTTTGGGATATAATTCCCACTTGCAGACTGATAACTGTGTGTAGTCCCAAATTTTGGTGTCATGGAATGTAGGACTCTGAGAAATATACCATGCAAGAAAAAGTTGCAGAAACAGGAGGAGATAAGACACAGAGAGAAGAACAGACAAATCCTAGGGCCTCCCCTTCAGCTGTTTACCTATAATATGTGGTTTTGACCTGCAGCCCAGGGAAGGTCTCTCCTGAAGTTGCTCCCAGGTTGCACCTTGGTGTCAAAACCCACGAGCTCTCACTGGATATTCATGTTACACCTCCTGCTTGGCAGCCCCAGCATAAATCCAGCTGGAGAGCAGGACAGTGGTCCCACTTTTTGAGACAAGGACTCCATTCAATTTAGCTTGTTTCTGGAAACCATCCTCATGTACAGGGCATGTCTCTGGCCAGGCATCTAACCTGGTACTTGCCCCAAAGTTACAGCCAGAACAAGAGTCTACAAAATCAGGGGGGTGGTGTGGGGGAGTGGTGTTGGGTACACCACATTTTTATCCCAGATGATGTTTTAACCGCAGGTTTGTTTGTGGAGCCAGACTTAAGCTGGCACTAGATGTAGATTGGGGCTGAATCCCTTCGCACTCTGTCAGGGGAAAAGTGCCCAGGACAAGAGGCAGGGAGAGAGCAACTGAGGAGGACACACCACAAGAGACGTGCAGATGTGTCCAGTCATGGCCAGAACGATGCTGGTCTATAGGGAACCCGGGAATTCTACCTGTGGCCACAGAGCTCAGGTGTAATCCCTGGAATGGGGAAGGCTTAATGCAGGGTGGTTGTTGTGGGGCTGGGGTTGCCTGGTGCATTCACTTGATACCCTTGGGGTTTTGTGATCCCTCAGCCTCGCATTCCAGAAGATCTCTGAAACAAGAAATCCTGGTTAAGAAGCCTCCCATAACCACCCCATAACTACACAAGTTAATCATTCACTCCCCTCCTCCCTGCATCTGCAGCAGCTGAGCTCTTTCTCTCACAGTATGACAAATCCTTCTGCAGAATTAATTTGACTGATATTTAAATCACCAACTTTCAACCTGCAGCCCGTTAAATCCCACTGGTACAAGGTAAGTAACCAACAAATGTGAAGCCTATTATCAGAAGGCTTGAATTTGTCACAGGTGGATCCCACGTCCGTTGGAGAAAATATTTGTGTCCATAAATATAAAATAGTCCACGCCCCTCAGATGTGTGTTTGCCTGTGAAACATGCAATATTTTAGTGAAACAGCCTTCCTATGGAGTTAGAATTTAGCCATGAGCTAAAAATAGCCATGGCTAACATTTGGAAAATCATCTATGTTTTGCACATTTGTAAAAAGCCATTATGCAAACCCAGTTGTATCATGGCTGTGTCATTTAATATCACAGGGATTTAAAATTTGGCAAACCCAACTGGCTAGGCCAGTTCTTTCATAATTTTGAAGAAAAAAATGCAAAGTCATGTTTATTCTGTGTGGGGTTTTGTTTTGGTGTCTTGCCGGTTTCTAGGTCTTTCTCCATTGCTTAACTGCTTGCATAACACATTACAATTATAATTCAGGGTGAAAAGCCTTTTGTGGCTGCCAGCGGCCCAGGCAGTAGAAAATGTTTTACCAGTAAAGTCAGGCAAGTATTTTTATTGGTGACTGAGGAAGAGGAGGAGGTTAAGCCACGTGAATCCGATTCTATGCTCCAACATTTATTAACAAGATGAGGCAGGGACTGTACTTGCACTCTGAGGGGTTGTGCACATACTTCAACACAATTTCATGCTGCACAAGGGAAGTTCTGCTTAAACTGTCTGAAGACTGAGGGTGAGTTATGCTGCTGTTTGACCTGGTCCCATTACATAGGGCCATTCAACATATAAAATAAGCTTTTTGGCTGTAAGCTCATCTTGCCATATCTATAGTTATTGAGGATAACACAGATTTAGACAACATTAATGACACAAAATGACCCTTAGCTCTTTGCAGTATGATGACAAATGGCCGTGTTGAAGTAGGCAGATGCTATTTGCCTTAGTTTGCAGATGTGGAAACTGAAGTACAGGAGTGAGCTGCTCAGCATTACAGGAATAACTGACAGGACTGCAACTAGGACCCAGTCCTGCTTTTTTTTTTTTTTTTTTTTTTTTTTTTTTTTTTTTCCCCTCCTAGAATGCCCTTGTGTGACATGTTCCCAGACTTTGTATTATGGCTCCATAGCTTGCCTCTGCACTGCTGAACTTCTGACATGTCATATGTCACTGTGGGTCAGCAACTGGGATATCCCTGGGGGCTGAAATGGTTGATTTCCCCATCACCTTGGGCCTGAGTTAGCCACACTCCTGATGCCTTTCTCTCTGCAACACTTTAAACGCTTTACCCACACTGAGCTTCCTACAAAAGCACCTTCATCCCTGGAAGATATTTAAGAAAATGTTCAGTAGCTTTTGTTCAGAAGTGCTATAAGGGCACCTGGGCAGGAGGTTGGATCAGCTGATTTCCTGACATCCGCTCCAGTCCTACCTGATTTTATCTGAATGACTTAAAAAAATTCTGACAGCCTGTTTTCTGGCTGGGATTGTGCTGAGGAGCCTCAGCTGTTTGTCACCTGTCATCTCAGGAGAGTTGTGGTGGCTTCAGTCCTTCTCTTCCAGAGCCATCACTACTGGAACCACCTGAAGGCCACCAGTGCCTTGGGATGCATGTACCAGGGTTGCTGTCTAACCAAGGGCTAATGATTTGGCTCTTGCAGCTGCTGGGCATTTATCAGCAGCAGAAGCCTCTCAAATAAACACACAGCTGTCCAGAGTACACTTGGTTTTCGAGCCACTGGCCTTCCCAGCAGCTTAGCTGGGGTGGAAACACCAAGGAATGAGGGTAGACAGCTGCCCAGTGCCCAGATGAGGAGTGCCCGACTCCTGCCTGTGTCTCACTGTAAGTCTGGTGGGAGTTAGGTAAGAAACTGTTTTTAGGTCGTGCAGCTTAATTGCTTGTCTGGACAAAGGGGGACTCTGCACAGAGGACAGCTATGGAGAATTGAACCTAGATTTCATACTAGCACTTTCTGCACCACATTATCCCCTTCACCCCCCTTTCCCTTCCTCTCCCCCTCCCCCATTAGGGTAGAATGATAATGTTCACATGAGACAAGTAAGTTGTTGTCCTTGACAAGTGCTGATATTCCTAACTGAGTGGTTTCTCTGGTGTCATAATTTAATTCAAATCTAAATATGAATCCAATTATTCTCAGCGTCTTAGAAATGTGATTTTGCTACTACTGTGAGTTTTGAGTTGTCACTGCTTTGAAACCTTTCAAGTTAGAATTCTTAGACAGACACATTTATGCCTGTCGCATTGCATTCTCCCGCTTGCTTTTGAAAAGAAGGAATCATTAATGTGGGGTTTTTTTACTCATGAGAAAATATATTTCCTCTTTCTACAATTACATAGAAATAGAGAATAAAAATTGAGCCTTCATGCTTTTTTTTCAGTAAATTGAGCTGTTGTATGCTAGTTTTCTGTCATACTTTGCGTTGACTTATATTTAATGCATGCCATTGTCGTTTCTTTTTGCAGGAATTTAGATGGTCCTTTGAACATAACACATCATATTTCCACAGACCGTGGATTGCTTTCTCTTAATTCTTCTGTTCTTTGGAAGTGTCGTTTCCTGCACTTGAAAATATTTTTCATTATTCCATGGATCCCAGCATAGAATTGTGTTCCTTCCCAATGAGGAAAACAAAAGCAAGAAAATTTGTGGATTGAAATCAAGGCAGTTTAATAGGTGAAGGAACAAGATAAAAACCCCCACAGGTAACACAAAGTAAATCACTCACCATCTTCCACAAGCAGACCAATGTCAAGCCACTCACTGAGCAACAGCACCTTTAGAAACCTGAAACATCCCCTTCTTCCTCTCCCTGGTCTTATTGTTGGCATGATGTTACACAGTATGAAATACCCCTTTGACCAGTTCAGACCAGCTGTCCCAGCAGTGTTCCCTCCCAGTCCCCTGCCCACTGACAGCCTACTCACAGGGGAAAAGCAGAGTGAAGAAATGAGAAAGCCTTGATGCTGTGCAAGCATGTTCAGCAATAGCTGAAGCCCTGGTGTGCTGTCAACACTGGCTTAGCCACAGATCAGGACACAGCACTGTACAGGCCGCTGTGAGGAAAGTTGATGCCATCCTGGCCAGACCCAGTCGAAGTGCCTGCCCAGGAGGGAGAAGAGGGTTGGGACCTTCTCCCCGTGCTTACTCCTTTATCCCAAGGCTTGGTAGGCTACCAGAGAGGGACAGCCTGGACAATATGGAGAAGAAACTGGGAATCCCCTGCCGGGAGGGGCACAATGACCATCAGACCAGTGCCAGCTGCCTGTGTCCTTGTTTCTCTGACATCCCTGGGATGTCTGATACCCATTTTTATGCTATCAAATATCTTTGGCATGAGAGTACATACACAAGCTGCCAGCACACAGCTCCTGGAAGACAGGCTTTCAAATCCTCTTTTGGGACATGAGGGAATTCAATTTATCATGTTTGCCTTAGGTAAAAGAGGTTGGTATTCAGCATTTCTGCATTTAATGAGCATGATGCTGTTGGTGCATTCTAGCTGTGTTGTGTGAGTCACTGGGTAGTGTGAGCCCAGGCTGGAGTCATGTCTGCATCTTTTCTGTGACATGGGCACTGAGCAGCTCCTTCTGACAGCCTGGGACAGCCCCAGTCTTGCCTGGGGGTGCAGCTGAAGGCCCCAAAAGCTTTAAACCCCAATATTTGTGTGCCTCAGCCTGGTATTGAGCAGAGGTACTCCTCCAGCTGACTTGGTCTGTGATGCCATGTCTCTACTCTCTCATCCATGCTCACAAGCACTTCTTAAGAAAACCTCTGGAAAAATAGTGATCCATTTCTTTCTGTTCCTTCTTTAAATATCCACCATGATCTCTAGGCTTTAAGCAGACCATGCCCTAAAAACATAACCTGTTCATTTGTGTGCTGTGTTAAACACAATAAGCAAGTCATAGGGAAGATTTCAGCTTGAAATGTACAGGTCTTTTCTGGATCTCTTGATGCTTCAGAATGAATCTGTGCATCTTATATCCACAAGGAAAACAAAGGCAGTTCAGAAGCGTGTTAATTTTTGCCAATAGCAATATGATTTGACTGTCATGGAATCGAGATTCAAATAAAAATCCTAGTGTCGGGCAATAGCTCTATTTAAAACACTTTCTATAAGAGCTATAATGAGGCAGAGGGATGAGGAGGGGGGCTGCAGCTGTAGATGTTTCGTAGACTGTCAAATTGCAAGATAGAGCCAGATCCGTCCACATAAATATTTATATTAGAGAGACAAAGCTGCAGCAAATTCTTGGCTGATGGGAAGTGTCTTCAGCTGATGTGAATTTTTATGGCTTGTGCTTTCCAGCAGGGCTGTGACAATTCACGTCAGCAGAGAAGCTGCTCCTCTATAATTAGCCAAATCCTTGAAACAGGGACTACTGTCACCTTCCCATCAACCCTGCTCTCCACGCGGTTTCTATTTAACCAGTCACAAAAATGCCGCTATCAGAGATCTCGACAGCACACCAAACACAATATCTGGAACCTGGGCTCCCCGTGAGACTGCAGCAGCATTAATTCATGATCTGTAGTTATATGAGATGATCAAAGATCAGCAGATCAAAGGAGATGGTTTCTTCCGCAAAATGCCGGCTGCAGGAGCTGGGCTGGGTTAGGGCAAGGGAGGCAGAGCGGAAGGGAGGCAGCCGAGCTCCCCCCTGGGAAGAGAGGAGAGCACAAGGGGCTGCTTCTGCTTGTGGCCCAGGCCACTCCTACACATGGCAGGGTGAGTGAAATTGTCTTTTACCCCAAGCATTATATCCAGCAAAGCCACCTGTTAGTACAGACCAAACAGCAGAAGGGTTATTGGGGTGATGAAGTCTTGGCCAAATGCCCTGCATCACAGTTTTCTGGGGCAGCAGAGTAAAGGACAAGCTTTCCCAGCCTGGCTGCAATGTGTGGGACCTTGGGTTGATCTGTGTGCCGCTGAGCAGGCGCTGGTGGAAGGGTCCCACTTGGGCTGGCAGCCCTGTGTCATCCACTGCAACCTGTGGAAAAATTGGCCAGAAGGGGCATTCCAGGGGCTGCCCAGCCCCACCAAATGCCCAGGCAGCACCAGAGCTTATCTGGAGGAAGACGCCTACAGTATTAGAGAAAGGCGTGGACAAGGCAGATAACTGGAAACTGGAAACCAAAAAGATCACAACATTTCATTACATAAAGCCCATTTCCAATGCATGTGCAACCCTTGCTGTTCTCACCACAGGCCAGGAAGTGGCCTTCTTTGGGAATGTCCCCGCAGCTCACCTCCAACATCACAAACCCTTCATGAGAGCTTCCCTGCTCCACAGATGCCCATGCCAAGACCATGCCTGGACACTGTGGACAGCCTCTACATGACATCCCTTAGCTTGACTTGTGGCATGAGCCTGCTGAGGCTCTGGTCTGCCATCACCAGTCCCTGGTTGGACCTTTCAGACAGGAACCATGGCACCCTGAACCAGCATTTCCATGATCATCTCTGCTGTGCTGTGCAGGTGAAGGGTTTCGCTCATCACCTCATCCTCCTTGCCGGGCCCCAAGGAAGGCAGTTTCTTCAAGAAATGAGTGCTATTTCAAAGAGCCATTACCCATCACAAAAATCACAAGTGAGTGACTTTTCCTGAGGCTTTTGCAGCACTACTGCCTGCCTTGGCTCCCACACCAGTCTGCTCATTGGAACAACCCAGACTGATGATTTTTTTGGCAGCTTGTACAGAATTTGATTGCTTTCGCTCTGGACTGTGACTGTACATTTCTATTTCTGGCCTGGAGGATTTGCAGAGTCGGGGCAGACCCAGGGACACTCACTCCTAAGGGATGCCTTCAAACAGCATCCACCCCCTCTACCTGGAAGCTGCCCTGGGCACTCCTCCAGTTAAATGTATGAAGGCTCCAAAGAAGAGAACTTCAAGGTGCCTTCACACACTAGTACCGATCACAGAAGTATTACCTGAGCACCAAGAACTTCTTGAAAGCAGAGTAAAGGCAGTGGGGTAGGAAACATTCTCCTTGGCATCAGAGCAGTATGAAGATGGATGTTTCCTATTACTCTCCTCTCTGACTCCACCTTCTCACAGCACTTCTGCAGTTAGTTCTTTGGCATATAGTTGACTTACTGTGCTGGTTTTGGCTGGGGTAGAGTTAATTTTCTTTAAATTCCTAGTAAACTGGTAGGAGATTAAGTTTTGGATTTGTGCTGGAAACAGTGTTGATAATTGGAGGATGTTTTTGTTATTTCTGAGCAGCGCTTACACAGAATCAAGGCCTGTTCTGCCCCTCACCAGTGAGGAGGCTGGAGGTGCTCAAGATGAGGGGATGTAGCTGAGACAGCTGACCCCAACTGATCCAAGGGATATTCCAGACTACATGGCATCATGTTCAGCATATAGAGCCCGGGAAGAAGGAGGAGAGGGGGCATGTTAAGAGTGATGGTGTTTGTCTTCCCCAGTTACTTTAATGAGTGATGGGGCCCTGCTTTCCTGGGGATGGATGAACACCTGCCTGCCATGGGAAGTGGTGAATGAATTCCTTGGTTTGCTTTGTTTGAGCACACAGGGGCTTTGCTTTACCTATTAAATTGTCTTTATCTCAACCCATGGGTTTCCTCAGTTTTACTCCTTCAATTCTCTCCCCCATCCCACCTGGGCAAGTGAGCAAGCGACTGTTTGGGGATCAGTTACCAGCTGGGGTTTAACAGTGACAATTACCTTTAAGCAAACACTACTCAATTTATCAAAGAATAGCTGAAAAGGTAAATTGCTTTCTGACGACAGCTTTATGCCATCCCCTTCCTGCACGATTCAATTGTGGGGGCTCCAGAAAACTGCAAACAGGATTTCCATTATATTCTTGGAAAGGATGTCTGTGTGTGTGTGTGTGTGTGTGAAGCATGTGGGTGTGCTTGTTTATATGTATGAATATGGGTGTGTTTATATGAATGAATATATATATGTTTTTCTTATTGTCTTTTAGGTGTGTATGTCTACAGAGAGAGATATAAACAGCAAAATGGGTGGGGATTGCCTTTCATCAGCACAGTCCCTGCAATGAGCCATGTCCTCACCTCCCTCCGGTGGCCTCCACGCCCATGTGCAGTGCTGCCACAGGCTGGCCTGCTTGCTCACAGGATGCAGAAAGTATACTAGCCTCAGCTGGTGCCACCACTCCTCCATGTACCCTCGGATGTGTTGGGCAGCCCAGTGCAGCCTGGGTGGCAGATGGAGCCTGCCCACGGATCTCCTCTGCCAGGAAGACCCAGAGTGGGCAGACGTGGGGCAGACAGGGGGCTTTACCCAGCCCCTGTGCTCTCTGCCCTAGGAGCAGGAAGGAGCATTAGCCCACAGGCTGTGCCTCTCATCCCCACAGAACCACTCCTCTCACACACAATGGAGACATCAATACCACCCCACCATCCTACTTTATTTCCACACCTATTCTGAGTATGAACAAGCAATGCCAGACAAAATTAGCATCTCACTTGCTCTGGGGTTCTCAACATTTGGCTGCAGTCATCGATATGTGCAAAGCAGCATGCCCACAGTGAGGATATCACCATGACCTCCACCTGCAGCTCAGTCTGGTTAGTAAGAGCTTTGAACATGCAAGACCAATACCAGGGGTCTGGTCTCACAAGCTGGGGAGGCCACCAGGATGTGGCTGGAACATGGGGGCCCCTTTTCTGGGTCACGTGGAAGGCTAGGAGCCTGTTTTGTGCCTACAGCTTGAGTGGAGGCTGCTGTGCTATGGGATGTGGGAGAAAACAAGGAATGACTGTAGTAGTTGTGGCTGGCCACACCACCAGGCTGACCAGCAGTCTGGCCAGAATGGCCAGTGAGAAAACCCTAGGGTCACCGGATATAACCAGAGATTTTGGAAACCCCAGGGCATGGGATCCTTAATTTGGGGGCTGCAAGGCACGGTAAAGCTGAATTTCATGGTGATGAGGGCTGGAATGGAGTTCTGGGCTGTGGGCAGTGTGGATTGGAAAGAATGAGCCGATGGTGCCTTCCTGCTGTTCACTGCAGAGGGAATTCACAGTTCTGCCCTGTTGCATCAGACAAGCTCTGTCAGACCTTAAAAAGTTCACACTTTTTTCCTTGATCTGATTATTTTAGACTTGGCACATGTGGTGTGAGTTGTGGCACCTCTCGAGTTTCAGCAGTGCCTTGTCTGAGCTTTGGATGGGAGCTCAGTTCATTGGATGCTTGGTGCAGCAGGCCCCCAAATTATCAACCAGCCAATCTCCAACAATATTGGAAGAACTGGTGGAGTAATCCACTAATAAATAGTTACAGGAAGGTAATAGGATTAGTGTTGTGCAACCTAGGTTTATGAAACATATTACACTCTCCTTTTACAAGCAATTTTAGTTTAGTTTGAGAAGTTTTGTTGATAAACACGATGTTAGAGCAATACCCTTAGATTTGTGCAATCTTAACTTGTATTCTGACTGAGATAAAAGAGAAGACAAAATTGACACTTGATCTTTGTCTTTTTCAGGAGAGATCCAGAAGAAAACAGTTGTTCTTGACAATGTTGGGGGAATTGGTAAAAATACTAGCACGAGCAAATAATAGGTATTTCAGTTTGGTAAAACACAATACAATGTAACCAGGAACGAAAAACCACAAGTGATGTTTGCCTGATAAGGTGCTCTGTCTGGCAGAGCAGTAACTCTGGAAGAGATTAGGACTTACTGATAGATTTTTCAGTTGTAATGAAATTGTAATAGGATATTGAGGTCAATGCTATTCTTGAATGCAGTCCCCTGCTTGTCACTGAGCAGGACCTCTGTAAGGTTTGTTACCTCTGCATTTGGCATGAGTGGAGCTGGAATGTGCTGTCCAGTCCTGGATGCATATTCCAAGAGGGATATAAAAAAGTCAGAGAAATTTCAGCATAGACCAATACTGTCTGAAGGTCTGAAGAACCTCTTACACGAGATCCAAAGTCTACCTATCTTCTTCTCTAAATGGTCTACAAGACCCTGCTTGATGTTACAGGTAAAGATACAACTTTGTGCATACAGAGTTGATAGATAGGTTTAAGTAAGAAATATTGTAATTATTTTCATCAATGAAGTTGATGTTTGTCATACATTTGTCATCCATGGAGAAGTTTTCAGTCAATGTTTCTCTGAATGATATTGTCAAATTCAACTATAGATACTGGAACTGAACCAAGGACTCATTTGAGGGAATTAGGTAAAAACCTCAAACAAATTACCTTCATTGTTCTTCCTGACCTGATGGTTAGAGGCAATCACACAGACCTATGCAAATCTGAAAATCAGACTTTGAATTCTGCATGTTTTCATACTCTACTGTACAGTGTTCAACATGGTGGTGAATGTTATGAAGGAGCACAGTTTGTGCCAGTGACTGCAGGGCAGCCAATGCACTCCTCCTCCCCTCTGGGGAGACCCAGTGCTTGTGGTACCTGCTATGTCACAGCTGCTGGCTCTGTGAGTCTCAGTGGGTATTTAAAACATACCAGATATAAACTATATTATCCTATCCCTTATTTGTCTTTGTGAACACTATTGTAATGTCCAAGCCTACGTAGTGGAATTCCAGAGGCAATCACAACTGGTAAGTTTTCAGGAAACCACCTGTGCTGTGGAGCCAGGATGAAGGGTTGCCTGGAACCTCACTGCTGAGGGCCATAAGATGGCATGAGGATCTTCTTCACTCACTTGGAGAAACTCTGCCAACTGCGATTTTTTGATGGAAAACTCACCAGAGACCAGATCTAGCAGCACCGGTGACAGCACCCAGGGCTGCCTGGCAAATTTGGCTGTGTGTGCTGAGCTCCTGCTCCAGCACACGGCCCCAGCCATCAGTGCAGTCCCCGCTGGCAGTAGCCGAGGAACACCCACTCTTTTGTTTCATCCCTTGTCAGTGCGGGTTGCATCATGCTCCCATCTCATTTCGTTAAAAACAATGTGATGTTCAAATCTTTGAAGCTTCTCGTGTGTTAGGGGTTGCTTTAAGACAAAGCTGTGTCATTATCACCTGCTTCAACCTTGGGTTGCCAAATCCGTGTCTGTTGGTACTTGCAGCTTTGTACAGAACAACTTACCTGGCAGATTGTAGACAAGCATTTCTCGAGAAGATTGTGTGCAGTTCTGCACAGCACACACAGGGTCTGGCTGCTTTATTGTGCTCTTCTCATGAGACCCTGGAATCTCCAGTACCACTGGAATTAAAATATTGCTGTGATTATTGTGTGTATGTGTGTGTACAGATACCCATGTTTATGGGGAGAGCTGTAGATAAAAAGTATATACACTGTAGACTACAGATAGTATATATTGCATGTAAGTAATGTAATTATGAAGAAATATAGTGTATTTATACAAACATACATATGCACACACATATGCATGTGTGTGTGAGTATGAGGAGAGAGTCTATGAGTGCAAGGGTACAGCTACTGCCCACATGCCCATCACTTTTCATCTTCAGCCTGGTGTGAATCCAGAGCTGCTAAAGGGCACCCAGCTGATAGCTCAGGCACAAAAGTTTCTCATTCTGCCCAGTTCAAAGCTGTCAGCAGTCCTGTGAGCTGCTTGATCCTGTCCTTTCTATGCACAGCAGTTTAGCCCAGATGGACCCATTTCTGGTGTGAAAAAATCCCAAGGTTTCCTGGGACTAAAAACTAACCTTGGGACTAGATTTGTAGAAGCAGTCCAGACATAGGAGCTTTCTCCTCTGCAAGGGCTGTCTCTGCTAGCACTTCAAGCCTACTTTTTCTTTTTAATTATTCCTTTGAGAAGACTAAGGCTTTGAAGAATTTTAGACTGAAGAGCAAAAAACTAAAAATCTGCCAGTTCTGTGTGACTGTGTTTAACAAAATTCTCTATTTTGACTTGGAATGTTAATTTGAAAGCAAGCAGCCAAGAGCACAAGGAATTTTTGATTATTCTGTGCTGTTACAGGCAAGAAGGTTCAGGAATGAGAACAAACCAGATGCCATCAGTATTGCTTGAATCTCTTCTTTTAAAGGGCACAGACGTTAAGAGTCTGGTTCAGTGAGAAATGCTAGCTGCTTCTGCAGACTTCTTGCTTCTTTATTCGTTCATTAGGGTTGTATGTTCACATACAGCAGTATTTCCTTTCCCAGCTCAATAAATCTTTTGTAAACATATATGTTCATCCCATTCCCAGTTTTGGATTTCTTTACCAGAGTGCAAATTTACTTTTGCAATGCAATTCTATGAAATCAAAGAGTTATTCTTCAAAGGCTTTTATGTTGTGTTTGAAAAAATCCCAGCATCTATTGTATGTGAACTGCCTCAGAACCTTGTCTTGGTTTATTGACTACATGGTGGCAATAAAGTTAGTAAAGTTTTACCTGACAAATAAAAAGTCCCTACTATTTAATCAGATCCCACCTTAGAAGTAGAGTTAAAAATTATGTCTTTGGGGGACATCTGATGCTTTGTTTTGTATCTTAGAACTACACTACAAATTATGTCCTCCAATCACTTCTTGACTTGTATAAAGACAGGAAAACAAGGCATACAGAGCTGCATGTGTGAAAAAGGCTCCCGAGATGGTTTTGTAAGTCCTCCTTGACTGGTTTCAAGAGGTTTGTGTAGTACAAGCTATTTTTAAATGTCTCTTGCTGTGTGAGGATGAACACTGCAAGCACAGAGTCTTCTCTACAAGACCTGTGCCTGCTGCGTAGGAGCACCTGCTGGAGATGTCCTTTTGTCAGGCAGGCATGAGGGAGGCAGAGGTATTTTTAGTATTTCTACATGTATATTTTTCTCTTCTAATCCATGGAGGACAGCATTTTGGGACAAGGGCTGTATCATCTAATGAGTCACAACAGTTGCCTATAGGACATTTTATTGTTTCCAGCCAGCACACAGCTTGCCATCAGTCCTCAGCAGCTCAGACCTTGGCTCCTAGTAAACACTTTGCCCCAGTATTTCACCAGAAATAATCCTCAGACACACATCTTCCTACTGTCATTTCACAAGAGTCTCTTCAGTTCTAGTGCCAGGGACTTGGCCTTCCTATTCAAGGTATCACCAACGTGATATTTCTGTGATTTTCTGCTTCCCCTGTGTTCCTTCCAGCTTGGGACAGCAGTCCCCCCACAGCTGCAGCAGGTGTTCACCACAAGCCCCTTTGTTTAGCACTTCCCAGGATGCAGATCAGGTTTGCCTATTTGCACTTTGGTGCTGTTCTCAAGGCTCTCTTCCCAGGCCAGCTCAGGCTCTGGAGAAGGAGCATGTCCCTTACAGCTACCCCATCATCCTTCCCTGTGTAGCCAGGTTGATGCTGGGCTGACTGTGCACACAAGGTCCAGAGGGTTTCCTCACTGTCCCAATGCCCAGTAACTGGCTTAAGCCAAGCAGTTATCCCTCCATCCATAAGTCTCCTACAACAGTTATCCCTCCAGTCCCTGCCTCCTCCAGATATTTTGACTCAGCCCACAAGATCTCTCCAGGGGATGCTAAATCACCTGCTTTTTTGTTTGTTTGTTTCTCTACTTCTCAGACTATGTTATTGTGGGTGGAAAATGATATTTTACCTCCCCTTCTGCCCTGCCCCATTGGATTTCTTTCCATTTGCTCTTTTGGTGGCCAGGTTGCAATCCAGGGCTTATTAGTTCCCTCTCCTCTGCTCATCCTGCACCTGTCTTAGAAAATACTTCCTCTGATTTAAGCCATTCTTGAAGACAATGATTTTGTCTGCAAAGAAGATTCTGACTGAGACTTCTGCACAGCATATATCAGAATGTGATTTAAAAAATGGCTGGGTTTCCTTGGCACCAGGTGATGTTTCATGGGACTGAGCTTTCGAATGCAGAACTTGGAAGGATGAAATATAGCACTAACCTTTAAGGCTTCTCCAGAAACTCAAAACATGGCACTGATCAAATGTCAAGAGCAGTGCTCTTAGATATTTTATCTCAGTTATATTAATTGCAAACCCAAGCACTTTGCTACATGTGTTAATCAATGATGTATCACTGGATTAAATCATTATATAATGATTATTACTCTTGTGTTATTTTCCAGTTTTTCCATATGCATACTTTTGAATTACATTTATTTGAAAATATGATGAGGGATATGTTCATGCCTGTAGTAAATGGCTTTGTACTCAGCCATTTCTGTGTGCATGAACAGAAAACCAGCAAAGTTTGATTTAAAAGTATTTTGAAATTTTTCTCTTCTGAGAATCAGGAATCAGAAGCCACATTCAGGATCTGCTTCAAGAAGTCCTCAAGGCCAGGGTCAGAAGCCAGACTCCTTTGGTATTGAGCTATACTGAGCTTTGTAAGGTCAGGGAAGAGATTGCATGACACACTTCTACTCTGGGAAAAATGACCTGGATCAGAAGGTGTCTGATTTCCTCAGTGTTTGTATCAAGTATGAACACATAATCAGGTTATCAGCCCCTGGATGGTCCTAAACTAGCAGATCATGTGTGTATATGGTGATATTAAGCCTGTGCAATTCTTTTGGCATTAAGAGGCTGCTTAGGTGTATGAAGTTAAACAATCCTGTGTTTTTAACCTTCCTGGGAGTTTTGCAGGGCCTTTGTTCCAAAACTGACTTAATGCAAATGGATCCTTGAGCCCTCATGGAAATTGGATCTTGAACTTCTTCTGCATGTTGACACTTTCATACAACTTTTGCCACTGCTGTAGGTAAAAGCACTGTTCATGCTGGGGGACAGATTTCACCTGGGACAGTGGCAGGAATTGAAAAATGTGTTCATAAATGCTTCAAAGCAACATCAGTTGAAAATGAAGTGTTTTCTAAAAGAGTTTGCTGTTGAAAACTGTGCAAAATTGTATTTTGTACAACTACTGGATCCAGTGGTCAACCCAAACTGCACAGAGACAAGAAAGGTAAATATCCTTATTATATAGAAGAAATGTACCAGGCTGCAGTGTGTGTCTCTTTAGACACCTGTGAGCATGTGAATGCATTGCCCATATACAAAAGTGTACAATGCATATGTGAACTTGGACATATTTGGAAACAGACTCGGCAACACTGGAATCCAACAAACACTCCAGTAGAGCCTTACCACCTGTCATTTCTGCTTGTGGTAAGCTTTATGTATCACCTAGGTTGTTTGCCCAACTGTTGCTAGAATAAGTTATCCGGCCCGTTTGCTCAGTTCCTCAGACTAGGACTGAAATGCTGCTCTACTCCTTTAGAGCAAGAGGTGCCTATGACTCTGTGGTTCTTGAAGCACAACTGGAATTGACAGTAGTAAAAAGCAGTGCTCCTAAAATATTCATGTAAACATTTTGCTTAAAACATTTGAGGTTGGTCTGACTTCTAAAAATAAAAGCAAAACAAAATCCCAAAGGAAAGTGTGGTTTTCTGTTGTCCTTTATGACTGTGTTTTTTCCCTTTTCTAACTAGGGAAGAAAATACCAGGAAATGTTTGGAGACGCTAAGCTAAAACCTTTCCTGTAGTCCCCAAGATTCTACTTCCATTTGTATGAATTGATCTGAGCACAGCGTGTTGTTTGAAAAGCCATTCTTGAGATTCATCTTGACCAGTTATGGCTGCTTCTGTGTTTTATGTTGGTCAAATCCTGCTCAGAATACAATGTACACACTCCTTTCAAATTAATTTTACAGTAGGTTTGGGGGAAATTTACCTAAGACAATCTTCCCCCAAACTTTCTCTTTGCCATATGAGCAGGGCACATTTCTCGTGCTGGTTAAACCAACTGGTGGAGATGAGCTGGTGAAATGAAAACTGTGATAGCCAGTATTTCATTTCCTGGTGGAAACATTTCTCATGAAAAACTGGCAATGCTTGGGCACATTTTTGGGAAGAGGATGGAGAGGGGATGGAAGTGAACAGAAGGCAAAAAGAGGAATTTTTTTTTAATAATGCTGTCATTAAGTATGTGCATCCAGTTTCACTTAATCGTGTTCTTTTTTATTTTTCTCAACTGCGCTTTCTGTCTGACAGATTACGGAGATCCAAAATATATCTGCTGCTCTGCAGTGACTATACTGATACCCACTATCCATCAGTCTCAGACAAGATGCTGGCGAAACATTCTGCTCTGCAGAATAGCTATGAAGTAGTATTTGCTCACTTTGTGCTTACCTCTCTTAAATACAGGTGTAGAATGAAGGCCCTTGATCACCAGACACAGTGAACTCTGTGTTGTACTCTGGTTGCTGGAAAAGCAGCTTTGTGTCCTCTCAGAACAGATGTGCTGATAACACACAGTAAAAAACAATGAGACAATGGACAAGGAAACCATACGAAATAAAGGTGATTTCCCACATAGACCCAGCACGATAGCTCAGAAGAAGTCAGGAGTGGACCTCATTTTCTGTTTTTCACCTGACAGGACAAGCACTGACTGCCATAATACCTTAATGCTTCACATTCCTAAGGACACCAAGCCAGAAAGTTCTCAAAATTTACTGTTTTTACTGCTGACTATAGACAGAAACAGTAACCCAGAAGCAGCTGACACACTTCAAAGTCACACTGTTTATGTGGCAGTAATGCATCCTGTACCCATACCCAAGATATTCCCATGAAATGCTCCATCCATAGCATGCGCTTCCATTCAGGAGATCTGCATCAGCAAATCCCTCAAAGTGATCCACTGACTTGAGAAGCCACAGGAGCAGAAACTGAACAGAAACATCATATTTCCTGTGGGCAGAAATCAGGAGAAAGCCACTATGAAAGCTGCAGTTCGTGGAGCCCACTGTTGTACTCCCACGTGTTTCTTCAGTGATCTGTCTGCGGTGAGCACTGGACAGAGCCTACAAAGCAGCCCATGAGAAAATGAAATAAAAAAGCCTGAACCCCTTATGTAAAATCAACTTTTTTCAGAGAATCCCATGAGTTATATTTTATCCAATTTTTTCTGAAGATTTTACAAGGAGCTCTCCTGAAGGAAGAACTCTCAAATTTCTGCTCCATGTCTTATCAGCTACAAAGTTATTTTAAAACACATTTCAACAATTATTTTATACTGGCAACAATACAGCTCTTTTTTATCCTTATTCACATCTTGTTAGGAAACACTTTTTTTTTTACTCAAACTGACCTGAAGGCAAGATTTCTATTGCTGTTGAAACTCATCCCTTCTCAGTTGCCTGAGGTTCTATTTGCTGCACTTTAATAACCCACAACAGTTCTTTTCTTCTCAGACTCTTATCCCACATTGTTCCTCATTATTGTTTCAATAAATACTTTCCCGTAACAGATATGGAGGTCCAGGAAGTTGTTACTATCCTTCACTGATCTTGTAAAAGAATGTTATCTGTCATGACCAGGAAGCCAAAGGCAGAAGCAGTGAAACAATCCAGTTCCTGCATCTTCTATCTATCAAGAAGCAGACTAGGTTTCCAGTAGGACCATGCCTCATTCTGTACATGTCACAAAACTGGACAGTTTCAGGTGCCCCTATACCAGTGTGCCAAACTTTCTTCCAAGAATGAGGAAGGCAACCCAAGAGTGGCAACCCAAGAGCAGCAACCAGACATGGTCACATTACAGAGCTTTATTACAGTGAAGCCACACATAGTCAGAAATAACTCCGAGCTTTTGCAGACGTGGTCTGCAGGCAGAGCAGTCCCCAGCAGAAGGTGGTACTGGGATGAGACCCGTGGGTTATGCCACAGCCTCCTTCCACTCAAGTCTCTGTGACTAAGGGGCCAGGGAACTTGAAATTTAATCTATAGCCTAAGGAAACTTGAGCTGCCTTTAAAGAGGCTTAGGCCTCAGCTCACAGTCAGCAGCATGTAACCTGCAGTGAAAATAGTGTGTGATACAAGTGCACGCAGAGAAATAAGGAAGCATTGAGCGGGCAGCATTATGGGAAAGCTCTCGTACTTTTTCTGGGAAACCAGCAGGACTGACTGCCTCTCTGAGGTGCCTGTACACTGACACATGCAGCATGGGGAGCACACAGGAGGAATAACAAGATTTGCAAAACATGATATGACATGTTTCATGTCACCTGAAGTGCTGCCCTGGATGGATACTGGCTCTCCAGGAAGGACAGGCTGGAAAAGCAGGAAGGGTGTTTGCCCTTCATGTGCAAGAGCAGGGACACTGAATAGAGCTGTGCCTGGGGTGTACAACGAGCCAGCTGAGAGTTTATGGGTGAGGGCTAGAGGGTTGACTTATGTGAGCAATGCTGTGATTGGTGTCTGCTACAGACCAGATCACGAAGAGTATTTGCCACAGGTCTCTGGTGCCGGTGATTCTTGAAGGCAGATCTCATCAGTAAAGAACAAGGCAAAGTGGACATTGTTTGTCTTGATGTTACCAAGGTTTTAGATGCTGTGTTCCAAAACTCTTATAGACAAACCAGTGAAGTATGGACAGATAAATGCACAGTGAGGTGTGGATCAGTGGCACAAAGTCCAAACATAGGCTATTCACTAGTTGAGGACCCCAGAGACCAATATTGTCAAATATCTTCATTGAGGCCTGGACGATGGGAGAGAGTGGACTATCAGCAGTCTGGGAAAAGTGGTTGATGCTCCAGGACATTTTGCTGACATTCAGAGGGACCTGCACGGGTTGCAGAAATAGGTGGACAGGAACTTCATGAGACACCAAGTCCATCACCTGGGCAGGAACATCTTTAGGCAGCAGAGCAGGCTGGGGGACAACTGGCTGGAAAGCAGCTTTACAGAAAAGGACTTGGGGATCCTGGTGGACAAGCTGGCCATGGGTCAGCAATGTGTCTTTGTAGCAAAGGAGGCCACCAGCCTCCCGGACTGCATCAGGCGGAGCATCAGCAACAGGTTGAGGGAGATGATCCTTCCCCTCTGCTCAGCACTGATGTCTTGTGTCTCACTCTGCACTTCCCTGTACAAAACAGGCATGGACATACTGGAAGCAGCCTAGCAAAGGGCCACAAAAATGGTTAAGGGACTGGAGGATCTGACACATGAGGAGAATCTGAAAAAGCTGGGACTTTGCAGCAGAGGAAGAGAAGATAAGGGAGATCTTACCAGTGTGTATAAATAAATACCAGAGACAGACTTATCTCTGTAGTGGCCTGTCACAGGGGAAAAGTAAATGGACACAAATGGAAATGGAGGAAATTACACTTGAACATAAAAAAAACCCTCAACAATTTTTTACTCTGGAGGTGCACAGACAACAGTGCAGGTTGCCCAGAGTGCATGTGGGGCTTCCACTGTTGGAATTTTTTAAAAGTGCTAAGGACACATCCCTAGGCAGCCTGCTGGAGCTGACCCTGTGCTGAGCAGAGGGGCTGGACTAACTCATCTCCAGAGGCACCTTCAAACTTCATCCATACTGTGACTCTGTGTTCCTGTGGTGTCTCTTGTAGGTGCCAGCTGTAATCTCCAGCTCCCAGCCCATGGAACAGGCAGTTGGAGAGTACTCTGCTTCCTTGAATTAACCTGAGCCAGCAGCACCACTCACACTAACACACCCAGAGGGTGGCCAAGCACCTCATTGCACAAGTTCTGCTGCCCCCACTCTGGGACAGGAGTTCCACAGTGCCAGAGCAGTAACTCTCTGAGTCACTCCAGAACAAGCACTCAAGAGTATCTCAGCACTTCCTAATTTTGGAATGAAGCAAGGAGAATAGCTTAATACATTGACAGAATGAAAAAAAAAAACAGGTCTTTATTCTTTTAGCCAAGTTCTTTCTAAATCAAGAGGAACTGTGAGTTTTCTTTTACTAGTGATAAAATCTAAGGTGTTGTTAGAAATGTCAGGGGGATTTAACAGGCTTAACAGTGGTTCCTAAATTCCTCAGGATGCCTGTGAATTTAGAGTTCAGATCTATGAACTAGGAAACACTTGGCATCTTATCAGCAGTCAGCTCAGCAGCCTTCAGAGAATGAAAATCACCTTTTTGTTCGACTTCCCCTGGTAGCTTGTCAACCTTCTTCTTACTCACTATCTGTAGAAAATATGGTCTCTGGTCTAAGCCATAGGATTCAAAACACAGCTTAATACATACGCAGCAAGGCGAGGGGAATTATGTCAAATCATAACATGTCCTCAGCAGGCAGAGGCACTTCAGCCCCCTGGCTGCACAATATCCGAACTACTCACTGGGGTTTGCTCAGTGGTGCCATTACCTTGCAGGCAGAGTCTTCCCCCACCATGAAGTTGTCTGACCTCTTTTCTTCTGGAAAGCACTGGGCAGGCAGGGGCACAAAGTGGTAGAATGGAGGAACAGACTGAGGAGAGAAAGTCAAATAACAGGAGTAGGCAGATGAGCAGCTGGCAAAAAAATTCCAGAGCTGTGAAATTTCCTTGGCAGACTTCTCCAAATGGTTGAAGTATTCCCCCAAAGACAGCCTCATCCTGACCCTGATGGTTCTGCTTACATGGCTGAAGTTTACTAATATTGCTCTTCTGATAAGGTAATTTTAATAAACAAAAATAGTCTGTGTGTACAAATACAATTACTACCATTTAAAGAGACACAGAATAAAATTATCTTGCACCAGTTACTAAGAACACTGAATTATTATCACAGCTATCACTAGTTTCCCTCCTTCCCTTAAAAAAAAATCCCAAATTTATATTTATTCTACTGGCATTCAAGCCCATGACTGGAGAAGTTGTACCACAATCATGGTCAAGGCCCTGACAGAGACTCCCATGACATACACCACAAGGGATGGCAGAAAAAACAAATACAAGGGCAAAGGAAGGGATGTTCCCAAACACTTTGATTGCTCTGAAACATTAAATATTTTGCAGTCACCTTGACCAATTGCTGTCCATTAAACATTCATCATTTGCTATCTCATTGATCACAGCAAGTGAATCAGTAAATAGCTGTGATGAATGTAAGATTTATGTCTGAAAGTACTGATAATTTTTTTCAAACAAAACTCTGTCTAGCTCTAGAAGAAACATTCCTAAAAACAGTCTTCACTCACAGATCCAAGTAAAATGTGTGCAAGAATCCAGGACTTGGCTGGTTCTGCCATGTTAGGAATTTGCTTGATTTGAGATGCTTCACTCTTAATTCAAGTAGCAATGTGAGTTTGCTTGTTCTGCAGCAAAGAGTGTATTGGTGGTGTCATTTCCCTTGAATAGCCCTTTAGGCTGAAATGCAGCTCGTGTTCCCTTCAGCATGACAAATAACACACTTCATCTCCCCCTGGAGCCTGGAAAATCTGAGATGAGATTGGCACTGCAATATAAAGAGAGATACTCTCAAAACGGAGGCAAAATCATTTGAACCGAGTGGAAATAATCACTGGCACTCCTAGCTACAGATAGTCCTCTGATTTCAAGCTGTATTTCAATGTAAAATGGCTTTCCCTCATCACATCCATGCAGCACTTAGCCCAATACCATCCTAATCCTGACTGTGGGTTTCTGGCACTGCAGTAAAACAAGCATTGAGCTTATAAAAAAAATACAAAATCAATCATATATGCTCTTGCATGAGCTATCCATGCCCTCAGCATAATTTAAATACAGGCATGGATCTGTGTATGATCAGCTTCAGACATCAAAAAAATAACATTATGTCCATAAGAAAACTTTTCTCCACTAATCCTGCATTTCAGAGCCAGACAAGTTGGGGGTTCTTTTTAAAAGATGAAACACACAGGTGGTCTGCCATTTGCTGTGGGTACATAAAAGGAATATTACACAGATAGCAAAGGAGAAATGGATGGCTCTGGCAGATGGCATCATGCTCAGGGTTAGCCAAATCCCCCCTCAGGCACTGGAGCCCAGATGGCCAAGCAGAAACACTTTCTGCCACAAACCCTTTGCATGCCTTTGAGACATCTCTGTGCTGGGACGGGAAGTGTGTCAATTCACAATCTTGCTGTGTTAAAACAAAACTTGATGTATTTTGGGAAATATGTTCATTCACAGGCCCCCCTTGGCCCCAGGCTTTCCTTTCCTCATCTGAGCCTCTGCCTGGCTGGAATGATAATCACAGCTCCTGCGCACTCTAAAAGGTGGTTACCACTAATTTTGAAAGCTGGGTTTGCAAAATGAGGCAAAAAGACCCCCTTGGCAGGTGCCTGTCCATGTACCTCTGAAATTAGTAAGGTCTCTCTGAGAAGCTGGGAGAGCAAGGACTGGGTGCATGCAGCTACTAAAGGAACTCAACAAGGGTGACTGACACTGGTGGAAGTGCTTAGCAAAATGCTCAACACTTCCATTTTGTTTTGACATTGCTCTTTAACTCATGTGATTTCAAAAAATCTGCTTTGCTCAAACGCGACGGAGGTCTGAAGCACATGGTTATACAATAGATTCCCACCACTTCTCTCACAAATGACACCGCAGGGCATCCAAAGAGTAGAGACCTTGCAACTGACTCCTGCCTGCTCCTTTTCATGCTCAGCCCAAGTTGCCAAACATTTATCTCTGCAAACTTGAAGTCACTCTGGGAAATAAATCCCAGTTGGGGGCCACTGCACAGGCACAGTGACATTCCAATTGTGTGTATCCTCTTCCAGGCCACTGTTGTCATACCATGGCGCACACAGCGACCACGATTAGCCCAACAGTGAAACAGGGCTTGTGTAGGTTCTAATGAGGGCTACAGCCTCTGCTCTTGCCAATGTATCCCCAGGCTGCTACCGCCTCACACTTTCAGTGAATGCTCAACACATACAGAGACAGCACACAGGGACTGGATGAGGGGAGGAGGAAGATGAGGAAAAGAGTCAAAAATGGGAGACAGCAGTGGGGCTGGACAGGGAGGAAAGAAGCAGGGCTTGACTCAGAGATAAGGAGTGGAAGCATCATATAGCTTTGTTGGGGGATCAATTAGTCATTATCTTTGATCTCCCCTTCTTTTTTGCCTTTCCTGAAACATGACACTGCCTCATACCATCCCATCCTGCTCCGGACTCATTTACAGACACCTTCAATACCTTGCACAATCTGGTCCCTTGCATGGGCTTTCTTTTTCTTCTTCCTCCCTCCCACCCAGTGGAGTCTGTGGCTGCTCCCTTGGTACCTGCTGTGCCCCCAGCTGAAGGAGCATGTCTGTGCAGTCACTTCAGCTGGGATACTGCCACCATCATGCCCACATATTCTCTTTTGACTTCCTAAATGCCTGTAAAAATCCAACAGTCCTGTTCAGGACAATTCTGCTTTTGTTGTGAAAGCTCTCAGCTCCAGCATATCCTTCCTCTTTCTCCCTGGAAAACCATTCCTAACAGAAATAATTTTTCTGTGCACACATTTGTGCCAGGAAACCTCTGCCATCCCTGCTGTGGTTTAGACACAGTGATGATGCTCCAAAGCCAGCTTCCCCCTGCCTGTCAGGCCAGCTGGGCAGCAGGTGCCGTGCTGCAGCCAGCGCAGCTGAGCACGGAAGGAGCAGCCCACCCCAGGCACCCCACTGCTCACACCACCTCCTTTCAAGGCAGAGCAGCCTTTCAGGAAAGGAAATGAAATCCTTCAATTTCAATGAGGATCAATAGGGCAAGCTTCGGTCCATTTCAGTAAGTTGAATTTTGGCAACTTTCCGTCCTTCTCGCTGCACCTCATTTCATCTCAATACATTTCCTTGTAGTCACTCCATTTCCAAATTTTATTTCTTTTTCCAATTGGTTTTTATTTGATCATATCTCCTTTCCAGAGCGTTTGTTACATTTTCTTCTTTGATTTCAAGATTTTGTTCCTTTCATGAAGGAAATGAAATATTGTGATTTCAATGAGGATCAATTCGGCAAGATTTGATCTGTTTCCCTGCACTTCATGTCATCCCATGCCATTTTATTGTTTTCCCTTTGGTGCAGATTTATTATTTTTTTTAAGCATTTCTTTTCATCAATTTCTTCTCCTGTCTTTTTGTTTGACTTCATTCCCTGATTTGGGCATTTCAGTAAGTATAATTTTGACAAGGTTTTGTCCACTTCACCTCAAAAAAAGAACACCCCACTGCCCAAAGACTGCTGTATTCATACCTTTCTTCCTGGCATCACCCTTGTACTGGATACCTCAGTAAAAGGCTGCTTTTACTGTTCGGCTTGGGGTTAGGCAGACCCTTTGGGTTAGGCTTGAAATAACCACAAAGCCTAGAGTTTCAGGGATGTTGAAACTACAAAAAGCATGCCAAAAAGAGCATGACATTGCCCCAACATTGCTTCCTTAACACCTTTCTCCTTGGCACCACCCATGTGCTGGGCACCTCAGCCTCAGCAAAAGGCTGCTTTTACTGCTCCACTTAGGGTTAGGGTTGTGGTTAGGGTTGAGAAAACCACAAAGCCCAGAGCTCCAGGGACACTGCAAGTACAAAAGGTAGCACGGCACTACTCAAGCATTGCTCCCTCCACACTGCTCTCCTTGGCACCAACCTCACAAAAATGCAGCTTTTACTGCTCCACTTAGGGTTAGGCTTGAGAAAAACACAAAGCCCAGATTTCAGGATTTCGATAAGTTGAATTTTGGCAACTTTCCGTCCTTCTCACTGCACCTTCTTTCATCTCAGTACATTTCCTTGTAGTCGCTCCATTTCCAAATTTTCTTTTTTTTCCAATTGCACTTTATTTGATCATATCTGTTTTCCAAACTGTTTGTTAAATTTTCTTCTCTGTTTTCAAGACTTCATTTCCTTTCATGAAATGAAATTATTTTATTTTTTGCAACTTTATTGCAGGATTGAGTCAAGGTAGTCTAAAAGCTCTCCCAAAAACTCAACAGGCAATGTTTCATACCCAGGTTTTGCCTTCAGGATTTCATTGCTTTGCGATAAGCACCTTCATTCCCATAGAAGAGAATTCTGCATCTCTGCAAGGCAGTGATTTTCCTCATGTCATCTGTTAAACTACTGTTGCTGCTCCTTCTTCTGCCATCTCTGCCTCTGCACCTTTTACCATCTTGCACACAGTCCCGGATCAGACTGGCAGACTCTGGCAGATCCCAACAGATTCTGATTGTCAGACATGTCAAGATTATATCTAACTTTAGGGTTTAGATCACTGAAACAGTAGAATGCTGAATGAGAAGTTTATCATATCTTTGAGAGGGTATACTTTGAAAAGGTGTCTCTCAGGACGTGAAATAAAAGCCAGCTGGATCCCTGCTGATGTGCTGAGCTTGGTATGGGGGGATTTATTGAATATCAGGGGCCACTCAGAAACTCCATGCAGCTAAACCCAGTGCCTATGCTTGAAATTGATCCCTGACAAGGAACTGGGATTATATTAAGATTAAATCTACTTTTTTTCCATATCACATGGAGACATATATTCATTCTCACTTAGAAGTTGTCTGCCTACAGTGCAAAAAAAAATCTAAATTGGATTACAGGTGGGAAAATCCCTCTTTGTATTATATTTATTCTACAATAACAAGCGTGTCTTAACCTCTTTGAATGCAGCTCACTGTGTCTGAGCAGAGTTGCACATCAAAGAACATTCTTTTACTTCCCAGATTCCTTCTCCCTTCCCAGTTGGAACATGTAGCAGCTTCATGATTTCAGCTTGGCTTGGTGAAGGATACCAAGAATGACAACGCAGGAAAGGCTGCTCTGACTGGGGTCTGTGTGGGTGTTGGTCCATCCAGCCAGAGCAGGCTCTAGGAAACGGCAGCTCACATCCCTCTGTTTCCTAACTGATGGCAGAAGCAGTACCAGCCTGCAGACAGATTCTGGGAGGATCCGGGAACAAGCCCAGAGCTTGCTTTTGAGCAAGGACATGTATTAAGCAGAGATGTCCTCATTTATGCTCAAAATACCTAAGTGAGCAGGTGGAGCATGAACCCCAACAGGGTGTTGGGAAATCATGAGTTTTTGTAAAGGAAAGGTATAAAATGTGTCTAGTTTGATGGGGTGAATTAAAACAATTCTTAATTTATTCCTATCTTTGAGACTCAAGGCCCAAAAACTTTTGTGTAACCCTTATGGACTCTTAAACCTGACTGTGATTTCCCAGGGCTCCAGGAGAGGACACAGTACTGCCCGTGGTCAGTCTAACCAGCAGCCACAAAATACCATTGAGTTCATGTGGTGCCCAGCTGCTTCTGTGATCCTGCCTCCTGTCAGGGCAGTCAGCCATGCTGAGCTCCATGCTGCCCACTTCCACTGACCACCAGCCCATGTCTCAGCACAACACTGCCACCACCATTTCTGTGCTGCTGCAGCATGGGCTGGCTCCAACTCCTGTTTACTTTCAAGCAGGAAGAAGGGACAGGGTGTTACGACATTTGAAAAATAGAACATTGGTTTCTTCCATGCCATTTCATTGTTCGTGATCCTGTTTCAGTTCCACAAGCTTGTCACCCCTCAGCAGCTGGCTGTGTGACAGAAACAAAGTCTCTTTGTTTGCTGTGGGTCCCTGGGCCCTTCTGGGACCCATCTCCCACTGAACTGTCTCTAATGCTTTTTCCTGCTGTAAGCTTTGAGGTGGTTCCATTTCATCCTGCTTCCTCAGGGAGTTATCCTGCATAAAAATGCTGTAGCTCTTTCCCTGACAGGTCCTTAAGATATATTATAACTATTTTTCATACAGATGCAAAGAGGCTGGCAGCATTATATTCAGATGGAGCCATTCATCACCAGAGGTTAGCAAGGCTGAACATAATTTTATAGCATGACAAAATTCTTGTTCTGTTTTTGCTGGAACGCCAAAGCTGTGGGTGAGAACATTTCAGGCCTGAGATCCAGCCCTTGTCACTCCTGAGTAATGGTGGGCACAGCTCTGGGGGCATTGCTGGAAAGGAAGACTGACATATGGTGCTAGACTGACAATTCTGGAAGTAACTGTTATTTTCTGAAATTTTTGCATTTATTTTATTTTATGCTGATCAGGAAAGCTCTGAGCTGAGAGCAGATGGTACTGATTTGCTGGTCGAAACTAAACAGTACTGCACTCCATTCTCACAGACAGCTATTAAACTGGAAATGGATATTATTTATCCATTGGTATTTAATTGGAGTTCAGTTGGGAGTGAAGCCACACTCAGCTGGGCACTGTTCACTTACACACAGAGGGAGTTATGGTTCTTCGTCCCTAGAAACCCAAACCTGAAGTGAAAACCCCAGATGCAAAGTGCCCCGACCTGAGGCTATTATCAAATACTTTTCTTTACTGTTTCAAAATCCATTTCTCAGCAACATGGTTTCCTCTTTCTCCCTCCCTAACTTGAGGAGACTGGATGCAGTATTACAGCAGCTGCTGACCCACTGGCTGGCAGGACACCCCTTCAAGGCACTTCTGAGCTGCTGCAGCTCTACTGCTGAGGTTGCTGAGAGTGGCTGTGCTTCTCTTTTCCGTATCAAAACAACCCCTGTCACAATTTCATCCAATTCAGGCCTCCTGCATCAATTTGAGAGCTGTTTATTTGGTAAAATACAGGTTAAATTTGCTGTGGACATTGTCATGGAGATATGTCCCTTGGGTAGTCTTTTCCTCCTTATTGAGGGAAAGGGAGATTGCACAAGGTAGTGTTGGTAACAGAAACATTTCTCTGAAGCAATTATTTCAAATCCACTATCTTTCTCAAAGTCTGTACTAAAACTACTGATTCTGAGCACTATGGTCTGGAGGAGCTCAGAGGACCTCATCAGCTCAGTGTCCCATGTGGCAGATCTGGGGCAGGCCTGCACAATTCCTGGAGATGGGGGAAAACAGCACTTCAGAAAGACAATGTGTCTCTAGGAACCTGGAGAGCAGAAGAAACAGAGCCACGAGGCAAGACACATTTACCCTTGCAAAAGAAATCGACAGATTGTGTTCTCCGGAGGCTTTGTAAGGCCATCCTTCTTTCCCTTTCAGCCTTGGCTGATTGACAGATATACCTGTTGTGCTCCAATGCCTAAAAACATGCAAACAGTGAAATCTACTAGTACTAAGATGAATAAAAGCTTAATGAAATGGTTGCCATAATAATTTACACGTAATTACAACTCATTGCAAGGTTGTCTTGCTACAAATGTGACAGAGGCTAGTGATTCCTTTAAAATAGTGGAACTGAGTCATAGGTTTGGATAAATAAAAGCTTAACTGCAAACACTGATTTATTACTTTGGACAATATTACAATTTTTCATGGCAAGTTGTATGATCCAGAATGAATTGGAAGTGTGTTCAATTTGAATAAATTCTTTCAATAGTAATTCAAGAACAGAGATTTCCAAATTCTGCAACCAGGATAGTATCTTGAAGTAGCAGAAGCTGTCAGACTAAGTTCTAAGTATGAAACTTAAGTCTATCCCATAGTTATAAATGTGGTGAAGGTGGATATCAGGGCTGTGCCTCTCTATACACCCTGTGCACTGAGGTCATGAATTCCCTGGGTGGTCCAGGAACATCCCAGCTTGTCATCAGCACAGATGAGATAGTAAAGCTGGTTAGAGACAACAGATTGCCTTCAAAACAGGTCTGAACTCCTCAAAATATCCATAATTAAGTAATCAACGCACAGGACTTCTCCAGATGGGAATTTTTGACAGTTCTACATATTCCCTCAGGTATCTCCTGATGTAGCTCATCTCCTTTGTACATCTAAATGTGTATGTGATGATTAACACCGTGGGTGGATTGTCCCTGGCATTCTCACGCGATTCTGCTGCTTTAGAGGTTGCAGAAGGGATCAAGTTGTACATAGATATGACATTTGCAAGTAGTCAGTACAAACTTCCTGCAGCTGCAAAAAAAATACTCATGTGGAACAGTCTTTTGTACACAGTTAAGATATTTAAACCAGTTTTGTATGTAGTTGCCACAGACAAAACAGTCTAGATTTGGAAAATTTTACTGACTTTGTTACCTGTCCATACAAGCTTCTGATCCCTGATTTGGATATCAAGAGAAAAAAGAACAGAAACAGCTAGACACTTAAATGAAACTCCATCCTGCTTCCTTCCCAGAATCAACTTCCTTTATTTTTTCTGCAGTCACAATTTTTCCATCAAAACTCGCTGATAATGGGATGGGTGGTGTGGGAAAGTGGAAGCAAAGCATGTGACAGCTTTCTGCTGCCCACACAGCTGTTTCTCCTCCACTGCTCTTCATGATTCCTGACACTCTGAGCAGTGGTTTCCACCACGCTGCACGCTATGGCCCTTGTTTCTCTCCTCCGCTGTGTCCCTGCTCTGGCACGGATCACACATGGGTGTGTTTTTTAAACATACGGTTTTCACTTAGTTCAGGGCAGGCTGGAATCCCTTTTGGCAGGCAGCAAGGAATGGGCTCACCCCAGAGAGGCCTACACTGCACGCTGGTGGCACAGGAAGCCTGGTGACACCTGCCCAGTGCAGGATACGGGGACAGGGATGGATGGTCATGCAGGACAGTGGCACAACTTGCAACCAAGCACTTGTACAGCACTTCAGTGGCGACTCCAGTTCGCACAAGACAGCGAGTTTTACTTTAAACAAGCATTCTCTCATTGAGTATCTATGCAACATTGCCCTGCACGAGAAAAGGTTACTAAAATACCTCCACAGCATTCCATCTGAAAGATGCACAGCTCAGCAGCTCCCTGTATCCCCAAAAGCATGGACATGAGGGTTAACTCTGCCTATCAGCAGCAGGCTCACTTCAATTAGAAACTGTAGTAACCATCTTAGAAGTAGAGCCAAATATTATCAGAGATCGGTTTCTTGTTTATGCTGATAAATGAAGGGGACTTAAAAAGAGGCTGTCTGTCTGTCCATCTCTCAGAGAGCATTGCAAGGGAGGAAACCTGCCAGCCTGGTGCCTACTGAGGAGCGTTCTTCAGGATGAGTTTCAGTCCTGTAGTTGCCATGTTCACATGTGTGTGTCTGTGCATGTGTAACAGGGAATCTGCCGAAATTGCAGAATGGAAAGCAAAGCCCTGTCCACAGTCAGACTGATGTACCTACCACCCTCTTTAAACAGAAATCTGGGACCACTGAAGCTTACATAAAATGTCTCAAGCAACTCCTCTGTGTAGGTTATACTCTGAGCTGGGAAAACAGCCTCCTTGTATCATGTAAGAGCTGTCGAGGCATGCTCCAGCTGTGTCCATTTTGGGAAAGGATTAAGAGAGGTTTAACTGAGTAGGGGCAGCCTGCAAAGCTGGGACATTTGAGCGGACTCCATCCTTCTTCCTTCTGCTGACTGACTTGGGAGTTTTCACACCTGGCTGTTTTTCACACCAGTGCTGCTGTATATGAAGGTACAATGATTGCTATAATTCAATCACTTCATTGATCTAAATAATTTCTGACAGCTTTATTTGTATTTATCTAAATTTATAAAGAATGATGTCAACTCTGGTAGCAGTTATAAAGTCCTCAAATACACTCAGATATTGCTGTCCAGAATAAGTACACTGTGAAATCTAAAGATTCTTCTCAGAATATGCTTTTAAATGAAGAAAGCCACGGCAGCTTCTCAGGGAATGCTGTTTGCAGTAGCCAGGCACTTAATTTTAATGCTGATCTCTAATCCTACTTTGAGTAAATCAAAAGTGGAAATAAAACTGTACTATTACACAATTGCTAAGGCAGTCAGTTCTGCTGTCAGCAGATGTGATGGCCAAAGTTCCCCTTAGTCACAGACACAGGATGTCTGAGTGATACATCTCTGGATAAAAGAATAAATATGAATGTGAAAGTGAAACACTGGCAAACATTTCACATACAACCTAAGTTATGTAGTGTGCCAGAGGATTTGAGTCATAGATACATTATACTGTAATGTTAGATGTTGCAGACTGTGAAAATGTCATCGTTAGCACAAGTTGTACCCCTCATCAGGCAGAAGTAAGATACAGAGATCAGTTAACCTGTCACATACTGCACATTTTTTTACTATTATGGCAATAATAGCTCCACTGAATTCCTATGTGTAAGTTATCTCAGGTACAGATAGGTATATCAACGTAAGTTTATTTTTTTAAAAATCTGTATTTTAAAATATATTTTATACATAGTATATGGATCACATTACTCCAGATAGCTGCAAACTTCTACAATCACACCACAAAGATTTCTCAGAGGGACTCACAAATTACTGATGTTTACCCCAGGGTAATTACTGTCACACCATGTGTATCTTTTGTCTGTCAGATACATTAAATTGAGATACAGTCTGCCAAATGATGAATGTCTGCTTTCTCAAACTCCTTTAAAGATGCTCAACCTTTAACTGTCCCTCTCAGACACCAGATGAAAGCAGCATTTAGACATTTAACAACTACGTTTTGCTACACAACTTGTCCCAAGGCCAGGGTAATGGAGATTCCTTGAGGACATATGAAGGTGATCTCTGACAACACATTCTTGGCTGGCAGGTGCTTTGGTATATAATAAATACCAGGAATATATCCAACTATTTTGGGAGTAGTTGTATAAAATCTAATCAGATTCAGAATTCCTGTGCAAATGTTGATGGATAAAATGGCACAAGATAATTTAAAATACAGACTGTCTTCTTCATTCCCTGTGCACTCCCTTTCTTTTCTTATTTCCCTTAAATCTTCTTTTGGCTTTCAAGTCCCCAGTCACATTTTCATGGCACATCATTATTTATGTAAAACCTGGAAACTGAAGGGTTGTTTAATTTCAGTGTATGCCAACAGACTAGGCTAAAGTCCATGTGAGTTGCTATATTCCTCTGGAAAGCCTTGGAAGCAGCAAAGGGCAATATGTTACTGCAACTTGTGAAGGGCTGCAGCTGTCTGTTTAATTAGTCTGAGACTGCATTTTTCCGGAGCGAGATAAGAAGCTGTGAGCTGTGGACTGCTAGCTGACAAGGCTGTCATACCACGGCTTCAAGGGATCTGAACCTCTGCATTCACAGAGGAAACAAAGCATTTTCATGGCTGCATGCAAGCAATATCCTGCTATAAAAGAACACTTAACACTAGTGCAGGTGGACTAGTGTTCACCCTTATCTCTATCATCCCCAACAAATCTTTAAGAGATTACATAAGATTGAGTGTCCAATCTTAATTAAATACTTCTCTGTTTAGTACCTGAGTATGAGGAGTACAGATTGATTGTATTCCTGTTACAAGGCAGGTGCTGAAAACGTTCTGACCCAGATTTTCCTTATTATCTAGTAAGGAGTAGGTTCAGGATGATCAAGGGGCTGCTGCACTCCACTTAGAGAGGCTGAGATGCTACACCCTGGAGAAGGGTCTAAGTGAGCCATGGGAGAAGAGCAAAAGACAGTGGGCACAAATTGAAATTTAAGAAGGTTGTACCAATCTGGACATTGACAAAAATTTCTTCACCGTGAAGAAATTCCCAACAATCAAGCATTAGAATAGATTGTCCAGAGAAGTTGTGGAATCTCCATCCTCTGAGGATTTCAAGACCCAACTGAAGGCAGCCCTGAGATACACAATCTGATCCCATAGATGACTCAGAGACCTCCTGAGGTTCCTTCTAACCTGAATTATTCAATGATTCTAAAAATTTCGTGGAGTTCTCATTGCTGTTGCAGTTAGTCTCTGTGCCCCATTCCCAGTGGACCTGGTGACACAACATGGACTCTGTGTTTAGGTAGGGACTGGAAGAGTAAGTTGTAATGGCTTTTAGTGAAAGTTATCTCTAACACCCTGGTCTCATACTGACTTACAATTGTCTGTGCATGCTGAAACTCATCCATGTGAAGAATTAAGAGGCTCCTATCTTGCTTTGTTTTACCAGAAAGTACCTATTTCTTCCAGCCTTTCTCACTTCTTTCAGCATACCATTAGAAAGGTTCTGCTGATGACTGCTTGGACTCCTGAGAATGCCTGTGTGGCCTGACAAGCTTAGTGGAAGCCAGAGAAGGGACACTGTAGCCCAGAAAGTTCTGGAAAAGGAAAAAGGGAGGCATGTGGCAGACAGTGCTGCAATGTTTTTTCCCATGTATGGACAATAAATGCAGTGGCAATAACACTGACTAACAACATGAAGCCAAGCACAGCAGTGGCAGGAAATGAAAGCGGATACTGCTCAGAGCAAGCTTTTCCTTGCAGAACTGCAATCACAATGTACACAACCAACACCATTATTGCAGCATGGTCTTAACTAGAATACCTGATGTGATTAGCTGGTTTCTGTGTAGGAGTCTTCTCCAGCTGATGTCAAACAAGGGAAACACCTCTAAGAAATCCAGCACACTCCACTATCTGTAATTGGTCAACAGCAGGAAGAGTGGCTGGGACAGCTTTAGAAAATGCTTACATTCACAGTGTGTTGCACTCAAGCTCCTTCTCCCTTCTCTTAGGGTTGAAACAACTATACAAGGCAAAATAGTCACCAATGTCAGGCTTCTGGGTAGCCAAGAACCATGGCATGAAGACTGAGGACGGTGGTGACAGGAGGAAATACGTTTGCTGATTCCATTGGATGGACTCCACCTAGAGCACTGTTCTTGACCTTGGATGGGAACACCAAGCCAGAGTCCAAGGTTCCCTCTACCATGACAGGCCTTACATGAAGGCCAAACTACCTGTGGCACCATGATGAACTCATGATCAAAGCTTTCATCTAGATTATTTTAAGTGAGATAATTTTTGACAAGTTCTTAGCCATAGTGTCCTAAAGCTTGAACCAGCATGCTGCTAACCAGCACCTCCCTCAAGCACTACAGATAGGGAATCCTCCTGGCAGCAAAACCTGACCCCCTCTTTCAGCACAGCCTCACACCAACCATGTCATTTCTAAATCCCACATCTTCCTTCTGTAGGGGGATGAAGTCTGGGACATCTCTTTGAGAATAAGGAAGAACAAAAGGTAATCCCCTAAACTTAAACTGGGTAAAGAACAGGAATAAGGATAGCAAAAAGAATAGCAAAAACCACCTGAAAGAATAATAGCAAATAGCAGAAAAGTGCAGTGCCCGTGGCAATGGGCCCTGGCAGCAAACTGCTGAGAGGTTGCCTTGTCTGAGCTGCGACACAGGCCAGGGAGAAACACAATTGGAGTGATCACAGAATGAGGTACACACAGTGACAAAGGCTCCACAAAAAATGGTATCTCTTCCAGATGACTACATGGACTTGAAGGGCCAAACACAGTTAAAGGCTATAAACTGGTCTGAATCCAGAGCCTGGATTTGTTGACCAAAAAAACCCCAGAGAACATTTAAAAAATGGTTACAAATTTGCATGCCTTGATTTCCCAATTTATTAAATGAAAATAATATTTCCTACTCAATATATTTTATAAGCTTTACCCCTCCAATGTTCAAAGGGCTCTAAGATCTTAGGAGGGTAGGCAGATATGGAAGTACAAAACACTCTTTTTGATTACCATCTTACTGATCAAAATTTCTCATACACTTGAAAATTCTCCCTGAGTTGAAGTGACTTTTCAAAGCCATACAGCAGTGTTTGACTACATGTGGAAAATAACCTGAAGACCTTTGTTCCAATTAAGATGAAGAGATGGGAAATTTATTCAGAATGCTGGATTAATATTCTTACTTAAAAAAAAACAAACCAAAAAAACTGTAAGGCTCTGTAAGATAGTAAAAACACAATGAAAAACCTTAAAGAGTATAAATTCTTCTCATCTCAAATCCCTTCAGACTTCTGATCTGGCTACAGCAGGAGATATTAAAATGTAAAATTTCAGTTCTAGGAAAAATAACCTATGAAAAAATCTGTGTGAAGTACATAAAAAGGCATTTACCAAGGAGTGTATCTAATCAGCCTTCGTTAAAGAAAAGTATGATTTCAAAACCTAAATACATTGATGGCTTTAGCAAAACCTTCCAACAATTTTGTGATGTCCCAACCTTAAGAGGAAGGGAGCACCCAAGATCCATAAATGCTCGTGGTTGAGAGGAACAGAAGTCAAAGGGTCTGCAAAAACTCACAAAGTTTTATTAGTAAATTACACATTTTGCATGGAAATTGTTATGTTAGCCCCTGACCTCTTCTATAAGTACACAGCAGCGGGTTTTGGATAAAAAGGTAAGATGAAAGGGAAGAGAGAAAGAGATGAATACGTGAGGAAGAGAGAGAAAGAAAAGAAAACGATGAAGAAAGAGATCACTAGTCCTGGTTTCAGTGTTGATGCAGCTGATGGGGTGTCCAGGGTCCTGGGAGAACTGCCTGGGCTTGGTGGGGGTACCTTTTTATAGATAATTTTCCCCATCCTGAAGACAGATTCTTGCTTTCTATGCAAATTAGTTGTTATGTACAGCCCATCCTTTCAGAGCTTTCTGGAAATGGGTTAGAGGATTTGGGGGTCTTGGGTGCTCTTGTTCCCCCCTACAAATCCATGCCCACTTCTTGATCTTATTCCTGTGCTTGCACTGGACTGTGTTGTGCTTATCTCCAGGAACCAGAATAAGGACATTTGTCCCACAAAAGTGCTGCGCTACCTTCTCATGGCTCCTTTCTCCAGCCACATCCTGTTCTTTCAGCGTGTTATTACCAACAAGATTTTGTAATTTACCTACAATGCTTGGTTGGCTCCACAGCCATCAGCTATCAGTGTTTGAGACATCCATCTTAGTCCCTTATCTTCTGGCCTTCCACAGATTGTTACCTGACAATATAGTGATGTGCACACTTTTCATTTTTTAATGCAAGACCTTCTGATAATGATATAAATAATCAGTGATTGATACTTGTAAAGTAAAAATACAGTCCATTGAATAACAGAATATACCTTTCATCTTGTCCACTGGCTAGTCCATAGAAGATAAGATTATACAGCTCCTCCTGATAGTGTTTTTAATACTGAGAGAGACAGTCCTGGTGAGCTTCGTTAGATTAAACATGACAGGCTTGATATTGATTTGATATTCAGTCACACTAATATAACATACAGCAGTTTTATTCATTATTTGAAAATCTGATTTTATTTGATGTTTTAAAAGAATTCTATTAATGGTACAGGTCTTTATCAATCTTTGAAAGATTTAATCGTTATGATTAAACTAAACTGGACATGCATCAGAAAAAACAGGCATTTTGAAGTTATGCTAATGAAGCCTTTTGCTTCTGTTGAATCAGAGTTCACATCTGATTATCCATTTTACTAAAACCAGAAGAGAAGAAAATTTCAGCTTAAATTTGCCTGTTTCTGTAACCGTTACACCTTTTTTATGTTGCAGTAACCACCACTGATTTTGATATGTTTATGCTCGTTTTATATCAACAGCACAGAGAATGAAACAAGGCCTACATAATTTGACTTTTCTTAACCTTCCTTATTCCCACAGCTAAGTTGTATATAATCAGCATATATGAAGTCGGTAAAATCTTATGCTCCAGCATAAAAATTAGGGCATCTGTACTTACATCATTGCCATTGACTGCCAGACAGTCATGCAAACCAGAGCAGTAGAAGATTAAAGAACTTCAATTGTGCTTCTTCTGTGTTAACTGATAGGTGTTGCTCAGAAGATGCTAAATGAAGTCCAGGTTTTCCCTAGGCACTTATAATTAAGAGTATTAAATCTAAGTAGGATTTCACTGTGTTTTTCTAGATAACTCAGCTGAAGATCAGAAATTTTACAGAAGCCTTTTATACATGAATAAATCACAGCAGTATTCACAGAAGTATTCACAAGAGTATTGGTACATCTTGCCTCCTTATGACAAATTTACAGATTCAAAAAGTACACAGGAGTATCTACACAGAAAGGGGTTTCAGCATGTGTTGCTTGTACAGACTTGTCCCACAATCATGAACTCACCTCCTGAACCAGAATTGTTCTGAATTACTTTCACCTGAAGTCAACAATCAGAGGAAAGAGACTGCAGAAATTGCTTAAAGGTATTTACATTGCTTGTAGTGCCCTTCAAGGGAGACATCTGCAGTTGCAATCTACATTTGCTCCTCTGATGGATCTTTCAATCAGCTCACTCAGAGAGTCATAAACAAGGGTCATGAAGAGGTTCTCTCTGTGCACAGTAAAAGGGGAACAAGAGATTCACATACCACACTTTAGCCACCTTGCTTCACTGTTGGCATAACATTCAGGATCTGCCATAATCTCTGGTTGTGATGGCAGGAACCACTGTTCCCTGGGTTCCCAACAGCCTGCATTATCTGAGCAAGTGCTTGGGGAATTTTCTGACTTAACAAGTAGGAAAGAGTGAGTAGTCAGAAATAACACATCTCATGAATACATATAGACTTAAAAGAGTTTCTTATGAGAAAGAGAAGCTAAAATGAAACCTTATCTTGTTTGTTTCCAACTTTTGTTTAGACTAGAGCATGCTCAGGCTTCCAGACAACCCCAAAGGTGTGGATGACCCAGCTTTATTTAGTACTCTGACAGAGAGTGAGGAGCCCTGAAACCCTGCAACCATTGGCTCCAAAGATTCCAGACTCACCAGATTGGTCAGGCATGATTTGCCCTTAGAGAAATTGTGCTGGCTGTCTCAGATCACCTCCTTGCCTTGTATGTGCCTGAACATTGCTTCCACGAGGATCTGCTCCAGGATCTTCCGAGGCACAGAGATGAGGCTCATCAGTCTGTAGCCTCCTGGGTTTTGTTTTCTTTCTTTTTTAAAAATCAAGAGCAATGTTCCCCCTTTTCCAGTCACCAGGGAGTTTGCCTGAGCACCACAGCTTTTCAAACATGCTTCCTTTCCCTGATTCTTCACCACCAAGGTTTCCTGGGCTGTTGCTCTTAGAGAGGGGAGTGAAAGAGAACTGTCTTCTCCTTGGAAGAGGATTGAGGCAAATGCTTCCTGACAAATCTTGACTCATCCAGTGTGATCAGATCACACATGCCCTATGCACCTCAAGAAGGGTTTAGGGTGCACCTAATAGCAGCCTTCCAGTGCCTGAAGAAGGTTCCAGCTGAGTGTAAGGGTGGGGAGAAATCACTAGGAGGATAATTAAACATAGGAACAAATTCTCTAGAGACACTGGAGAACCTATGCTCTTGGAAATTTTCAAGACTTGATACAACAAAGTCCTGAACAGTTTTGTCTGAAATCTTTATTGAACTGCTTTGTGCAGCAGACCAGACTTGAGCTAGAGCTCTTTCAAGGGCTCTTCCAACCTGGACAGCTCCATGAGTTTTTACAGGATTTGAGTGGCCTGAGATCCAACAGGAAATGGTCAAAAAAGAAATCAGCTCAGGATTTGCCAAGACTTCAGCTCACCTTTTTCCCTTCCTGATGCATCTTCTCTCTTACCAACTCAACATAACATCATGTTTTTAGAGACTACACCATCCTATCCAGGAATATCCTCTGATTCCCAAACCTGAATCTGGAGCTCTCATAGTGATGTGGATATATGGAACTTCACAGCTATCCTCCTTGCCCTAACCCTGCCTTGCACACCATATTAAATAATCCCAGGTACTGCTCTTGGAAAGCTGATATGATAGAAGTGATTCTGAAAGGGTAGCACAGCCAGAACACCACTGTACCACAGTGTGACTCAACACATCAATTAGGACACAATTCCTCTGTCGATTTCCTGATCCAGTGGAACTCCTGAAAACCTGCCTGTAGCCATGACTCATAGGAAGGGCACAGAAGATGATTTCAGCACTGTTTGCGTAAACAAGGATATCTGACCATTTCTTCTACATATATATTCCCACCCTTGTCTTTTGGACCATTTATTTTCAGTCTTTAATTTCAGTCCCACTCTTTTCCATTGCTCCATACTAGTTTGCTGACCCTCACTGTCCTCTGAATATTTCCCTTTGTGAGGAAAATTTTGGTTCTTCAGTATTTTGGCATCGAATAGAACACTGTTGCTTGAACTACACACTTGGACATTTCCCCCTCAAATTTCCAGTGTTACATTTCCATTCTCTCTGTATAAAAGACCTTTGGGATTAGTAAATATTGCATAACATTTATCAGTTAATTGTTATTTAAATCTCAAAAATCTTCCAAATTAAAGTCTTTTAATTGGAATAAAATGGCAGATCTTTGTGACAATGTAAGTTAGGTGACTGGATAATACATAAACACTAATAAAGTGACACAGAAATAATTCCTCTTAACAGGAATATGCATTAATTTCCACTACTGTGATCAATTTATAAAGAGAGAGAACATTACTATGTAAAACACTGGAGGAGGTATCTGTAGAGAAAAAATAAATCAGATACTTTCTGATTCCCCAGCAAGAAGAAATAAACTCCTGACAGCAGCAGCAAAATAGGTGCATTAACCAGAAAGACAAAGTGAATGGAAAATGAAAACATAAGGAAGGCACTGGTTCAATATAGTAAAATCAACAAGGGCTGTGGAAAAGTTCACATTTTATCTGACACCAAGGATTTGACACAACCTATTCATCTCAGTGGGTTCACTGGCTCACAAATTTCCCCAAATATTTGTGGAATGATTATTAATTGCTACCTGATAAGATAAATGCCAGATTTTCTTTCCCCCTGAAGATTATCTCATATTCCTGTCTAAGAAGTAATACTGAGATATGACTGTTGTTTCATCCCAATTTCGGTGCTGTTTTGACACAAAAATCATACCTCTAAAAATTACCCGTCTAAAATCTCACTTCTGATTCCACTATCTTTGAGATCTCAGGATCAAATTTACAGAGAGAGAAATATAAAAGATACCTTGCCAACAATCCAGAGAAAGGACAAGCTATAAACAAGTGTGAATTTCAGGGGTATGTTTCAATTACTTGGTTCATTTTTCGAGAGCCTTGAGGAAGAAATGAGACTACAGGCAGGAACTGAATTCAGGGAGCTTGGCAAACCAGGGGGAGAAAAGAGGAAACATTGTGTGCAGGGGGTCCATGCTGTAATTCAGTTCATTTCAACTTATTAGATTGGCAAACTCCCCAAATTTCACCACAGTGAAAGGGCAAAGCCAGACCCTACAGGTATCTGTTAGGTAGGTGCCATCCGAATCAAATAGCTCAAACTGGGACCCCACATTGATTCCTGATGCAGCACAAGCTGTTACACAGAATGCCTGCCATCTCTCTCCCTAATAGGCACAGGCAGCTCTTCCTTCTACTCCTCAGCCTCACAATTTAAGGCAATGTGGGGTTTTTTTTAAATTTATGCATCAGTCTGATCTGCATTGAAAGTGATGCATAAAGTTCATCCCTGTCTCAACCTGCCACAGAGGTTCCAATCTACAGTTTTCACTTCATGTTTAATTACAAAGCACTAAAGAAAAATTAGGACAAATATGAGTGAAGTAGAATTTAATAGAGAGAAAAAAAAGACCTAAATCCAAATGTACCATTCATAGAAATGCTGTATAGCGTAGCAGGTGCCTGTTTGTTTAGCCCAAGGACCTCTTGGTGCCTATCAGTTTGTTTCTGTGTGTGCCCACACCCTGACTGCTCCAGTGCCTTCCTCTCCTCAGCCCATTCCTTTGCTGACATCCAGAGCACATTTCTAGGCCATGCTCCTTACACACTAACGGGATTAAACTCTCTGCAAAATTCAGCTGCAATCTTTTGCCATGTGGACAGCGGGAGCAGAAAACTGCCCACGCGTTTAAGCAGCAGCCCCAGAGCAAAGGGCCGTGCTGGGGCTCCCACCCTGAGCGCCAGCCACAGCGACTGGGGCTGCTGCCAGCCCACTGACTGTGCTCTGTGGAGAGCATTGAGGGTGGACTAGGTCTGCAAGCAGACCAAGAAGAAACCCACATCTCTTCTACACTATAAGGATTGCAGGGCAGTGTTCTAGGAGCATCCACTGCTCCAGTGACTCTGCATTTCATGCAAATCAATCCACAGAGATCTTGGGAACCACACTGAGCTGTCCAGTGCAAATATTGTATAACACCACTTTTAAAAAACCCAATAACATTTTTTCAGAGACCATTTGTTTGAGACATCAAAGAGAACATCTCCAGCTCTGCAAATGAATGTACTTAGAAACAACTTCATCATTTTTACAGTTACTCACCAAACGCGCCAATTCTAATCCTGCTCAAGTCAACAGACTATTAACATCCTAAATTTAAGCACCCGAGGCAGTTTTTGCCTGTTATCAGCTTAGGCTAATTAAAGACAAATCTTTTGTCTTCATTTTTACCTTTAGAAGCAACAAAACACAAACCTATAAGTTTCCATAAGGATGTCCCTGTTTTCAAAGGTGTTCTCCTAGACAACTGTATTTCAACCTCTGCACAGAAGGAGCCCAAGGAATGGCTCAGTTCAGCAGCAAATTACAGGCACCAGCTCTGAGGGAGCAGAAGTGATCCTGCATCTGTGTGCTGGATTTCCTCACCTGCAGCTGGGATGACTTAGCAGAACAGCACTGCATCCTTACGCAGCACCACAGCTCCAGCCACAGTTACAAACACCCTTGTTGACTGAAATGGTCTTGATTTGCCTCCTAGTCAAACTGTAATCTGTGATGCACTTCTATGAGAATGAACACTGCTTGGGGCTCTGTCCAATCCCTGTCAATTCATATTCACTTTCCTCAGGAGAGCAAGGTATTTCCCTGGTAAACCTCACAGTTCCCTTTCAGAAAGGATGCCACGGGAAAATAAAAAAATCATATTTCTTTAAACTTATAGGGCAACAAATTTTATAACCTTATGATATTTTTTAGTCAGAACACTGTATAGTAGAGCTTACCTTCCATACCATTTTTAGAGACCATAAATAAATTATTCTTTTTGGTTTTTTCCTTTTCTTTAAAGATGTGGTGTTGAGTGTACTAAAGTCAGTGACAGATCACTGGAGTAGTACTGCATTTTACAGGATCAGGCTGAACTAGAAAGTGTTTGAGCATGTTAACACAAGCCCAGAGAGAAAAAACAGTTCAAGGCTGAAGTTCATGTGAGGACACTGGTTGATGTTATAAACTGTGAAACTGTAACTCCTGTAACTGATGGATTGTAGCAAAATGCCCAGTGTCTGTCCCTCTACTGTTTTTTACAAATGTGTTGATTTATCTTGTTTTGCTTCAGGTGTTCTCCTGCAAAGCCAGCATGAATATTACAGAAACTGGGCAATCAGTAAATATGTATAATCTTTCATGCTGTCTACTCATTGAAAAAAGAAATTCTGGGCAATTGGTGTTTCTAGGGAGTTCCAGTTTGGGGTTGCTTCTTTT
>VZTJ01003633.1:924732-982896 GCA_013397795.1 Orthonyx spaldingii
TCGCCCGGCCCCGCCCGCCCCCTCCCCGGCCGGGGTCGGAGCCCGAGCGGGCGCACATGTCGCTGCCGCGGAGCAGCCGCTCCTTCCCTCCCTCTCCCGCGTCCCGTCCCTCCCGCTCCGCTCCCCTCGCGCCGCTCGCTGCCTGCGGCTCTGTGCCTGGCGGTGATGCGGCGCGCTCCGGGAAGCGGCTGGCGCAAAATACGTGTTTGCTGTCCCTGTGCTGAGTTCCCGGCCACTGCGGTGTCACATTCGCTGGGCAAGGTGCAGGTCCAGAGGGGGGAGCCGCGCTGCGCGGCCCTTCCTGCGTTTCTCGGAAACAGCGGTGCTGACAGCAGTGGCCAAGTGCAGGCGCCCTGTCCGCGCTCCGACCCGGGGATTCCTGACCCGGCAGCTCCTGGCGTGCCCGGGTCCAAGTCCTGCCCCTGCCCAGCGCCGCGGTCATGGAAGCGTCCAGCTTCCAGATCCTGGGCACAACCAGCGTGTGACTCCCCCCGCCTGGCTGGACATATGTGCCCGGCCTCTCCTAGGCTGGAAGACCTACTAGGCTAGCGCTTATTTCCTTCAGGAGCTGCATTGCAATGTCAAAGAGGTTGTTGGTGGCCTAAACAAAACTACAGTAGCAGTCCTGGTTATCATTGTAAAGCATTTATTATGTTTCCGCTCTTTGAACATTGGGCTGCTGGGATGAGTTTTAGGGAGGAGAGTACTTCTGGATAGAGTAGTTGAAAAAGTAAATGCTATGTTGTGGCCAGGTCTTGTTACTGAGTAACTACCAAAGTACAAACCTCTGTATGTGCTCCAATCACTGACTTGTGCCTTTCCCGGCTTCTCTGTGGTCATATTATTACTACTATTACTATTTTCATTATCATTATTATTACTACACATTACATGAAGACATAAAGAAAGTTAAGAGTTATTGTTGCTGCTTGTGGGAAGGAGTTTTGGAAGGTGGGAAGATGCTGATAAGTCTTGGAGCAGGTCAATCAGGGCATCCTGATGCTGCAACTGAGGGCTCGCAAAGCTGCTTCCATTCAGGGCATAATCTAGCTACAGTGCTCTTTATGAACTAGGTTTAAGTGTTTGTTATCTAACTTATTCAAACATGGAAGATGCACTTTTTTCCATGTCTGAGACTAATCAAATTAAATACTGCAGGCCTGGGTTTAAACAGTATCTACTTTAAATCTGATTTGCACACTACTTTTTCTAGATTCTCTCTGTGTGCTCAAGGATTGGTGGTAGTGTGGTGCACTGGAGTGACCTAAAACCAGTTTGTTTCTGTTTTTGTTTTGTTTGCTATTTCCTAGTATAGATGATTTTGGTAACATTCCAGGAGTGGCAGAAATCTTAAAGAGGTCAAATAAAGGCCTGAGGTTTTTTGGTGGTGTTTTGGTTTTTTTTTTTCCCAGTTTAAAACTGAATTTGGATGAGGTTTTCTGTGGCAGCTGGGAGCACTTTGTATTATATTTAGAACAGTTGCCCCCCTCACTTGCTTTGTTAGGGCTATTCAAACTATCTTTCCATATGCTCTTTTCCAAATCTTAGGAACTCCAGTGTCTCTGAACAATGCTTAAACAAGTAGCTGCTTTTATCTTGTTAGATAATATGAGCAAATATCACTTATCTTCTCCCTGGATGATACTGTCATTTCCTAATCAATGAAATACACTTGGAACACTTTCAGTAAAATTGCACTAAAATATCTGGTAGTTTGCAACATCAACCTTTTTACAGGAGTTACCAAACACTCTTACTAGCAATTAAAACAAAAGGGAGAATTGATTTTGGGGGGTTTTCTTTTCTCTCTCTCTCTCTCTCTCTCTTTTTTTTTTTTTTTTTTTTTTTTTTTTTTTTTTTTTTTTTTTTTCAGTGTACACCACTGANNNNTTTTTTTTGGTAGTTCTGCTGTATCCACACCTGTAGTATCTGTTTGTGTGTGCATAACTGTCTGTACATAACATTTAGACTGAGAAAAAACATGGATCAGGTCAGAAGTTTGCATGGTGATCCAACTGCAGTAGATGCCAATACATACAAGCTAATATTGGTGACAAAAATCACATAGAAATAAACAACTGTGAAGGAAAAAAATACATGCAGACAATACTGAGCAGTACAACCCTAGCTTAGGCAGTTGTCCATCAGAAAAAAGTTGTGGTATCTCAGGGTCATATCTGTCACAACTTGTTAGTTTGAGTACTAGCTCCAGTGTCACAGATCTCTGTTGCTGCAGTTGGAAATTAGGGGTGAAAAGACAGCTCATTACTGGTTTAGTGCCTATACAATTTCAGAAACAAAGTGATTTGGTAGGCAAAGATTTGTCTGTTGAGAGTTAATCCAGCCTCCCCTCCTACACTATTTTCCTGTCTGTATGTGCATCGTAGGACTTTTCATCTTGAATCATAGAGATTATCAAATATTCAGTTTCAAAATCTTAAAAGTGTTTTTGAAAAAGTTCTGACTATCATGCTGATTTCTAGTATAGTCAATATTTCTAGGTGGGAGTAGTTCCCAGTGGGTGAATATGCACTGGTTCCAGTACCAAGCTTCCATCATAGACTGGAGTTTACTCAATTGTACAAGTGCTCCAGAATTTTGAGGCTGGGCTTCAAATTGTACAGTTTATCTCTAAACCTGATAACAAGATAAATGCTTTTACATCACTTAGCGTCTTCTTCCTGTGTACTTTGTTGCATATTCTTAAGCTTTCACAAACCCCCAAAAGTATAATTTCTCTTTATTATATACTATCCCCTCAGAGTCTGGGCATGGGCATATGGTATGGTGTGTGTGTAACATGCTGATAAGTAAACCAGTCTTTTAATTGTTCTGATTGTGAGACTTTCAAGAGATTCATCAATGCAGAGTTATCTGGGGAACCTTGTTGTCTTTATGTCCAGTATAGCAATGGCATTTCTATTAGTGAAGTTTTCTTCTAGTGACTTGGTATTACTGAGAAGCAGAAGTATTTGAAGTCAAAGCCCTTGTTGATAGAAAGCTGCAAGTGAGGGGGTATCAGCAGGCTCCTTGAAAATCACTGTTTGTGCTGTGTGATGTCTTAGCCTTGTGTCTATAGCAGGACACAGTTTATACAGATCCATATGTGTATAGCTAGCTATATATAGATTATACAATACTCTATAGCAATCTTGCCCCTCTGAGACAGTGGGGGCTCTGTTCACTCCCTGCTTTCCCCAGCGAAAGGGTCAGTGCCCTTCAGTTCCTCATTCATCTGACATCGCTGATACGCCTCCTCTGCATTTTCTTTCTCTCTGATTCCCAGTGCACTGTTTAGCATATATTTGTTCATTTCTGCACAGGCAAGACATCTTCTGGGGTGTATGTAGTCTGAAACTGTATTGAGAAGGTCAGCTTGGCACAGCTGTGTTGTTCAGTGGGAAGATACCCGTGACTGGCACGTACCAGGCCTGGGTTGGATGGACCGTGAGCTGCAAGTGGGCAAAGGCTATTGACTGAACCTTGTTTGCTGAGTGATAATAGCTTATTTTGCTTTTGCCAATGAGATCTATTACTGTTGCTTGGCATGTTTCGTAATTAAGCTGATAGCTATAATAAGCTGCCATGCAATTACCTCTTAGGAGGAGCTGACTTGCTATCTAGACTGTAAATGAGATCTGTTTCAGAATTAATTTCTTTCTGGATGCTTCAAGGAAACCCAAAACACATGTTTTAACTCTGTATGCCTTACATGTTGAATATTAAGTATTTGTCACTTCAAATGCCTTCTTTTACTCTGTGTGGATGTAGGAGAGCACTGACTTCTGAAGCACTTCACGTGAGTGTGTGTTTATTCTAGGCTGTGACAGCCTGTATATTCTTTATTTAGAAGGCTAGAAGTATGTGGGGAAGAGACATGAGTACTCTTTAGCCTACTGGATTTGACTAGTACTTAATGACTGCAAACTATTCTTTGCAGCAGCCCATATATATTTTTTTTCCTTAATTAAAATCTTGTGGTGGGAGTGTGACTGTGTTCTCTTATCTCCTGTAATTCTGCCAGTGGGAAAGCACTGGAAACTTCTGGCTCCACACTCCTTGTAAGATGCAGTCTTCACGCTATCTAGGTTCATGATTGTCCAAGTTTTGATTTGCAGTCACATGGTTCTGTTACAAACCCCAAGACATCATTGCTCGAAAGGAACACTACAACTGTACAGTATTCACCCAATTTTTAAATTAATGGGAAGCAACTCCTTCTAGAATCATTGCAGCTTTCATCGTTGAAAAGATAAACGTTTTTCCTTTTTCTTTAAGGAACAGGAAACTTACAGCAGCATGTGCAGTAGTACAGCTGACTTGTCACAAATGTGTAAACAGTAAACATAAGGCACTTTGTCATCTCTTTTAAGATAATCTTGGATGTAAAACTGTTCTGGTTTTGACTGAGGCAGAGTTAATTTTCTTCCTAGTAGCTGGTATGAGGCTGTGTTTTGGTTTTGTGCTGAAAACAATGCTGATAATTCAGGGATATTTTTGATTTTGCTGAGCAGTGATTGCACAGAGTCAAGGCCTTTTCTGCCCCACACACCATCCCACCAGCAAGGAGGCTGGGGGTGCACAAGAAGCTGGGAGGGGACACCAGGACAGCTGACCCCAACTGACCCAAGGGATATTCCATACCACAACATCATGCTTAGCATATAAAGCTGGGGGAAGAAGGAGGAAAGGGAGGGACATTCAGAGTAATGGCATTTGTCTTCCCCAGTAACTGCTACATGGGCTGGAGCCTTGCTTTTCTGGGAATGCCTGAACACCTGCCTGCCCACGGGAAGTGATGAATGAATTCCCTGTTCTGCTTTGCTTATGTGCAGAGAACTTTTGCTTTCCCTATTAAACTGTCTTTGTCCCAACCCATGAGTTTTCTCACTTTGACCCTTCTGATTCTCTCCCCCATCCCACTGGTGGCAAGTGGGGCTTCATTGCCAGCTGGGGTTAAACCACAACAAAAACTATGAAAATCTTTAGTGGTTTTAAGCATTGTATTTTCTCTGAGAAATTTAGAATACATTCAGTTCTAGTGCTTATATTTGACCTTGCATTTTAAATAAATGTGCACTGGTCATGTACAGCATCTCTGCTGATAATGTACAGCTTCCAGAGGAATTCAGTTGCTTGCATGTGCTTTCCTTATTTTTTGTGGGAGTGACTGATCACTTCACTTCTTTTTTTCTCATCTCTGTTCTTATTTTTCAATACACCTATAAGAAATGGTGGATGAACTCAAATATGGAGACATTAGAAGTGGTGCAAGGTCATGATTGAGTCATAACCTCCATTAGCTTATTTCTCACATCTCATAAGAGCAGATACCTCCCAATATTCTCACTTTGGTTCTTAAACATTGTTTCAATCTTATGCATTCTAATAAGGGGCCTGGAGTCTCTCTAAGGCTTTTTTTTCTCTTTGATAAGTTGAAGCTCATATAATCAAAATAGTAAGATTGTACTTGACTCTTAGTTGGTTTTTTTTTTAAGTCACTTAAAAACATCTTGCATTTTACTTGCTATTGTTGGATGCCCTTTCTCTTGAGTTATTAAAGACTGATGGTTCTGACATTTCCTCTCTTGTTCAAATAAACGTATCATTTAACCATACTGGCTTTTGATTTGGTTTTCATTTCCGCTGTTGTGGTGTGCATTCCTTCTGTGATTGTTTTGAATGCTACCAAAGCACCCCTGTTGAATATAACTGCTAGTTACAGCTGTGTTGGTTTTTTTCCTGAACAGGGTCATGATGCCTTATAACTGCTGTTAGTTATGTCCCATCCCAGTGAGCTGTATCTGATAGAGCAGTCCCTTTGCTCCTAAGTCCTGGTTCATCTCCTCATTATTGCTAATAATGTTGTTTTCCATATAGGTTGTTGTCAAACTTTGCTTTTAACTAATCTGCTGGCTAAACCTCCTAAAGTTTTAGGTAAAGCAGTATTTCATACCATGGCCTCTTTCCATAGTATTTGCAAATAATATGTAATACCACAACTCATGGAGGTCTTGGGGTGCTTTGCAGATGTCTCCCCAGGGTAAATCCAGCAGTACCACTGCACTAAAATTGTCTGACTCAGTAAGGTGTATTGGGGGCTGAGGATCCCCCAAATATCTCTTGCAGATCGAGGCATACAGTACAATGACCAAGCCTGTGCATCAGACCCTTGTGCTGCAGACCTGCAGTGTCCTGGCCAAGTGGCCCAGTGTCCAGGCCATGCTGCTTCTGGCTCACCTTCCACCTGTCTGAGTCTTCATGGCTCTGGCTGTGTGGCACCATGGGTTCAGTGACCAGCTTGTTCTGTACCCATTTTGCACTAAGGATTTTTCAAAATAGCTCCAGAAAGCTCAAATACTGTCTCACTTGAACTGGTATCATCTTACCACATAAGAGTTACAGTGCAGGCAATATCCTGCTGAGTAGATGTTTGGGGAGTTGTTATCTTCACTGTAGACAGGGCTTGGAAGCATCTTTCTCATGGCTCATGTTGGCATCTCACCTAGGGGAGCACCAGTGGAGATTTTGGCCACAACTGAATTCTTGCATCACATCTAGTTTTCCCATGTTTTCAAATGGTTGAATTATATAGGCTAAAATAACCTTTTAAAGTAATTTCAGTGCAATATCTTGTCCAACAAAGCTTGTAGATTATAAGAATTTTTATTTTTTTTTTATGCCAGAAGTCTTTTTATCTAACTTAGAAAATGCATCATTTACCTCAGTCACCCCTATTTTATGACAAATACCCGTTAATTCCTTTTCCTTAAAATTTAGCTCCTAATGTTTGGGGTGCTTTTTTGGATAGATGGTCTAAATGCAATTTGTGCTTCAGGTTTTTTTCTCAAAAAACTTGATTTAGTTAAATAGATGTAGTCCTTGTGGAGGTCCTTTGTTCAGAATGTATCTTTATTTGCATTAAATTTAATAAGGCGCTATCACAGCTGGAATAAAAGTGCTCTATTTCAGTCATAGTACATAATCTTGTAGGTAGTAGTTCCAAGGCTGTTTGTCATGTGTTTTATAGACAAAACCTAAACCACAGCCTTTGAACTAAACATCAAAAGGCCTTTGAAGATACTTGGGAGAGTTGTTTTCTTATAAGGGTCTCTTAATCCCACTAGAGGCTTTTGTTTGGTTTTCTGTTTGTTGTTTTGATGGGTTTTTTTCCCTGAAGAGAAGGGTTTTCCTATTGACTTTATAGTCACTCCTACTTACCAAGAGTTCATCTGTACAAGTCCTGCTTCTGTCATCCCCTAACTGAAAGCATAGACTTAGCAATACTGTCTGGATCTGTAAATCACATAAAATTTAATTTCAAATCTTGTATATTGCCTCTGGTTGTTCTTTCTACTCTTCTTTACAATACAGGAAGATGCAGATCTTAAATATGACAGCAAGGAAAGATCAGACATTTTTTAAAGCACAGTTTTCCTTGTCCAAGTGTCTTGTAGTGTTGTGTTGGGTTTTTTTTTTTTCATGTTGGTTGGTTTGTTTTGTTTTCGATGGCATTCTTTGTGTCTTCTGTGAGCTGTCCCCACTCCTAGACCTTGATCCTTTTTCACGCTGTTTTTTACCACCAGGCATTTCACTACCTGCCAAACCTCCTGACCACCACTAGGGTAGATGGGTATTATTTGCCCATGTCCTAGAAGTCCGGACATGACAGCTAACATAATCAGCTGCTGTGGCATTTTGTGGGCAGATATTCCTGATAAGTATGGTGCCATGTCTGAGAGCTTGGGAGCAAAACAGATGGCCAGATAAGTCAGCAGTGGTTGTAGGTCTTGTGCTTCACTCCTATATAACACAGAATCAAAGAATAGTTGGGTTGAAAGGGACCTTCAAAGGCCATCTAGTCCAACCCCCTTACAATGAGCAGGGACATCTTCAACTAGATCAGGTTGTTCAGAGCCCCATCCAACCTGGCCTTGAGTGTTTGCAGGGATGAGTCATCTATCACCTCTCTGGGCAACGTGTTCCAGTGTTTCACTACCTTCATCATAAAAAAATTATTATATCTAGTCTGAATCGACCCTCCTTTAGTTTAAAAACATCACTCCTTGTCCTGTTGCTACAGGCCCTGCTAAAAAGTGTGTCCACATTTTTCTTATAAGCCCCCTTCAAATAAGAAGCGGTTGGTAAGTGTGGTACTTTTAAGATTGTGATTGTGCCTTTAAATATTGAGTAGTATTGAAAAGGGTGTCTCAGCTTTTTAGATAAAACAAGCAGCTTTGTGGAATGTCAAAAGAAGCATATTTAAAATTACAACTATAAAGTTTGCTCATGTGTAAATATTTTAATTGCCAGGGATGTGTATTTTCACTGTTTAAATAGATTCTAATATGTGAAGAATATAATTGAATACTACACATGTTACTTGTAAAGTTTGTTCCTTATCTCCTTCAAGTACTTAAAGCAACTAAATCAATAAAATAATACTTCTGTCAAACACAAAATATTAATGTAGGTTTGAATCCCTAGAAGTAAGTATTTTCTGGACACTAGCTAGTATGTATTTTCAGGTTAAGATCTAATCTTATGTCAGGAAAGATAATCTGTGATGCAATGTTTGAGTAGCTTGAGTGGGGGTTTTTTGGGTTGAAACTGTCAGCAAGGTAGTCAGGAGGAGCTGTGTCCCCAGGTATGCTATATAAAGGATAAATCTGTTAGCATTTCAGCCTGATTTCAGCTCTCAAGTTCTGGTTTGCAGCCAGAGCACTGTTTGGTGATCATGCTTCAAAGCAGAGCTAGAATAGGAAGTCTCTAAAAAATATACTTAAATGCAAAAAGAAAAGGTGACACCAACTCAATGGGTGCACTGTGCACCCTAAGCTAATTTGGGCCTGTAACCATTTTGACAGAGAGAAACATATAGAGAGAGGGAGGAGATGCCTTTGAACTGCCAAAGTTGAATATATTTCTAAGATGTGAGCTGAAGATCCCACAAATTTTCATTACAGTATAGGTGTTGGCTTCAGCAACTTGCCCATAGTTGGTAAGTTGAGTAATTAAACTTTTTAAAAGAAACCTGAGTGTCCTATCTCATGCAGATACAGTTTTCATTGTTTTGTTTGAACTGTTGTGGTGAGAACAGCAGCATTGCTTTGGTTTGCTCTCGAGCTTATTACAAGGAATTGAGATACTCATTTGGAGAATTGGTTCTGGGACATCTGCTCTGTACACTTGGCAGCTGCTGGGCTCTGTATTGAGCCTTTACTCTGAAATCATCAACTTAAAAGTCCAGTCCCAGTTGTAAAACAGAGCAAAATTTTTCATGAAGTTGCTGTAACTAACCTTGGTGACACCAGTAGGAAGCAAGGAGTTCCCACTCTCTATAGTGCATGAGCATTCTAAGGATTTGTTACAGAATCTGTTTCTTAGAGTGCATTTAATACAATTTTTTGTAAAGGATTTGTATGTATATATGTGTGTGTGTGTTCATATACCCACTAGTTAGAAAGCCATCAAATGGAGCCTGATTTTGTCTGCTCCATAGTAAAGAAGAGAGGATGGTGTGTGTGTGTGTGTTTTCTTTTGTACGGGGATTTTGTTTTTCTTTAAATGTGATGATATCATGCAGAGAGTTTTCTGTGAGCTGGCAGTATGATGTACTTTTTGCAAGTTCTGCATAGAACTAGGAAAGGACATGTTATAATTTGTGAAGCGAGACATTTATTAATAGCTAGAACTAAATCTAAAAGCCAGGTTTTGTCTTCGTGTCTAACATTGCTACTCTTAAGCATTCTGCTTTTGAGTGGCTGTGGAATTGTAACAGAATAAGTTTGTGCTCCATTAAATGCCTGTGGTGCTGTGCTTTGTTTGAAGTAAAGGCAGAAAATGTGCAATGACAAGCTTGGGTTTTATTTGATTGGCCTTGTAAACCTCACACAAGTAAAGACAATAGAATGATCTTAAAAGTGACCTTTCTTGAATGTTTCCTTGCAGCACTGGAAACACAACCATAACAGCCTTGTGCTGGTATAGGAGAACCAAAAAATTCAGTTGAGTGGTCTAGTTCATTGTCCAAACTGAGTGAAATACTAAATTTAAATGACATTTGAGAGGAGAAGGAAAACTGTCATTTTAAAATCCTTTAACGAGCAGTTTTAGCAATACAGGTAAGGGAAACCTTCAAATATTTTGCTTTGAGAATGTCAAAGGTACATTTGAAAAACCAGGACAAGAAGGCAGAAGCAGTAAAACTATCCCTTTTCCAATTCCTTGTGGTATTAGAAACAAATTTTTAAGGTTATTTGGAGTAAGTAGCAGCAAGAAATGTGTAATGAATTCGTGCTCTAACCTGTAAATATAGGAGTTTGAAAAAAATTCAGGCATGAGTTTCACACCATTTGAGTCTTGTTCTGATGTACGATGTTGCTTTCTCAGCTGTGGGAACAGTTTTCCTTATGGAATGTATAGACTTGTTCACAGATTTCTCATCATAATTTAAGAAACTCTTGATACCTTCAACTTTGGGGATGCCTTACCTTGATTTAAGCATTGATAGTATAAAGTTTCTGTTACTGTGCATTCTTTTTGTATAATATGGAGTTAAGGATTTTGCGTGGAGTTTACTTCTTACACATTCGGAGATGAAATTTTGTAGGTTTAAGTTTTTAAATGTTTAGAGTATACTTGTGTCAAATGCTATTATTACTCAAAGTAAATTTCTGGCTAGACTTGCTGTCAGGAACTACAAAAAGCTGTAATAGTTGAATTCAGCATAATGTTGTGTGTTTGTATGACCAGTTTCCACATGATACACACAGGCAGCAACTTCTCATGCTTCCTTTACGTTGAACATGAATTTTAGCAAGTTGGAAAAAAAGTCCATCTCTCAAATTTTGTGGGCAGGTACAAACCTCAGGTAGATTTTAGCAGCATTACTGACAGTAACAGGTTTGTAAAATGGCTTTGCTGTAATCAGGGCTTGAGGGACCCACTCTTTCCACAGGGAATGGGACACTTGGGTAAAGGCCGTTGTGGATGCCTTCTTCAGTCTGGGTGGCTTTTATTTGAGCTATGGCATGGTAGCCTTCAAAACTTCAATCAAATACAAGCAGGTACTTGGTGGTGGCATGGAATTTTGTGCTTCCTGCAGCTATTAGGCTTAGCCAAAGCGTGGGAGAGCAAAAACTGACCTGGCACATTGGTGTTCAGTGCTGCTCCTAAAATCCTAGCCAGTGTCTTTCCCAGTTAGTCAAAGCAAAGTCATCAGGGGAGGGGAAAATAGCTCTTGATGAAAAAGACTTGATAAAGAAGCAAAGAATTACAGAGGGAAGACAGTCTTTTGAACTGAAAATTGAAGATTACAAACCTGGAAATTCCGTAAATACTTGTGGTGTAGAATGTGAATGGATAAATAATAACAGTCCAGAAGAGCTGGGAGTTACTTTTAAGCTTTAACGTACAAATATGATTTCTCTTGTGCTTTATAGTAATGTTTTGAGTTCTTACTGAATTTTTTCTTGATGTAGGTTACACACTACAAGCAATATCCACCTAACACAAGCAAAGTATATTCCTATTTTGAATGTCGTGAAAAGAAGACTGAAAATTCCAAATTAAGGAAAGTGAAATATGAAGAAACTGTTTTTTATGGTTTGCAGTACATTCTGAATAAATATTTAAAAGGTAACTGTCTCAATTTTCAGTAAAACTTTTCCTCTAATTAAATATCTAACGTTTTCTCAAGCTTGTAGTCTTGTAGTTGAAATAATTCCAGGTTATCCTGATACACCATAAGTAGTGACATGCACAATGTCTTATTTATATGATGATGAAAAAAGTTGCCCACCCTCATAAATTGGTATTGACTTCTTAATCCAGACACCTCCCTACTATCTTTATTTATGCCGATGGTGTATTAAAAATGAAGAGATGTTTATGTCCCAAATTCAGTGGGCAAAATTGAAGTGAATGGAAATAGAACAAAACTGTGCATAGAGTCACAAGCAGATAGAAGATTTGGTGGAAAATACATGTTGCATTTTGAACATAACCTTCAGTCTGTATTTTCTGGTTTGTTTACTGTGTAAACCAATAATGGTTTTAATTTTCCTTAAATTTCCTTAAATTAAATTTTAATTTCCTTTAAATTTTGGATGCCCCTCACCTTAGATCATTGAATATGGAAGCTACATGTGAAAGTGGTTTTTATACTGATAATTTTAAGAGTAACATCTGAAAATTCCTTGGTGCTGTTAAAGATTTTGTTTGCTTCTGGCCTTATGTACAAAGATCACCTGTTCTGACCTGAGTGCATGTTGCCTTCTGCCAAGCTTAAAAGGAAAACTTTAGTCATATGTCTTATGTGTCTTTGTCTTGATCCAATAAATATCTCTGCCAGTTCTGCCAATGATTGAAATTCCATTATAATCAAAACACTTGAGAATTTTGTTTCTTTTGTCTTTAGCAATCTGAAGGTTGTTCTCTAAGGCAAGTGACTGGCCCTACAGCAGTAGCATGCTTATTCAAATAATGTGGTTACTCTGCTGGTTCCTATCACAGAGTGGTCAGTCAAAGGTTGGTTGCAAAGTCTCTCCATGAGGATTCTCCCTGGAATGGCATAGCTTAACCCTTGTGCTTGATGTGTCCTTGCTGCAGGTGCCAACTTGTAGAATCAACACATTCCTCTGGGAAAAGCACCACTGTTAAACCTCTTGACAGGTTTTTGACCGTCATAAAACAATAATCTCAAATATTTCCTGAGTCACCTGCAAACCACAGGTGTATTTTACCCTCTTGGTTTCTTGAGCTTCCTAATCTATGTAATAAATGAAAATAAAGTGACTCTGCTGTGCCTGAACCTTTTTGTTATTTATTTTATCAATTGATGAATATTGTAAGTTTCTAAGCTTTCATCTGTTTCTGAAACTCCAGGTAAAGTGGTGACCAAAGAGAAAATCAAGGAAGCCAAAGAAGTATATAGGGAGCATTTTCAAGATGATGTCTTCAATGAAAAGGGATGGAACTATATTCTAGAGGTAAAAAAAAATTGTGAAAATAGTTGGAGATCATTGTGAAGGATTTCTGAATCAACTGTAGAATAAATACGACGGTCTCTCCTTTTAATCTTGATAGTAAAGACTGGATAAATTTAGCTTTTCATGTTTAGTGTACAGAGAGTAGCAGCTGTCAAAGAATAATCATATAATTGTAATTCCTTAGAGAAAAGTAATTTTCATCCTTTCAGATGCCAAATACGGCTTTGCAGGTAATAAGGATTTATGGCTGCCGTCAGCCAGCTCCTGTGAGTGGGGGCTTGTTGGCTCATCTCCATGTGTGAGAGCGCTCAGTGGCTGCCTGCATCTTGTATATTGCTTTCTCTGACTAACCACAGCAAGTTTTACTCTAATGCAGAAAGCATTGCAACTTCTTGAGTGTATAAACAGTTCCAGAAAATACACGTTTTGTTCAGTTGTTTCGTAAATTTTTCAGAGATATGAACGTTGAACTTTATTATGAAATATAAGGCTTGAGCACTTCTGACACACAAAACCTTTCAAGTTAAGTCTTTCCACAATTATTCTTTTTCCCTTTTGTTTAAAAAAGTGTCAGTGTTTAAGCAAGTGCAAACATCTCTTCTCTGTAAAAGCAGCAGATTCAGACTAATAGCATTCATCAGAGCTGTACTAATCTCTGCAGATTAATTAAATGCTAAGTTTCATTGTGGGTTCTAGTGAATGGATATTTTTGGCATTTGAAAGCCCTTTTTTAGTCTGTTCCATTTATATTTCTCTGGATACCCTAATTGTATGTATTTTTATGGTGGCATCTGTCTGTTAACATATCTGGATGTCATCCTGCCACTAGGGCGGACCATAGGAGTGCAAGAGAAGAGTGAATTTCAACTAAATGTTGCAAAAGGCAGCAAGGTAAATAAGCCCATGCTTTTCTAAGAGAGAGTTATGAAGAGGTTTGTAGAGGACTTGCGTCCAGTTGAAATAACTACAAATGTGAATTCAATCAATATTTGTGTGTAAGCTACATTATACATGGTGAACTGCTTTCATCTGTGTTAAAGTAAGCTTGATCCCTCTTTGGATAAACAGAATTAATACACTTTTAATGCTGCATGTCTGTCCTCACTGAGTTGTAACATGGCTTGACCAACTCCTTTTAACTTGCAGTCTAGTCAAAATAAGCATTCCTGCATACCCCCTGTATATGTTTATTCTTTTGTCAGGTTTTCTTATTAAAATTGTGTGTGTATATGTGTATATAAAATACCCAAACACAATTTTAATGTCTTGGTCTCAGATGCTGGTGGCTCTCAAACTGGAAGTGTATTTCCTCTTTGGGTCTTTGTGTGCCCTTTATGCACAGAGACCCTGCTTCTGCTCACTGAATTCCAGTGTGTGTTCACACGCCTGCCACTGTTTCTCCCTAGCTCAGTTGCCTCAGGTGTGGTAGCTCAAGTGGAGGGTGCAGTGGCTATGTGAGTGAAGTGCCAGAATGAATCTGAAATGTACATGTATCAGTTTGTACTGAGAGCAAATGAATGGGTAAATACTGATAGGGTGAAGGGGTGGAAGAAAGGAACAGATTTTCTGGAGAACAATGGGCTGGTGTAAAGGCTGGAAGTTGGCAGGAGTTGATGATGAGAGATAGAGGTGTAAGCCCTGAACTGTACAAGTTAAGTCTATCCCAAATTTTTGCAAAGGGCTATAATGCAGTGCCCTGACATGATCATATGACTTTTTTCCATGGACAAAATCAACACCTACGGCAACTTTGAAATCTGTTCAGGTTTTTTTTCACTTAACTATACTTTTGCCTTCATTAAGTCATAATAAATTATTTTGAGCCCTTTGAAGACCTTTTTGTCTTTTATTAATCCAGGTATCTCCAAGTCTTGCAGCTAGACACAATTTGCTTCAGGTTATTACATTTTCAAATAAACTTTTAAACTGTAAGGTACAAGAGATTTCTGATGTGTTCTGAGTACTGAAGAATATGTTTTGATGCTGCTTATGAATCTGTAATTTCTCTGAATTGATGCAATTTTTGTTGCCTTTAACAGGATATCTCATGGGAAGCTTTCTGTCAAAATATATTACCATCCAAAATACTTTCAGTATTGGCAGTATAGCTTGCAGAGCTCTTTCAGAAAGTTATAATTCCTCTTTTAGAGTTGAGATTTGCAAGTTACTCTTTTTCAAAAGGCATATTTCACACAGTGTTTAGTCCCTCAGGGATGAAAGACTGACAAAAGAGTGACACTCCAATATGAGATTTCATGTTTAGTGAGTAATTGAAATGAATGTATTCTCTAAAATAGTTATTAAATGGATCCTGCTGTAATAAATTAACAAAGCACACTTCTATACTAAGCAAAACTAGTGGCTTTTTTTAAGATCTAGATAGTAGCTAAACTTTTTTTAGCTTACTGCATGTGAAAGCATTGAAGAAAACAGAGTAATAAATATTTCTTGTTCTGTGGTTAGAACTTATGTATTTTTACAGAACACTTAAGCTTTCCTGGCTCAATTTGCCCAAGAAATACTACTGATAACCATCATTTGTTTTGTTAAAGAGACTAGTTTTTAAGTTACAGGAATTTTGTCCTTTTTTGATAAATGTGGATTTTTTCATTTATTTGGGTTGGTGGGTTTATTTTCAAGGTTGAAAGAAATCAAGGAGAAAACTTTATTGGTAACTCAGCCTGACTTTTATCCATTGCAGTTAAATAAAAGAGAGGCAGGTCCTAATCTTTCCTATTGTCTAACAATATTACTGTTTCTTACACAGAAATACGATGGTCATCTTCCCATAGAAATAAAGGCTGTTCCTGAAGGCTCTGTAATTCCCAGAGGAAATGTTCTTTTCACAGTAGAAAACACAGATCCAGAGTGCTACTGGCTCACAAATTGGATTGAGGTCAGTTTTGGAATTTTAACATGTTTTTTTAAAGTAAATATTAATGCACTTAAATTAAAGATTGAATCCTGTATTGCTTTAAGGGAAATCTCTGGCAACTTTCATTTTCTGCTTTAATTCTTTTCTGTAGTCCTCTTACACAGACCTTTTTCCCCCATTTGGCAAGAGATCATAATAATTGTACAGGAAAGTCACAGCAGTACTTTTATCCATAAAAAAAGAGGATGGGGGGAACTGTGTCAGCAATTTACAAGTGATAATACCTGAGAAGCTCAATACCTTACCTACCTTATAAAGGCTAATTACTTAAGCCCTAAAGCAAACTGTTGGAGGCATCAGTACTTTCTGAACAGGGAATGAAAACAAATAGACCTTTTTGTTCCTTATTAAATGCCAAGTGGGCATTGCTGAGTTCTAAGCAAATACACACCTAATATTGTGATGGGTTTTGTTTTAGACTATTCTTGTGCAGTCATGGTACCCAATCACAGTGGCTACAAACTCTAGAGAGCAGAAAAAGATTTTGGCCAAATATTTGTTGGAGACTTCTGGCAGCTTGGAAGGACTGGAATATAAATTGCATGACTTTGGTTATAGAGGAGTTTCTTCACAAGAGGTAATACTGCTTGTCTAATAATTTGAAAAATCTTATTTGTTCCTAGCTATAAAGATTTGTAGCATGTGTCTGTTAACCTCTGTGGCACTCTTCTGCACTGAAATTGTGAATGCACAGAACCCTGTGTTTGGACTGCTTGTGGAGGGGGAGGTCTGGGATGGGGGTGGGTACAATATCTGAACTGTGAGCACTAGATTGAGAGAAGTTTTGTCTGTCTTCCCAGTGTAAGTGAAGGAAGAAAGTATTGGTGAAATGGGAACTGAATCAGAGTTTTGCTGTTAGAAACTAGTGCTAGGTGGTGACTGAATTTAGGCTTCTGTATTTGGCATGGAAACTGAAAGTTGCATCTTTTTCAGACTGCAGGAATAGGAGCTTCAGCTCATTTGGTGAACTTCAAAGGAACAGACACTGTAGCAGGAATTGCATTAATTAAAAAGTACTATGGCACAAAAGATCCAGTTCCAGGATATTCTGTTCCAGCTGCTGAACACAGGTAAGATACTGGGCTAAGCCTTTCTAAAAATAGCTTAACAAAATGTAATTCTTTTCTTACCCATCATTGTATCCAGAAATATACCACACAGTATTAGCCATGACTGATCCAGCTGTTGAGGCTCCAGTTCGGTACTGATGCCTCCATATGTTCTAGGGGCACATGAGTAGCATGGTTGTGCTTAGCTATAAATGTATTTTAAATGTTTTTAACTATAACTTTCTTGTCAGTGTCTGAGTAAATTTGAATAATGCTTTTTCAAATAAGCTTGAAGGCTCACAGTTTATGGGTATTTATGATTCACATTATGAACTTCAAATTTTGCTTTAAATATAAAATCATAGATTGAAAAACTGTAAGTTGCAGTTCTGGACTTTCACAGTTCATGTTCTCCCTCCAGAAGAGGCAGTTGCTCTCAAGCTTCCCATCAGTATAACTAGTAATGGTAAATCCTTGCTATATCACTAAGAACTGCAAATCAGTTTTTAAGGGTAAGGAAACTGATCTCAGATATTTGAGAGAGAGAGCTCTTACTTTTTTTCAAATCCATGTCCTATACAAGGTTGGGAGTGAACGCAAATCCGTGAATTTCAGTTGCATGTCTACACACTGAAATGAGAATATAAAAGAATGTTATGTTTTTCATCTTGAGCACAAAACCCAGTTAAATATTTTGTATTGATTTAAATAGTTAGTATTCACTTAAGATTGCCAGACAGATAATGAAAAGGCTTACATGAATAGCCCTTGTAAAGTAGTGGTCACCTTTAAAGGAACACTGCTTCACAGAACTCTCTGTGCCATTGCTCTAGTGCTGTTCTAGAACTCCTGCTTGATCAACAGAAGTGACAATTTTTGTCTGAAACTTCTGATGACCCAAACTACTATAAAATTTTTTGTAATGAAAGCAAAAACAAACACATGGAGTCAAGATCGAGCATCTTTAGCACAGCATATTGAAGTGGTGGCATTAGAGCAGAGAGCTTAAACTGCCCTACCTAAAGAGTGCACCACCAAATACAGACTGCAGTTGTCCTTTCCAAGCTAATACACAAAAAGGGTCTCATACAAGAGACCCAAATTTTTCCAGAATTGTACTGTTCCACAACCTCCAATACAAGGTGGTGTTGTGAGCGTGGTGTTTTGCCCCTGACATGTCAGCAGGGCTCTTCTGGGACTGCCCCAACCTCTAAAACTGTTTGTTTGTCTCCCCACTACCATGATCTGGGACTTGTCCACACAGCAGATAATGCTGGAATTTTAAGGTAAAAATTCAATGCCCACTGACCCTTATGCTGTGCATGAGAGCATTTGTAGGTCTTTGTACAGAAGTTACTAAAGTCACTTATGTCAGCTGGTCTGTGACAACCATGTAGAGAGCAGCTACTGCAGATCAACTGCATTCAGTAACTTATTGCTTCTCTCAGCAACTCTGGTTTATGTGCTCACCTGTAGCCTTGTACTAGGGTAATGTTCTGAGTTCCTCTGGAAGAATGTTTGTATAAGTGACAATGTTTGTTTTATATCACTATCAAAAAAAGAAAATAAATTCCGTTTTCTTCTTTAAATTTTTCTAACATATGGTGCGGTGCTTCATTCTCGATTTCCCATTTTGTAGTGTGAAGTTGTCAGAGCAGATGTTGTGTTCTTGCATCTGTAGTTCCCTAGCTGTCTGAATTAAGTCTATTTAGTATACAATGTATTTATTATCTATGCAACACAGAGCTGATAAACACATAGTTTCTGCTGTCTTGTAATCATCCTGCTTATCATTGTCTTGAACTGTTGCTGGTAGGAAATACAGAATGACATCTAAATGCAATTCTAATATGAATTTTTCAATTTCCTTTACAGTACCATAACAGCTTGGGGGAAAGATCATGAAAAAGATGCTTTTGAACACATAGTAACACAGTTTTCTTCAGTGCCTGTGTCTGTGGTTAGTGACAGCTACGACATTTACAATGCTTGTGAAAAAATATGGGGTGATGACCTAAGGCATATAATTGAAGCCCGAAGTCCAGAGGCACCGCTTATTATTAGACCAGATTCTGGGAATCCCCTTGACACTGTTCTAAAGGTAATCCTTTCTTGAAGCCATTTGGATACAAGATTGGGAGGGCAATTGTTTGTTTTGTGATGATGGGCTGGCAAACATATAATGCTCTAACTTGGTATGTATTGTATATATTTGATGCTGGCTAACTTGGAGCTATGAAAACTGTAAATGTTTACTTCACAGCAGTATAGAGATGGAAACTCTTTTGCAGTCCAAATAGTTTCATATTTTTCATCAATCCCATTCTTGCATACGGTTCCTGAAGCTTTTACAAGTTACCAGTTTTGCTTCTATAATGATGTTGGAATGCTTGTCTAAAGAGAAACTTTGTCACTTAATAACAAATGCAGGAAACAACTCGAGTGCTAGTGAATGCCAGGCCCATAGCAATTCTTACCACAATGTTTCAAGATCTTGGCATCCCATGTTAATGTCATTCACTATTTTGTGCTACAAATACATGTGTAGCCCTCTTGCCTGTTTTATAAGGTGTGTATTTAAGTCAGTGGCACTGACTCCACATTGAAAAATGCTCCTTGCCTCATTGCTCTTTAGAAAGCGTAATGGTTGCTGCTGTTTCATAATAAAAGCTGTTGATACCTCTGAGTTTGAGTAACTGTCAGCACTGTGCTATTAAGAAAGTAGGGGCAATGTTAGCTACATTAGTACTCTATCAAATTAGATCTATACAGTGTTAGCACTTTTTTTTTCCTTTGGGATAAGTGGCATATCACAAATAGGAACTCTGAATTATCTTTATCAGAGCTGATAAGAAAAAATCCTAGCTGAAGTGTTTCATTTTAAATATTTGTGGCTTACAAAATCACAGAAAACTGAAAGCCTCATCCACCATCTTAAGGGAGGTCAAAAGAAGAGCAGGATCTTCAGCTGACACATTTAATAACAAAAATTCACAGCAAGCAGAGGGAGAAAGGGGGGAAGCATGGTTCTGATTAGCTCTTGGGTGCAAGTTCATAAAGACCACATTGTCTGTGACTGCTTTAAGGGCTTCCACCACAATGGCTGGCATGGTTTTTCTTTGTGTGGGTAGATTTAGAGTATGATTATGTGAGTATATTTATGGATTTATTTAAATTTTTTAGAAAAAGCATGACTCAAACGTGGAAATTTTTTCTTTATTGGAATGGCAGATTTTTATTTTCATTGTGAACTGTTTTCTTTCCCTTTTCAATAGGTCTTGGAGATCTTGGGGAAGAAGTTTCCCATTACAGAAAATTCAAAAGGCTACAAGTTGTTGCCACCCTATCTCAGAGTTATTCAAGGGGATGGTGTGGATATCAACACATTGCAAGAGGTAGGAGATTCTGTTCATGTGTCAGGGTAACACTGGCAAGGTTGCTATTTAATCTGGACTCTGTTACAACTAGTCAGATGTTGCAGCAGAGACTGCTGATCCCACCCCTGCCCTTCATTCCAGACACTGGCAGTGATATCATAATGTGTAAAACAAATTCATTAAAACTCCACAGGAAATTATTAAGATGCATAAAAAACCCCTAAAAGGCGTTTTCTAATCCCTCTCTTCTAACTCTTCTCTTTCCACTGTCTCTGCTTTTGTTTGCTTTCATCATGCTTGTCAAGTCTAATTGAGATCAAAATCTGGCAGTGTTTGGTCCTTTCATTGATGTCTGAGGCACACTGCATGATCACTGTGCTACAGCAATAGTAGTAATTAACTGGTTTGGCTCTTCAGTTATGTACCATCTGAAGTCTGCTTGTCCTCACATATTGAGGGTGTAGTTTTGAAGGAGACTTTTTAAAACCAAGGATAAGGAAGGCAAGTTCCTTGATTAGGCAACTAGTGGGATAAGGATTAGTTGAAAAGCCAGAAAACATGTGTAACAGATTAGGCTATAGTCTGAGCCAAAATTGCAATTTTACCAAGAAATAAATTGATTATTCAGTAGATTCTACATGCTTGAAACAAGTCATAAATTGGCCACTATTGACTAGATGTAGATACTGGGTAACCCAGTATGATTGTAAAGGTATAGTCTGTAACTACAGGTGACAAAGGGCATGTAAGAGGAACAGGACTTGACTTTGTCAGGTTTGTCCTGAGTCTTTCATCTTCAACTGTATTACAGTTCAAAACCAGAAATAAGTTGAATAAAGTCAAGATTAATTTTACTTTAATTTATTGACACTTGTCTTAACTTCCTAAACTGACGCATCCTTAGGCTCTTGTCAACAAAGCTGACTTTTGCTGCTTCTCAAAATTAGGAACAAGGGAGGTATCAATTTTAGCTTTTAGTTAGTCTGAGCTATCTGCATGTCTAACATGGGCACATAATGTGAACCTCAATGACAGAACTCAGATCCCTAGGGAGCAGTTAATACTGAGATTGTAACCTGATAGACCAACTGTAGTGCAGCCGTGCTCTGCAGTTTTCTCCTCCCTCCAATGGCCTTTGAAGTAAATTCTATTTTACTTTATTTTTTTGTCCCATGTGGCTTTTTGAGAATATACAACTATGTTAATATGCTTAAAAAAACACAAGCATGACAGGTTAATTAATAGCTGGGAAGAAAGTCTTATCATTAGGTAGCAGGGGAAGAGACTCTGTTAAAGAAAACAAAACCCACACAGAAGAAAAACATTTCTGCTTATTCTGAACAACGATCTAACAGGACTGATGCCTGTGTTAAGCAAAGTATTGTTATGGTTTCAATTTTCATGAGTTGTGAGAGGAAAGAAACTGGACTATTCTTTCTTGTGAGGAACTCTGGTTGCTTTTTCTAAGTTATACTGGACAAAATTCAAGGATGTCATATTTCATCAATTCTAATTAAAATATTAAAGCAAGTATTTAAAAATCTTTGCACTAGAGTGAAAAATCCTCTGCTCTCCAAGTCCTAAATAGAGCAGTAAAACAATTGCAGCAGCTAATGGGAGAGGATGAGAGGCAGAATGAGCAATTCTTTGTTCAGGTGCTCTGCCTGTTTACATGTTTTCCTTATGAAACTGTAATTGATTATGAGAAGTCTACCTGTAACATGCAAATGCAGAAGATCCAGTTCCCCAAGACGTACAGAGCAGACAGATCACTGCAGCCTGGTGGCACCTTCTCATCTCTTCCTGACACTAATCTTGCCATGCCTCATGTCAGCTTTGGTCATTGAGCCATTAGTCATTAAAATAGTTTAGACCACACATGTAGCAGCAAACTAACTCAGCCAAAAGCAATCAGTTTTGTGGTTTAGTGAATTAAATTGTCGCCCAAAAGGGGGATAACACTCACTGGCACTATACAGGAGAAAACCAATTGTTATTTTGAGCTGGGAGAAATGGGCAGGAAGGAAAGTGACGTTTCTCATTTGACAGCAACAAATTATGTTGGAGCAAAATGACCATGATTTTGCAACCTAATTTTAGTTTTATTTAAATATCATTAATCCCTTCATCCTCCTATGTCAGCAAACCCCAGGTTTTACCATGCTGACTTTTAGAAGATTGGATCATAGCATACTATTTAAAAAATCCTAAAACAACAAAACCTAAAAAACCCCAACCCACCAAAACCAAACCAACACTGAAGTATAATTCATTCTTTTCCAAAAGGAGTTTACGTGAACAACTACAAATGTATCACTGTGGCCATCTTTTTCTCCCCTCTTGTAGCCTATGCAAGATTATTATTCCAATTACTCCATATCAGCATTCAATTCTAGGCATGATTTATTGTTGCAGATCAGATGAAAGGTAATGGGTACAGTAGGAAAATCTAGAATGGGTAATGACCAATAGTCTCATTTAGCTATCCAAAGTAGCTGAAACAGCAATATAGAAAACAACTCAGAGTATAAACTGGATTTTAAAATTCTTTGTTTTAATAGGGGATGCTGGTAGAACAGGTAAGGAAACTTTTTTGACTTTCTTTGCATTTTCACTTTTAAAAATCATTCCAATCTGCTAACTCCACAATATACTACACTTTCAAAGGATTTTCTTTGAACATTCAATTTCCAGATGTCTTTAAATTTTTATACAAAATAAATCCTCTAATCTGGAGTCACAGTTGATGTCTTAATCATGCTCGTAATGGTCAGAAGAAGCTGGTCAAAACCTTGACACCTGAATTGTTCTCCCTGTATAGGTTTGAATGTGCACAACAAAACATTCTTCTGTATTGTTTTCCTTGGGGCAGGCTTCAGTTGTTTCAGATCTCCCCCTTTTCTTCTTCCCTATTACTGCTGCTGCTTGCCATCTCTCCCCAACAGCTAAGGAAGTAGCAGTGTTTGGGCCTTTGCTGTGGGTCTCTGGTACAGTCAAAGCTGCCTTTCAGCTTAGTCTGGATTTCCCTTCCCCTCCTCACCAGACAAAGATCAATCTAAGTAAGGAAATCCCTTGAGAGAGAGTGGAAAGCTAGAAGCCAGTTCTTCACCCAGGGTAAGTGAGGAGTTGTGCCTGTAGCATGAGATGAACAAACCATCTGTAAACGAGAGCAGGAACATGAGCTGAAAGGGGCCTCATGTTTCTTCTCACCCAGGCAAGAGGGTTAAGCAGCCATGGCCCAGTACTTGCTCTAACATCTGTTAACCTGCAGGTATCAGTGAGCATGAAGTCTCAGCACCATGTGCCTTGGTGTAGGATGTTGTTTATCCCAGGTTGTTGTATCCTGCAGGCGTGTTCAAGCGAGTTCAGTGTCAGACCTGACCTTTGCAACTGCACACTGAAGCCAGCAGAGCACATTGGCTCAGGCTTGGCCAGCAGTTCACATAGCTTCAGGATTGCTCAGGGCCTAGGCAGAACCAGAGGCCAGGTGGAGTTTGCCTACATTTGCCTCTTTATAAGACAGCACAGATAAGTAGGGTTCATATCCAGGCCCAGTTAAATCTCATTTCTTATTGTGCTCAAGTAGACGGTATACAAAATACCTTTTTTACCCTTCCTTTGTCAACTTCAGTTACTTCTGAGGTGCTTAAAGGAGAATTGAATTAATGTCAATCCTTTATCTTCCCTGAGTGTCTTTTAACTGCTTCCAGGAGAATCTAATCACCTGAAAATAAAGATTCCTTTTGCTCTTGGTCACTGAGAGGATATGATGTCTACTGCTAAAATCTACAGGGTTGTCACGTATCTGAGAGGGCATTTGTTCATGATACAAAGCTACCAAAGGATTCTCTTAAGTGGAAGTCATGGAGGTAGAGGTTGAAATTAGTTTTACTTGACCTGCTCAGTGAGGCTGAGTAAGCTGGTACCATTGGAATTATGGAAACTCACTGATAAGATTTCTCCTGGGGGAATATCTGACAGAAATGTAGTGGGGAGGTGTCCAGAGCAGTCCCTCAAAAGGTTGACTTTGCTGTCCACCTGTCTGGTTGACTGGCCTGTCATGTTTTCAGTCTGAGAGTGTCTGTGAAGATGGTCTGCATGTGACTAAGTGCATAAACAAAATACTAGTGTGCTCTTTTGTTTACCCTACCAGTTTGTCACAGTCTGAAATTGGAATTGTGTTTTTCTTTTTTTTTTTTTCCCCCCTCCTATGAGCCTTAGCTGTCCCTTAGAAAAGCAGCTTGACATCAGTAACTCCTGAAACAGTCCTGTTCAATGTTACTCTGACATTTCTTCTTGATGCAGGAGGCTAAGATTGCCCAGAATATTACCAGATTTCTGACCATGCTGATTTTTGAAACTCTGCACTGTTCCCATAGATTATGTCCTTCCATTCTACTTCTTGCCTTCCTTTCTTTCTGGATGGATGGTATTTTGCTATCTCACCCACTCTGGTTTTCTCACCTGCTTTTGTTAGTAAAATGTTACAAGAAGAGAGTTTGAACTGTTTTGGGGCTATAACCATCATTTCAGGCTGTTGTAAGGGCAACAGGTCAGGGAAACAAATCTTGACCCTTTATGACCATGACTAAAGGAGCACCTATTACTCCAGGCTAGAGGATGTCACACATGTCTGGGTAGAATGAGGGTGGAGGGAAATGATACAGTAACTTTTACCTTGACTGTTGCTAGCAGTTCACACTGATCTGTACCTGCCCAAGAAGGTGGCAAAACAAACTCTTTGAGCAGTTTTATGTATTTTCATTTCCCATCTTTGAAATGGCTAATCATATTCTAGACAATGTCATTTTCAAGAGAATTGCTCTGTTCAAGTCATTGGTCAGAGAGGGTAATATCTTTCTGGAGTTGAGCCAGGATAACTGCTCTGCCTCAAGGTCTTCCCATAATTCTGAGAAATTGGAAGACTCTGAAATACTTCCATGAAGTCTTCTATCTTCTTTAGAGCTCTGCTTCTCTGGTCGTTGCATTACTGTGCCACCCTAGTTTGGGAAGTATATGTGCTGGCATGATAATTGTGTTACAGCAAAAGCTTTCCACTTCCATTCTGGAACTGTAAATAAAAATGCAAACAGTGTGCCAAGTATTGACCAAATTATTACATACATCTTCTGGAAACTGAATGTTAGTTGGCTTAATTGTCTGTAAAAGCATCTTGTTTAAGTAGTATGATATTTTTATGGAAAAATGGCATGGCCTAGAAGTATGCTTCATCATAATTTTCTTTTTCTTATTAGATTGTAGAGGGAATGAAGAAGAATAAATGGAGTATTGAGAATATTGCCTTTGGATCTGGTGGAGCTTTGTTGCAGAAACTAACCAGAGACCTCTTAAACTGTTCCTTCAAATGCAGTTACGTGGTGACCAACGGCCTTGGGGTATGTCTTTGTACAACTTCTGCCACTCTGCTTTCAGCAGGGGCCTCTCCACTTGAAAACCTGTCTGACATTTCCTGTTACATTACTACCATCTGCACTAGGTCCCACAAAGCCCTTTCCTTTTAAAAAATCCTCTTTATTTTAGGTAAATGTCTTCAAAGATCCCGTTGCCGATCCCAACAAAAGGTCAAAGAAAGGACGGCTGTCATTGCATAGGACACCCACTGGAGAGTATGTGACACTTGAGGAAGGCAAGGGAGATCTTGAAGAGTATGGACAGGTATGAATTTTCAAAATCTATTGCATCATTCTTCATTCAAAAATAGGCTGAGAAAATGCAGGTTATAACTTAAATCAGAACTAAATTCTGAAATTGTTATTTTGTTCAACTCTCATCTTATTACCTCAAAAATTACCTCAGTACCAAATTCAGTAACAGCAGAATGTTAGAATGACAATAGAATGTTCAGGCTTTACAATTACAGATCTTTTTCTTTTGTTTGTCTTCAGAAACATGAGAACATTGCTGCTTTTCCCCAAAACTAATGTCTCAGTGTTGCAACATATATACTGGCCAGGTGGTTTTGTTTGGGCTGTATTGCACAATTTGAGTAGTGGCCCTAGCTGGAGGTGGAAAAGGCACAGCTGTAACTAAAATGTGTTTCTACTTCCCCACTGAGATTTTTTTAAATAGTCCCTTCAGGAGTTAATGCTCTGTACATAGAGTAGTTCCAGAGTTTTCAAAGATGTAAATTTAAACAAGGAATTCAGTTTCCCTGGGAATTCTTTACAATTGCAAACTGGAATGCTATTTCCATGAAAGAAGCACAAACTTTATGCCAATCTCAGGCTTTCGTGTTTTCTGCGTGCAAAAATTAAACATTAAACTGTATGTTGAGTCTCTTCCCAAGTTAAAAGGACTGAAAATAAGCTGTCAAATTGCACTTCTGCTTTTAGAAGCTGAAAGTTTTCTGGTATACAGAAGCTGTTTCTGTGCTACTAGGCAGAGCAGTACTACTAGGCACACTGTTTTACATAACAGTAAGCATACAACTTAGTTCTCTGAGAAATTTCAAGATGAATAAAACCTGAGTTATACACACTGAAGATATTCTGATATAGACACAAAGATCTTGTATAGATTTGAAACTTTTCTATGCACATATTCATGTACATACGTTGGTGATGAACATTCATGTGTATGTAGAGAGGGAAGGACCTAATGGTGAGAAATCTCTTCAATACAAGCTACAAGACTTTGGCTCTGAAATTAGGCAATATATTGTCCCTTCATTTTTGACAGGTGAAATTATTCATTAAAATTTTTTCGGTCCCCAGGGTATTAGGGTCATTTGTGTGGTACTGGTTCTGGGGCTCCTTGGAAAATGTACCCTTTTGGGCCTGTTTCTCCCAAGTCACAGGTCCTTGCAGTAGGTTGCCAAGTGCAGGGACTGCTCACCATTGCAGCTGTGCTGATTTTGTTGCCAGCTGTGCTTATTGCCCTTCCAGTGTGCTGTGTGCAAGCACTTCCTGATACTCTGTTTTACAAAATATATGAGCAAAGGGCACTGTGAAGAAGGATATTTAATTTTTTTTTCTGGAGGGAAAAAGTATTTCATTTAAACCTCTGTAATTGAATTGTATTTGACTGGTTGAGTGTCACCTTTCTTACAAACTGCTCTAGCAAGGTGTATTTAGCACATACTTGGCTTTGACCAAGTAGAGATACCTCTCTCAAGGGACTACTCAGCACAAAGCTGCTGTCTGTGCACAGGATGACCCAAGCCCTTTCTTTTGTGTAATCATTAGTGAAAGGTGTCAGAAGAAGCTGTAAAGGTTTAGTATCTTGACAGTCTAAAGTTCCAGCCTGGTAAGGGTGGATTTGTGTGCTTGCTTTTGAGTTTGTGTAACCTGTGTTTGCCAAATCACTCTTGCTAAAACCGCGGTGTTTCTTGCAGGACCTGCTTCACACAGTATTTAAGAATGGAAAGGTAACGAAGTCATATTCATTTGATGAAGTTAGACAAAATGCCAGGCTGAAGAACAGTGAATTACAAACGGCGTCTCACTAAGTTCCATTCCATGTCTGTGTATGTGTGTGTAACTAGTTCGTACTGCATAGCTACTGGTTTATTGTACAGATTTGTGTGTTTGTGTTTTATGACATTGTAGCCAAATTATTTGTTGGTTTATGGACATACTGCCCTATCTTTTGCCAGTCTTTAGAAGATGAAATCAGGAAACGGTACTTACATTGTAAAACATATTTAATGCTAAAGTGTGCTTTTTAGGGCCCTTTGCCAGTAGTGATTCAATCTGGTATTGATCTTTTCACAAATGAGACAGAGCTGAGAAACTTTTTTATATATAACAGAATATCACAAAATGGATTTACATAAAATTATCATGATTGCTTTATGTTTATATTTAACTTGTATTTTTGTACAAACAAGATTGTGTAAAATATATTTAAAGTTTCAATAATTAAGTCTTTCCAACTTTTCATGATTTTTATGAGCACAGACTTTCAAGAAAATATTTAGTGGGGGGGGAATCCATTGCCTTTTGTCCATTAATCAGCAAATAAAACATGGCCTTAAAAGTTTGTTGTGACATTGTTCCATTTGACAACTAAATCAGGACTCGTATCTCCTTAAGATCCCATAGAGTTGCTGACCTCACCATTTCTTGTAGTTGTCTGTATTAGTAAATCTGCATTAAACAAAATTACTGTTCTTACTAGAAGGTTTAGGAACTACAGACCTTGCTGGCACAGTAAGGTATGTAAGTGAAATGCCAAATTTGAAAGGATTCTCTACTGCAACTTAACTTGCCAAGTCTATCCCACTTGGTATATGCACCTCAATATTTTAAGAGTAAAGTTTTTAAGAGATCTCCTCTTCCACTATAGAATATATGTGTAAAATACTTAAAAATGGAAGCGGTGTATTTTAAAGTAATTACACTTCTGGGTTTATTTTTCATATACTGTAAGTGACATGACTTTAAAGCAAAATACTGGACTGGGTAGTGCACTTTTTTACTTTTTTGTATTTTTTTCATTGATTTGCCTTTTGTCAGACTGGATGTTAAATTGTAAAAATGTTTAACTATTTTTGTTAACAACTTTAATAAAACTCTATGCTAGCCAAACTCCTACATGAATGGCAGACCTGTTTCCCCTTCTCATCCCATCCGTTTGGGGTGAGGAGGGGCTTTTATTTTGCAGAGGGTAACTGTAAAACAATGTGTTTCAGAGATACTTTTGAACTGTCTGCACTTGATTGTATTTGCTCTCTGCTTATGCTTGATATGAGTATCTGCTGGAAAATGAAACGGTTGAGGATTTTATTTGAGAAGCTATGTAGTAACCTCTGAAATGTTTGATAGTACTGTAGGATGGCTCTCACTAGAAAAGTACCTCCCTTACTTAAAAACAAAAAACAACAGCAAAAGCAAACAGCTCCTGTTCTACTGGTGGTCAACTATCAACCAATTGCTTAATATACTGATGTAATTAATGCTTCTAATTAGTAAATGATGTTACTGGAAAATGTTAGAGGTCTAAAATAATTTAAGCCTGCAAAATTTTATAAAATGTGCTTTTAAAGGAAGATTGAAAAGCCATACTTCATTGTTCTTATTCTCTCACCAAAAAGGGCCTCATAAAGCATCCATAATATTTCCAGGGTTTGTGGTTAAGATGTTTATGCCCAGTCTCAATAGTTCTTGTTAATAAAAACCTGTTTTTCACTTGTAGTGTATGTAATTATACATTTAAGTGATGTATTGTTTCAAGAATAGTGTTTTAGTAAAACTCTAAATGCTGACCTTTCACACTGAGGAACTGCCTTCCCTTAGCTATTAATTATATTGTTTGGTTTTGGCCAGGAAAGATTTTGAATCTGGACTTAGGATCAGTAGCAGGTAAATAGTACAGAGCCTATTTCACTCCTCCAGATGTGTGCTAGGGAATTTTATGATGTATGGTTTAAAAAACAATAAAGTAAATGCTGCTTTCATTCTGTACCAATAAAAATTTTGATAACTATTGACTACCCATAACTGATATTTTTGTACTTGAAAACTGAGGATATACTGTGGAAGCACTGTGTACCATGAAATACATTATAATTGTTCAGTATTGTCTAAAATTTTCAGCTTATTAGTTGGAAACTCAAAGCAAATTCTCTACTTGTGCGTGTCACTTTCAGAAAGTTGTAATGTCACTCATTTTATTAAGTGTTAATACTTTTTAAAGGGGAGAGAAAAAAAAAAAGAAAAACACCTGGTGCTATTCAGACCTGAACACTTGTCTCTTTGTGTTTGGCAGTTTGACATTCTGGGCATCAAGGAGTTGACAGAAATGACTGCAGTGCTTGAACCATACAATATCCTAATTCTTCCACGTGAAAGCAAACAACATGTTTGCTTGCTTTAAATTACTAGATTTGTAGTCATTGATATATTTTAATTATCCTCATTTCATAATATAATACAGTATTTGTATTTAAAAATAGGAATTGGGAATTTTGTGTTTAATACTCTGATTTATAATCATATTTAGCATAAGAAATGGATTTTTTAAGACTATTATTTTCTTCAGCCGCATGACTATAAAAAAAGGTACTTTTTTGGTATTTTGAAAGATCTGAGAAGAGAACAGAAGAGTACTTAACTGTTTGGTTTGCCAAAATCAAAACAAAGCTTAAACAGTTCTTTTCTTATAGGTTTTTACATTCCTTCTTGTTTAGTGAAGAATAAGTATTCCTCACTTAAATCCTCTGTTAAAGTAATTTTAATGTACTCGGCATCAAATACCAGTATGTAATACACATGGAAATAAAGTTTAGTTCTGGCAGTGAAATTCATATCCATCTGACTGTGTCTTAAAGTCCTGATCTTGGATCTTGGGCGTCAGGTGTCATTCCTGTGCTCTTTGTTGCCAAACACAGACCAGAGCAGAGCTGCACTGTCCTTTAAGGAGAGCTGCTCAGCTGCCTTGCAGAGAGTTGGGGTTCAATAAATTTACAACCAGCTCAGTCCTAGAGAAGAGAAAGCAAACTGGGCTCTTTGGTTGGTTGGTTGGTTTTGGTTTTTGGGGGGGTTTTTTTGTTTTGGTTTTTTTTTTGTTGTTGTTGGTTTTTTGGGTTTTTGTGTGTGTGTGTGTCTATGTATGTGTGATTTTTAGGTTTGGATGTTTTTGGGGATTTTGTTGTTTTCTGGGTTTTTTTTTTCCTGTGGATACATCTATGCTTCAGCATTTTGTCTGTGCTTAAAACTAAAGCACTTGTAATTGAATTTGATATAAGGAATTATCCTCTATATTTGACATAATCCTTTCTCAAAGATTCATTATTTAAACTTTACCTCTAAAGTCACTAAACGAGCATTCTAAAAGCAAATTAACCATCAGTGTTGCAGCCTTCAGTTCTCTTCAGTACTGTGAAAAATTATATGTCTTTAGCAGACAGAGTCCTTTGGACAGGACTTTTGTAACTAGAAGAAGTTACACTTTAACTCCTGCATGACTTTAAGTTGCAGCAGGTACCTTACAGGCACCAATGTGTCAGTAAGGGTGGATAAGGCACCTCCAGTAATGTTCATTTGTTGCTGGTCCCTTCAGCTCTTGCTGTACTGTAGAAGAGGGCTTTTGTAGCCACAGAAATTCTTGAATTTAAAGCTTCTGTTACATGATCTACAGAGAGCACGCACAGCCCATGTGCCAGGCAGGCTCCTCCGCTTCCTTTCCATGCTGTTAAAAGCCACCAGCTACAACCCTCCAGATTTTGTCACTCTGACCAGCCTTTGTGCAAGTTAAGTCATTCAGCAGCTGTGAGCGTGTGGTGGTGGCTGCCAGGTCACCTGCAAGGAATCAGCAGGGAAATTCCAGGCCTCAGACTGTGCAGAATGCAAGACTCTTACAGGAAGAGCCCTGTTTGTGTCCTCCAATTCTGCTGTAACAATTAGAGCCATAACTGCTGAGCTGCTTGAGGCAGGGACTCTGAGGGTGCATTTGTACAATGGTAATTGCATCTCTGTCTGAAAATGTTTGAGTTTCTTTGTGAGAGCCCTATCGGGGTCCTGTAGGTGCACATCTCCATCAAATTTGTAAACATCTGTGTGTGAGATCATCCTCTTGTCTTAAACCTGATGGGTAGGGGCCTTACGTGGAGAGCTGCCTCCTAAATAGTCAGGTGATCAGAAATAAGGAAATACTGAGGTTAAAGGTGCTTTATAAAGTCATGCTTACTGAAACAACAGTTGCTAATCATAGATGTTGTGTTCTTTGGGGGGAATTTTTTCTGTTTTACTAGCAGCACAGCTGACCTTGTTAATGATTTTAAAACACCCTTCACAGGAAGACGTTTAGTTTTAATCAAATATAGGGGATGAAAAGCACTTAGCAATAGAGTATTTCCAGAAAGTATTTTACTGTGGCACTATTTTGTTGAAAGATACCCTGATGTCTGGTGTAATACAATCCAGAGCAATTCAGAAGACATGGGAGTGAAGTCAGCAGGATTATGCTCAAGTAACATATTTTGTTCCCTATAATTTCCCTACTAATCTTTGCATGAGTACTCCTAACTGCTTTGTGAACAGAATTTCTAGAATTTTCAAGTTATGGTGAGGTTTCCTGGAATCAGAATGGCAGTCTTCTCTCCTGCTTCTGGCTGGAGCAGAGGTCTTTTGAGGACAGATAGGGAGCCATCATGCCTCTAGCAAGGTTTTTATTTCCCTCTTATACAACTCTTCTCAGTTCAAGGGCAAGTTTATTGTTTGTTTACCATTGAGCAAAAAAAATCTGTAGATTTGAGTTGTATAACTCCCTTTTCCCCCCAACAATTTAGTTCATATAGAAATCAATCCAAGATATTTCACAGAATTGCTAGATAAATTTACACAAGCATACTCTTATTTTTAATATATGTATTTATACTTATTCTTCATTGATTACTAGTGAGATCTGAGGATCTGATTCTTGGTAGTTGATTCAATGCTCATGTCAAGCAAGCATACTGCATATAGCCAGGTAATTATAGATTGTTGGAAATGGCTTCAGAATCTTCATATAATTACAGTATTTAAGAAATGCAAGTGGGTAGATAAGGGATGCATGGAGGGTTCTGAGGGCTGCATATTTTTACTTCTTTGTCATTAATTTTGATTATTAATGTAACTATTTAAAGCTTTCACATCTGCTCTTCTATACAAAAGATGAGGAAACTTGTTTTATAATGTCTGAGTAATCATATCACCAAAATATTAATAAAAGTAATACACGTGTCAAACAAACTGCAGGGACTCTGAACCTTATCTCTTGTAAGGTAAAGGAAAGAACTTCAGCCTCAAACTTAATTCCCTTTCCAGCAAACAGGAGAAGGTATAAGCTGTTTTCCTCAGAGCCTTTGGGATGTGCTTTCCTCAGCTTTCTGATAAAGAACAGGGCTGGTGTGCGCTTCCCTTTCAAGGAAGTTTTCCCTATTCCAAAAGATGCCACCCTATTTTAAGCATAAGGAATTGCGGCTCGTTGTTGGATGTGTCAGAAGGATGACATACCCCAGCAGTTCAAGAGGGTAATCTCTGGGTGAAATGGCTTTGGGTAGAGATATGTCTGCAAGTCACAGAAAGGTCAGAGCATGACAACTAATCTCCCTCTGGTGGGGGTGCCTCCCTGCCATTTCTGTCTCAGCTGAGCAGGTTCAAGTGTGTCCTGTAATCTGCTGTGAAAACATTGAGTCTGTTCAACCAAAACAAAGTGTTGCTGAGCCCCTGTGATTACAAAGCAGTGGTCTGTTAATGTGCCCCAGTCTAACCTTAATCCATTTTTCAAGGCTTGTAGCTTGTAGCTACTTGCTAAACCAAATGCCAGTGACAAACTTCATGAAACCTCCTATTCTTCCCCCACACTGTGGGTTTTGCAGCCTCACCTCCAGCACTGCTGCTTGAGATCATTATTTGTTTTTATTGCTACTGTAAGTCTCCAGAAGATAAAAAGAAAGATTTCACCTCTGTGCAAGGTTTTGCAGTCATTACACCTTCAGATCAAAGCAAATAGACTCATGCATTAAAATCAGAGAAAGGTGACTCTTTGCTACCTTTTGTGTCCAAGTTGTGACCATGAAAATGTTTAATAGACACATGAGAAGCTGGCAAAAATACAGATTTATTCTCTTGGAAAACTGGTTTTCATGTAAAAGCCCTGTAATGAAACATACACTGGGAACCTTTATAGTCATTAGTGAAGCATTGCTGAATACTCAAGCACTTTAGCTTGGTTGCTGCAGGTGCTTCTTGGCATTCCAGTCTCACCCATGTTCCATGTGGGTTACCCACAGGTAATCCCATCAGCCAGGGGCTGCACTGACACACAGAGTAGCAAGATAAAGTTCTTGAGTACATGGAGACCACAATCCTGGGTCTTGTGTCGGGAAAGTCCAACACTACGTGAAATAACCTGTCCCGCTGCCATCCTGAACACCAAAGGTGGGGTTGCTGAACCTAATTCAGCTCCAGCTCTGCTTATAGCTGTGCAGACTATTCCCGTGGCTGCTTTGTTGTAAGAGAGCACACATTAATCCCTGGTCTGTCTTTCACAGCCCGTGGTGGATTAGGCAAGGCCTGGGAAGAGTTTCAGTAGTTTCTTCCCTGTTACAACAGAGTCCTGCCCAAAGGCATTTTGAGACAAGAACCCATATGGTTATTGAATATGTGGTGTGCTGTAAACCAGCATGAGAGGAGGGAGTGGCCTAGGGGATTGTGGTATGATTGTAAATAATAATTCTTTCCCAAGACAATTGATTAGACACAAGTGCTGTCAGTGGGATGGTTGTTATAGCATCACAGCCAAGACAAGGCAATCGAGCTGTGTGTCAGCTAAGGCGTCTGGTTCTTTTCCAAATGACTTTCTCTGTCCACTACTCTCTTAGAGCACATGGAATTTAGGAAGTACCACTACCATCAATCACCCATGTGTAATTTTCCTACAGTGGGGTAAAGCTGTGTGTGACACTCTCTGTTCTTGCCCGACATTTGAATTGCCAGGGTTTGGTTTTGTTTGGTTTTAGTGCTACTGCACTTAATACTGACATGTTTATGAAGCTATTTTTTATAACACCAGGATTTTCTATTTAAGAAGTAGTAGATGAATCATAACATGTCACTATGCAAGGTTAGGATTATTTTCTCCTGTGCACATCAGTCTATGCTGAATTTCATCTCCTATTTTAATTTGCAGTGACAGTGTTTCATAAAGTCCTTTTACAATTCTGCACAATCAGCTCCCACCTTTATTAACCTGAGTAACTCAGCACTTCCAGCAAGCTGTCACCTACTTACCCATCCTCTACATTGTTTAACATGTTGAGCAGCAGGAGCTCCAGCACATATTACCAAGTGGAGTTTCACTCTCTGAGAAAACTGAGTCATTTCCTACTATTTTCTCTGAGCAATATTGTGTACATATAAGGACCTCTCCTTGTGTCTCAAAACTTCTTAGCTTCCTTAAAAACTTTTTTTAAATCTTGTTGAATGCCTTTTTGAAATTAAAGTACGTTATATTCACACACCTGTTGACTCTTTAAAGGACTTCAAAGAAAGTAACTTTCTCTTGCATTTATCAATCAGAATCTCCCTCAGGAGCTTAAATTCATTCTTTCTACTGTAATTTCTACCTTTGTCTTACCGTGCCTTTGTCCACAAGATCAAAAGTCTTTTGAAAAATTGGAAAATCCAACTCCAGACAACTCAGGGAATTTGTGAAATGGATTCTTGTTCTCATGCTGCCTTTGTCCTTTTGCAGTACAGTGCTTGATGGTGAATGGCACGAGATCCTGCAGTGGAGTGCCTTGGATAAGAAAAGCTGTGAGCCATTTGGACAAATCTGTTCTTCAGGTTTGAGTTAGAGGGACAATTACCAAGGGACAGGCCAATTTATGGGAGACTTGTCACCTGGTGATGCCTCTCAGGGTCTTGCATGAACAGGAAAGCTGAACATAAAAAAAGAGACAGCCCCACGAAGCGCTGGGGACTAGAGGCAAAGATAACCTAGTTTGCACAGTGCTCATCCTTGGACTCCAAAAAAAACTGTTCAACAAGAGACTCTGGATTAAACCAGACTCCAGAATACTTCTGAGTGAAGAACCATTTGTTTTAAAACCACAGGCAAGGATCTGTGGGCATGTCTCATGTTCCAAAAAGATCAATATATAAACCTGGTCACCTCTGTATTAGAAACAAGGGTGTTTTGAAACCAGTAGTTCCAATATAGGTGCCTCTGTCATGTTTGTTGAGCATCAAGTGAGCACTGGCAGTTGATATTTTACATATACTGATTGTATAGAGATCACATAGATATATGTACATATGCACAGTTTATACCCACAAAGACATAAATCTATCTCTATATGAATAGACAGATGTGTATATATTCTAAATATATAGGGAAATACCCATGAATACTAAGGACATTCTAATAGTGATTGTTCATGGGCTATGATCTTTCCTAAACTCTGTGTACATGGATCCTTGCTCTGTTTCTTCCTCATAACTTTATTTTATACATGAAAGGGTTGTGTAAGCAGCCTTTTCAGCCACCACCTGACTGGCAGCTTATGCTGAAATGATCATCTATGATTACTCCTAAATCTGTCTCTGGATTGCTGCTTGCCAAGACACTGCACGCCTGTCTCTGGAGTTGTGTAAGTTGGTATTCAGCTATCTGCCAGTGGACATCGTAGGACTGTGATCAGGCAAGTCAGGTTTGCATAACAATAACCTTTGTCCCTCTTTATTGCTTCTCAACTTACATGTCTCCCACAGACTTTATCAATGAAAGGTTTGTGTCGTTGTCTAGGTCACCAATCAAGAAACAAATTGTGGCAAAAAGATCCCAGACCTGTGGCATCACTGCTAAATGTGGTCTTGCTCATTGGTGATCTGCAATGATCAATATTTTGAGATCAATGAAAGAACCAGTTTTTAGTCCACATAGTTAATTACCTGGCAGTTATATATTATTTGAGGTTTTAAAACCAAATGCAGTGTTGTACTAATGCCTTAGAGGAATTAACATTGCATTATGATAGTTTTCTTTATTCAACAGACCTGGAAAAATAAAAATACAAAAGAAAACACACCAGCCCAATTTCATTCCCTTTTTACTACCAACCAGTAAACTGCTCTGAACTGAAATGTTAAGGACAATCTCCTTTCTCCACTTGGGATCTCCTTCTCCCTTTAGCTTTGGGCAGAACCTGCTGCTGGCCAAATCCTAGTTTCTGCTGCAATACTTGAACAATAATGTCTTTGTGTAAAGAATGTGTTGGGAATATTTGGCTGGAGAAAACACAGCCCCAGAGGAAAAGTGAGATCTGTGCATTAGCTAGGCAAAGTCACAGGAGAAGCAGGGACTATCACCCTGGGGACTCTCTGCAGCAACACTCAGACACCCACTGCAGCCTCCACGAGCAGTTCCCTGGGCCTGGGAGATCCCCGTGGGGTAACAGAGAGCTCTGCCTGGGGTGGTGTCCACCTGTGCAGGACAGACACAATGCAAAGCAAAGTTGTACAGACCAAAGGAGTCTGTAGGGAACCAGCAGCTCTGAGGATGCCAGATCCCTCTGTCTGCGTCTAAGAAGAGCCAGAGGGATGAACACTGCTCTCTGTATCCTGTTAAGATTTCCTCTATAGCTTTCACTGGTAAACTATCAGCTTCTAAAATCTTGGCTGTAACTTACTGAAATACACTTTGCCTTTACTATCACACCTGTCTAAGTGGAGGTGGGAGGGAGGGAAATGAATTGGTTCAGACTCCAAAAGGACAGGGGACGCCAGGGTGATGGGCAGGTGTGGCAGAGCCCATGGGCCATGGGAGATGCTCTGTACTCCTGCCTCATTCATTGGCACTTCCTTCCAGGTAAGATCCTCTACAGTGGGCTCAGTGTCAGCTTTATGCTGGTCAGAAATGGGCAGCAGCAACACCAGGAAGGAAAAATACCTTCAAAACTGGAAGAATCCAGGATTCCCTGATGTCTTTCTCTGCTGGGTGAATAACACACCACGCAGCCACAGTGTTTGTAAGTAGACTCTTCCCTGTATTTTTAGCAACTGATCTATGAGATCATTTTGCTATTTTCAGTTGTTTATGACTTGGGGCCTTTCTGCTGGGAACACAGTGAGTGGGCAGGAGCACATAGCCTCACCTTCCATTGAGGGGCTGAGCAGATCCTGTGTACCCAGTAAATCATACTCATTTTCTGAGCAGCTTACCTCCCTGGAGCATCACCAGTCCAGGGCACCTGCAGCAGTTAGAGAAATGTCCTCTAGTGTTCTTCCAAGATGCAGGAAAACAAGCACATACCCGGAAAAGCCCAGACAGTCTTCACTGAACTGACCTATAGCTTCCATAAGCAGGCGGTGCGTGTGTAAGCCTGGATGGCATCTCCCATGCCCCACGCACAAGCAAACAGCATCTTGCTTGAAGCATGAAATACAATTCCTGTACATGCCTTTCGGTGCCCCAGTGGATTCAGTGCAAAGGGTCTCACACACGTTTCTGTATCCTGCATGTCCTGCACCATTCCCAGCATTCATACACTGCTGGCTCCAAGTGCCTACATCTGGCAGCTGGGCACTGCCAGCAGGCCCAGCCTTCCAGAGGGACAGCTCGGTCATCTGCCTCGTGCCTGCCCCTCTCCTGCCTGCCCTGGGGCACTGCAGTGTGCCTTCACAGCATCTGTTATCTCAAAGCAGAGACGCTGACCCTGAGTGCTGCTGTTCATTCATCGAATAAGGATGCAGTAATTAATTGACCGAGAGATAAGCCACAGATTTAACTGTACGTCAGGCCTGCAGGATTCCCTCAGCGCCACCCACGCTGTGCTAAAACTGTGGATTCCTGCATCGAGGCCAGAATTTTAGCATGTGTTAAACAGAGACAGCCTCTTGCCACCAGGGCAAGGCTTAGAAGAGGTGATTTACTGGGGCTGCCTGTCCATAGCACAGCCTGGGCAGCGCAGGGGTTGGAGTGCAGGGTGCTGGCCACAGCTCCACACCCTCCTGCCCAGCACCTTAGACACAGCCTTGGCCCCTTGCTCCACCTTACAAATTTGTTTCACATTGTAGATGTGATTTCTTGGTAGCATCCTCCTGGTATCACATCCCACCAGTCTGAGTTCTCCATTAGCTCCCTTTTCTCCCCTGTTGGCAACATATGGACATGCATCAGCCTCTCTCATGGAATAGATAATCTCCCACTGCAACAGGCCTTACAAAAAGGAGCCTATTCTCCTTCCCCAACAAACCTGCACCACATCCACCACCCTCCACCAGTCCCTGCAGCAAAGGCCACCTGGGTGCCAGCAGCACCACCATCCCCTCTGCTCAGTGTCCCACTGGCCAGGCCACTGTCTCACAGCAGGACGTTGGGACTTGGCTCATACCCCAGTCCAGATGACCTTTAAGACCTTGGCAGAGCAACAGGGTTTCCAGTCAGGAAGAAATTCTGGCTCTGGAAACCCGAGGGTAAACCCTGGGGCCAGAAAAGCTGAATTTCATTTGAGCAGGCCCCCAAGTTCAAGGTAATTTTTGCATGTTGAGAGCTTTGGCAGGGCTTCCATAAGTGAGGTCTGAACAACAACCCAAAAACCCCACGTGGAGCCACAGGACACTGGAGCTACTCACAAGCAGCCTGACAGAGCGCCTGGCTTATGTGAGCCAGTGAGAAACAAATGTCTCAGCCTTGGGAGTTTGGTGTTTCTACAGCTTCAGGTTCACCAGCTTAGCCACAGAAGTTTTAAGCTACTTTATTGCATTTTCTGTAGTGCTTATTGAAGTACAAAATGGCACTTTTAGTACCAAAAGGAGACTGTTTGTCTATTTTTATTTCCTTTTGAGTTAGAAGATGAGAGTGAAAGAAAATATGAACTTGCTTTCTCCAAGAAAATAAACTGACCTGTGAGTGTTATAAAAGCCTTATACAATAATTTGGGCAAAGAGAACTGGAATTTCTTCTGTGAAACATATTTTTCCTTAAAAAATGCCAGTTTGCTAAAATGAGAATGGTTTGCAGAAAGGCTTGGTTTAAGTGAATCTGCCCATTTGATAGCTACTTAGAAAATTTTTGAACTGCTGAAATGTTGAATTTGTCAGCATAACTCTTCAAATATGAAGTAAATCTACAGTTGGTATTACAAAAAATAGAATCAGAATTTGTAAAGTAGAAAAAAAAATACTGTTTAAATTAAAATGAGGTATTTTTGCATTAGTCAAACCCAAAATGTTTAAACTGACCTAATCCAAAGCACTTTGTTCAGTCAGTTCTCAACAGCTTTGAAATTTGGCTTTCTGGGGACTGGAAAGTTCACTCCCTCTCGGGTAAAGCTGCTCTGGAAAGCTTCAGGCAAGTGGAGATCAGGCTGTGGGTTGCAGTTTCATGCCTGTGTTCTAGACAAAACTGAGGAACCTTGTGCAATGGCACCACTGCCCCTTTGATAGGTTTCTTTTCAGCTTTCAGTACAGCACATGTTCAAAGCCACAGGCAAAGCATTTCTGACTCTCTCCCTCATCACCAAAGGCTGTGCAAAACATCCAATGAAAAGAAGAACAAACATTAAGCTAAAGGCACAAGTTGGTCTTGCCAACCAGCACTAATACTAACTAATCTTAAAAGGCTTATTACTGTTTTGGTGCTGCTTTTTATCCAAAAAAAAGAAAAAAAGGAAAAAAAAAAAAGAAGGTATTCTGGGGTGGAACCACTGTGAGACATGTTTAGAGCAAGATAAAGGGCTAAGAAATACACATATTGTTGCCCAGGATACATATTGAGAATAACTGGTGAGTGTGGAAAACCAAAGGAAATAATTAAAAGTGAGAGTGTGAACCGTTTTTTTCCATTTTGGGGTTTTGGTGTTTGTGGTTTTTTGGCCCTTCTTTCTGCACCAGAGAAAGTACAGAAAACCAATTACGTTCATTCTAATTTTGGAATGAAGTGGGGGTTTTAAGTTCAAAATAAAAATGGAAGACTTTATCCTGCAGTAATACTCTCCAGAGCCCACACTGGCAAGGTTCTACTGCGCTTCCTGTCTGGAAGTGAAGTGATGCTGTGCCTGGCCTTAAGCTGCATGGCACAGCAGAGTCACCGAACTGTGGTTCATTTCAGAGATCTTCTATTGTGGCTTAGGGCCAAAAAGGCAATGATAATACTTACATTTGCACACCATGTTTCTTAATCCACTGGGAGTACAACCCAGCTGGTTGTGTGCAGCTGTGCCATTCCCATTCAGCTTCCAAAGGAGCCAGTCCATGTGCTGTTTTGGGGTTGATACAGAAGACACCAAGTGGGCTCTCCTTCCTCCTCCTTTTTCTGATAATGCATCCTGCTGTAAGTCCTACTGAGAGCCACTGCTTTGGAGTTTTATCCTCCCAGGGCTGAAACAACATGTTAATACCAGGCAGTGTGCAGTCAGTGCATATCTCCCCTTGCTCAGGCCCTCAGCTGGACCAAGAGATGCATTATTTGAAATACAGTAGACAAAACCCCTTCCTTCTCTTGGCTGATCATCCTGGCAACTTGGCATGAGGCTCCTCCATCTGGAATTAACATCTACTCTTCAAAAAAATCAGCCATTGCTTATTTTTTTTCTCCTTGCTGCTTAGCCTAGCACTTTCCTGAAGAGCCAGGAATAAAGCGACATTGTGGGGTTTTGAAGTCCACAGAGCTATGTGAGATTAACAACAGTCAAGAAACAAAAGCATTAAGGCTAAACATTTCTAATAAATATAACTGAGAAAGAAAGAAGTCTGAAGGCATTTCTACATCTGAAACAGGTGATTCAATGGTCACAAAAAATTAATTGAAATAAAAAATATAAAGCCTGGAGTTTTTGGAGTAAATTCAGTACAAGCTCAAAGATCATGAGTCAGGGATGCCTTTAATAAATATTTAATTAACCAATCATTGGATTGTGCAATTCCTAGTTCCCTTCTAGTAGACATTTTACCTGTTAATTAGTTTATCTGTGCACTGAGCTCACGCCACAGCCTAGTGTTCTCCTATTCCTGTCCATCTTTCTGAACTCCTCTGTTGTTAGATGGAACTGGTTTCTTTTGATGACCATCTTTATTTTAACTGTTTATTTAGTATATTTATTTTGACACTCAAACTAGTATAACAAATGCTGGTTTTAATCCAGCCCCAGGCTAATAGCTTTGGGCTGAGCTGTTTTAGATTTCAGACACATGGCACCAGTACTGGGTTTGCTGAGGGTGCTCAGCTGCAGCCCAGTGGCATGATGTATCACATCTAGCTTTGCCTCCTGACCATAATGCTGCTTGGTTTTTTTGGCATTTTCTCTCTACAGGCCTACAAGGTCTTGTACAGGGAAATGATTCGTAACCTCTACTAATCATAAAATAAATTAGGTAGAAACCCACATAAGAACATTCTAATTAGGATCTAGAAAGATTGCCAAAATTTCCAAAAATAATTGCCAAAATAATTGTCAAAATAAATTTAAAAATTGACAAAACACATTTGCCAAAATAATTGCCAAAAGAGAGAGCTGACATCTCCTGAAGTGAAAGATTGTGTTTGTCCTCCTCAAAGGACAACAAAATATGAGAATGTCCCCACCATTGTGGACAGATGGACACATATGTCCGTCCTGCACCTCTTCAAAGGTGCAAAGCCTTCATGCTCAGCAGTAGGTCCCCTCTCAGGCTAGTGCTGCTTCCTGGAGGCTGGGATCTGCTGGAGTAACCCCATGGACATAAGAGCACATTTGTGTGTTTTGACATAAGGGTGACAACCGAATGCTTCACGGCGGGGTTCAGCAGTGTGTTGGAGCGACATTGCTGCTCAAACTTGGCACTGTGTGATGGGATTGTGAGCTCTGGGAGAAACCAAAATCAATCCATCTCAGCTTTTTCAGCACCAGCCTCAGTTTCATGAAGAACCATCTCATTCTGTCAGCACTTTCCCCACATCCTGTTACGGTCCAAACAAGTTTCTCAGCTGCCTCCTCACTCCTGTGCTGGGACACTTCTTGGTGGGAGGGTAGGAGATGGTGTCTCCATCCCTCTGTGTTCCCAGGCTGAGTAGCTGCTCCCCAGCTGGCAGCCAGCCGGCAGGGACACTGCCACCCCCCTGCTCACCATGGGGTTCCCTGCAGAGCATGTGGCAGCACAAATGACTGCACAGCAAGTGCTCAGGACAGTCCTTGCGTCGTGCACGTCACTGTGTCATTTGTCACCACTGCTGCAGTGTGCCTGCCGGTCTCTCACTGATTGTAATTCTTTTTAATGAGAGTAGATGGACTCTAAAGCCCCAGAGGAGTGACTTCAGGCAGGGGAAGGTCAATACATGGCTCAGCCTTGCTGGGTAACTTCATATGCTAAGGCTCAGCTGAATTTGCTGGTGGTTAGTGAGAAATGTGTGGATGTGCCTCTGCTCCAGGAGATTCATGTCCACCAGCTCAGGTAGCCCTGGCTGCTGTGACCTACCCCAGTTGTATGAGGGTACAAACAAATTTTCCATGACTAGCCTGAGTGGCAGGATGCACGCTTGTGGTGTGCACAGTCACAGGGAGGGATCTCATGATGCTCCTAGTGCTGGCAGGGAACTACCAGGACAAGCACTGCTGGAAAACAAGCCAGCACAGCTTGGCCACTGACCATAGATCTGGTGAGGCCACCATGGCACGTATGGGCTTAATGTGTGGGCTTAATGTGTGAGTCCAGGTAAGGCTGGGAGGGGTTCAAGCAAAGGAGAAGCAGATACCATGTAGACAAACAGGAACAAATATGATTTTTTTTCAAGGAAAAAAATACTTTTTAAACAAAAATAAGAAATCCTGAAGGAGTTGGGGTGCTGCTGCTCCCTCATCCTTTGCTTCCGTGAGCAAGGCAGGGACCTGCAAAGCAGCTGCCAAACAAACCCAGGGAGTGTGAGTCCAAGGCACGTGGCAGCTGCAGTTGGCACCATCTCAGCCCCAAGGATTTGTTCTCCTGGGACTGAAAACCCTTAAGGTGGCTATCCCTGACTCTGGTCTCATATAAATCACTATAAATCAGACACAGATCCCATGGAGTCACTTTAGTGCCATCTGTACCTCATTGCTCGGTCTCTCATATGCCATGTCACACGGATTCCCCAACTTTCTGGTGCGGGTCTGCTTTTCCACACATTTTAAAGGAAGTGAATTAACCTGAGCCTGTTAATGTGTAAACCAAGTTGAAACATTTGCTGGTAAAACATAGAGCTCAGGTTGATAATGACAACTGGAAATGCTGCTAGAGCAAAATGTAGCATCTGAAAACAGAACAGCTGGGTATGGACACGAGGCTGGGTTGGTTTGATAGGGAGCATTGATTTTTCCCCTACAGACAATTGCTGCCACACAACTTCTCAAATACTCCCTGCTACCACTTTGTTCCAAAGCTAAAAACCACCTTCAGTGCTGGGGAAAGGATAGATGAAACAATAACTCTTTTTGTCTTTTCTATTCTTGGCAACACAGGAAGAGCAAATTGTGAGGGAAGAAAGAAGAAACAAACAAACACATATCTGCCAAAATGAGGTTTGTCCTTTTTGCCAGTGGGCTGACTAGAGCTCATAGCATCTTTTTCAGAGGAGTCATGACTGCAACTCTGGAGTCATGACTGCAACTCTGGTGTCAAGAAATTCAAAGTTTTCCCATGTGAAATGACCAGAGGAGATTTTTTGGTCACTGAAGACTATTAGCTTCTTCCCCAAAGGCAACACAGGAGTTAAAAGTGCAAGATTCCCTCTAGTGACAGGAGTATATAAATCTCTGTCTCAAGGGCAATAGAAATGAAACTACCTCAAGTGCAATTGGAAAATCCTTCATTGTTTCTTAGTGGGTACAACCAAACAGAAGTAAATATCTATTTTTTTCTTACTCAGGGCTGTCTATCTTGTAGATAAAGGAAGATAAATGTACAACCATCCACCTCTGGCAGTTTATGTGGTTGATACTCTGTGCACAGGGGCTGTAGAAAACCAACTTCCAGAGTGAGGCAGCAACTCATCGGTACTGAAATCAGGCCCTATTTTTTCTTTCAGCTAGGGAAGATCCAACATCAACATTGCTGCCATAGCAGCTGCACAGGGAAATAAGTGATTTCCTGTCTGAGTGTGTTTCATCACTCAGCATTTTATTTTTGTGCTAAACCAAAGCCAGGCGTGTCACCCCACCCTGTGCTGGGGCACTCTTCCCCATCCCCTGCCACCAGAAAGGCACTGGGAAAACATCACAGGGGCAAAACTTGCCACAAAATGCCCACTCAGTACTTGGGCCAAATGCCTTCTCCAGAAGTGTGCTACCAAGGCAGTGTTTTTTGGGCTTTTGGAGTAGCCAGGACTATTCTTCCAGCACATACCATTTTCTGCCAGAGCTGTCAGCCTGGTCCTGGTTTTGGCTGGGATGGAGTTAATTTTTTTCCTTAGTAGCTGGTGCAGTGCTGTGGTTTGGATTTTGTATGAGAATAACACTGATAACACAGTGATGTTATAGTTGTTGCTCAGCAGTGCTGACCCCTAAGTCAAGGACTTTTCAGTCTCATGCTCTGCAGGAAGCAGGTGCACAAGAAACCAGGAGGGAGCGTGACCAGCACAGCTGACCTGAACTGGACAAAGGGATATTCCATACCACAGAATGTCATTCCCAGTCTATAAACTGGGGGGAGCTGGCCAGGAGGGGCCAATCACTGTCCAGGAACTGGCTGGACATTGGTCAGCGGGTAGTGAGAATTGTATTGGGCATCACATGGTTTTTTCCTTTGGATTTTATTCCTTTACCTCTCTTTTCCATTACAATTGGTGCTCCTAATATTATTCTTATATTTTACTTTATTTCAGTTATTAAACTGTTCTTATCTCAACTCACAGGTTTTACCTTTTCCAGTTTCTTGTCTTCATCCTAATGGAAGCACAGAGCGGGAGGCGAGCAAGTGGCCATATGGGGTTTAATTGGTGCCTGAGGTTAAACCCTGACACCCTGGCACAACTTTCAGGCCAAACTTGCTTAAGAACTCAGGAAATAATGAACCCTTCTGTCTGGCTGTGTAAATAATGGAGACAAAACCCCCAGATATTGTCTGCTCTGATTTTTTTTTCCTTTCAGTAGTAATAATGCTTACAATAGGACAAAAGAGTTAACCAACATCCTAAGAGCACCCTGCTTGGTGCAGTGCCTCTGGTGTCCATGAGAGGGCTGTGGGAAGGCGCATTTTGGTGTTTCACACTAACACAGAAAAACAGAAAACACACTGCCGGCTGGTTGCAAATTCCATGGGCACCCCCTGCTCCCCCACAAGCTTTTGCACAATCTCGGCTCCCACCGAAGTGCTCTCACACGAGCAGGAGGCAGCAGCTGGGTGCAAGGTGACCTCCTCTGCCCAAAGCAGCCCTTGCAGCGACAAATTCGTTTAATGACTTCATGTGTCGAAGGGTTCTGCTCCCGCCCTGGCTCCCCACAGGCTTCTGGAGAATTTTTTTGCATTGTCAGAGTGTTTGAGACAAGTGCCAAGGACTGATTTTCTTAATATGGCAATTGAAATGAACTTCATTTTTATCACACATTGCTGAAAGACTTTGACAGATCCAAAATTAAGTATTTTGTGTCTGATCAGGTTTGAATTTATTCTCATTATTAAATAAGGCAAATTTCAGAATAAAGCACGATTCCACAGTGGAAAAATCAGAGAGTTTGAACTGAAAACTTGTAAAAGTGGAATCTTGTCTCTAAACAAAAATATTTCATAGCTTTTTCTTCTCTGCATATATCATACCATTACCTTAATTCAAAAGATGCTTTCTAAATTAGATGTACTTTTTGGTCAACACCAGAAAGGTTTTGGGGGAGTAAGTGATCTATCAGAAAGAAAAAAAAAAAAAAGAAAAGAAAACCCAACCCCCAAAATCGTTTCTAGGTCTGAGATTTTGTTTCCATTCACTTTTACAGTCACCAGGAGAGCTGTTGGCTCTTCTGAGTGCACCTTGAGGGAAACTCAATCCAGCCCCGAGGTCACCATGAATGTCAGCATTACCTAGATGGACAGGTCCTGCTTGAGATCTGCGTGATCTATGGACTTAGCTGGTTAACTGCAAAGGGCTGAATGTGCCCTTTAGATTGCTCCTTCAGCTCATCTGAGACTTTGTACATTATCTTTGGGACATTAAGCACGGCAGGATGAGTTCTCCAGGGAGATTTTGCAGTGTTGCCAGCATTCTGATGGCTGGTCCCTTGGAACACGATGTACTTCTATCTCCGGCTCCTGGAGTCATATGATTATGTGAGGATCTCAGCTTTCATGACAATGAAAAGTAGGTTTCTAGTCATTGAGACTGTAGAGACAAGCTGGCAAATGTGACCTCCAAAAGGTAAAGCATCAAACAACAAATAAAAGGAATCTCAGCTATATCAAGAGCCTGAATTTAACCACGTGTCTTAAAAGCAGCATCATTTTGATGCCAGCTGTTAAATTTTGAATGCTTGGAATTTTCTTGAAGAGGGAAAAATTGCTCCTTGCTTTTTTTCTTCTCTCCTTGCGCTTCTTCCTTCCTTTCTAAGGCTCCAGCCTGTTGCTTATGCTCCCTGATTGTTCTCAGTCCGGAGCTGCCATTGGACACCAGTCAGACAGAGTGTGAGCACTGGGAATTTTCCAGGTTTACGAAATGTTTTCCTCGCATCTGCCAAAGCCAACGGCAGCCGCCGCTGAACACGTGCCACTGGAAAATCACAGGCAGGCTGGCTGCCAAGGATGCAGAGCTCTTTGGACCGAGGCACGGCAGGGTCTGGTGAGTGTGAGAGGAGCCGTGTCCGAGCCGCCCAGGCAGCGCTGCCGGCTGGCCCCGGGCACGCCACATCCACCACCGCCTTCCCAGCCAGGAGCGCCGGGGCCGGGCCGGGAGATGCTGGGCTCCAGGGCAGAGCCAGCCTTGTGCGAGGACGGCCCGCCTGCCGTCGGAAGCGTGCGTTTGTCTCTAATGGAACAGTTTAAGTGGAAGTAATGTGTTCCGCACGGGATAAACAATCTCAGCAAATGCCTCGCTGGCATTCAATCACAGTTCAGCAGGGACGTCTCCAGCACCCCTTGAATCTTGTGCCAAGCCATGAAACCCTCTCACTTGGCAATGGGCATTCGCAAAAAGAGGCTAAAAAGGAAGCTACTGAGTAATTATGTACTGTGAGCACAAGAAAAGGTGTCACCAGTGTGGTGTGGGGAATTTTAAATTTCTATTGTCCATGTATGTCTATACCCTCTGGCAGTGCTCAAAACCGGGGGAAAGATATCTAAAGGTATGGAAGTTTTTGTCCCAGCCTTAAATGAGATGTAACACGAAGGATTTGGTGAGGGAGTCCATTTTCTATTCCATGTGTTCTTTTTAATTTATAGCAACTAAATGAAAAAATCAAACTAATCTTACAGAAGGTTTTGTCAAAACTTTTAGGACTTAAATTCAGCCTTTCATTAACAATATACATTTTAATCAGGTGCTTGAAATTCATATCTTAATGCAGATTATGCATGCATACGTTATGTGCCAAGCCTATATAAATCTGTTTGAGGGAGATCCTAAAAAACCCAAACCGTCTGGTTTGGATGTTAACAGGCAAGCATGGGGAACATAGAAATTTTAGGCACCACGTATAGACAAGAATTTGGTGCATGCTCAGTGCAGAAGGGATGAAGGGAGGAAATACAAGTGGATTTATGGCTTTGCAGAGCAGCCAAGCTGGGACAGCCTCGCAGTTTGCTGCCTGTGCCCCTCAGAGGTTGTTTCAGCTTTATGTACCGAAATGCTGCCTGGGGCTGACAGCCTACCGGCAGGACTGATTAAATCAACTACTGGAAAAATCCCCAGGAAGCTCGTCAAAACACAGCACTTCCAGCGCTGAAACACGAGCTGTGCTCGTGCCTAGAACCGACTCCTGGGTTTGGTTGTTGTGAGTTTCCCGTTCACACAGAGAGGCACAGCAGCCGTGACAGTGAGGTGGCAGCCCCTCGGGGCCTCCCGCAGCACTGGGCATAGCTGAGGCACATCCCACAGCTGGGCACTACTGAAGGACACATTGCAATGACTCCAGTATGTGTAAATGACCCCAGAGTGACCACATAATTAAGCAACACAGGTCTTCCTTCTAAGCTTTCTGTTCTTCAAAATTTTCTCCGAGTAAAGGGCTCGTTTGTGAGTATGATGAATCGCTCATGAAATGGCGTGTACAGCGGGATGCTTACAATAAAATGGATTTGGAGCATAAAAGGCAGCATTATTGTTATTCCCCTGCCTTGCTGGCTTCTTGCCAGCCTCCTGCTGCCTTCTATCTCCCATCACAGGAGGCTGGAAAAATTCCCCCAGGATTGATTAACATGAGAGAGACCTGTGAAAAGTGGAGGCGGTATGAAGGAGGGAGGTGATGGCTGAAGGGAGAAACCAGGCTTGCAGCACCGACACAAGCAGTCAAGCGCCTGGAGAGGTGGGAGAACGATCCGAGTCTCTGCAAGAGGGAATGAGACGGAAATCCCAGGCAACTTCTCTCTCTATGGGTGTTCCAGCCCTCCCACAAAAATGCTGCTTCGATACGAGAAAAATTCAAGAGTGGCAAGAGGAGCCACCTCCCCCTGGGTGCTGTCAGTCAGCGAACTGGGGAGGCACCCCAGGGCAGGAACTGGGCACGTGGACATGCTCCCGAATAATTCCCAGGCACATCTCAGGAGTGACAGTGGCCCAGAGATAGTTACAACCAGGTCACAGAGCCACCATGGTTTGGAGGCTGAGGCTTTATGAGCAGAAATTCAAATAATACCGTGTCAGCTGACTCAGGGTCCAGGAAGGCCCCGGCCACATTTCAGTTACTGCAGCTGAAACGTCTTAGGAAACGAAGGTTTTCTGCTGCATTTTATACTACATTTCACACTGCATTCATACTGCCACTCACCACATTAATAAGGTCTAGAAAGTTAAGAAAACTTTTGAAAAATTAAAGTGGGAAAAATCTTGAAGCAACTCTTATACAAGATTTCTAAAAATCTTGCTATGACAGCCAGCTTTCTACAGTCCAAGTACCTGAAAACCAGGACTTGTCAGGTCAGATATATGAGATTTTTTTCCTTTTGTTTTCCCTGTGATATTGCTTTCCTAGGATAATTTGCCAACATTGCAACATCTTCTTTCTCAAACAGTATCCTCCTCTGCTGAATTTTCCTGCCAGAAGTCGTGCTCCTGTTGAAGCCTGCAGTGTGACTGGCAGGTATCAGTAGCCGCCCAATTTATTCCCTGACTCGAAGCAGCAAGAAAAGGTCAGGGTCACTGTGTGCCTACTTGATTTGTTTCTGCTAAATGTCAAGTGCTGAGGCAGTCTTGAGGAAAGATGTTGAACATGCAGCTACCAAATTACAGTGCCAAGAGTACAGTTTGCTTTTTCTACGTGAAGATGAACTTGGCCAAACTCTTGGCTTGTGTCAGAAGAGAGCTCACCCTTGCATTTGAAAGACTATGAACTTTTGGACTAAGGATTTATGAACTGAGTAGCATTTGCATTTAATGACATTAAGAAAGGTTTTTTCATTTATATAGGCTGCTTGAGACTTGTTTAGCTTGTATTTAATTTTCTAGATAATGTAGTCCAGTCTGATAATAACTGAATTAACTACATAGCAACATTCTAATTTTTTTGTGTTCTCAGTTTTAGTTTTCACTATACTTTCCATAGCTGTTTTCACTTTATTTAACCTGTATGTATTTTTGTAATTTATGATCTAAAATGTATGATCTACACAGTGCATTTCATTGCTTTCAGTTCCTTAACAGACTCTGTAACAATATCTGTTGTGTCTCATTTGGCAGACAAATATTACCTGTTTGACCATCTGTATTATGTACAGTTATTCCACCCAAGTCCACAGACTTCCTTTCTCACCATTTAGAATGAGAAATACTTGTACTGTTGAATAGATTAATTTTTATTTTGTGGCCTGATGTCCATGACCCAGATTTGAGTTATAAACCTGTCATTTGCCAGGGCTTGTTATCCACTGATTGCATAAGCTATTGTTACCAGGATAAATTTAGAATTCATCTGAAAATCACAATTAATCAGCTCTACAAATAAGGTCAGCCAACATCTCCTGTCCCTAAGTTCAATAAGTTTGCTGGCAGATTATCTTCTGAGTTTTAGCTGCCTTGATTTGTGTTATAATCAGAAATGTCTCATTTCAGATTCAAATTACAACACTAACTCAAGTGTGTTGGCAAGTCTTTTAAAGACTTGCATATTCTAAATATATGCATAGACGATAAAGTAGTAAGATCTGAAATAATTACTATTTATATCCTTCCATTGTTTTCTCCAAAAACAGTACTTCAGACTTAGATATTGTTTTCAAAATGATTAAGCTGACTCCTAAAATGTTTTTCCTAAAATGTTTTTGTTTTTTTCAAGTCCAATAATGCTTCATGACTATTTCCATCTGGTAGTAATAGTCCTGTTTATTCTGGAACATCTTGGTTTATATTATGCCTCTGTGTAACAAAATCTATTGAAATCATGCAAAACACCAATCTCTCTGCCAAAGTCAATAAAATTACTACTTGTTGAAGAAAACAGTAAACAACAGAACTTCATAATGATGTCATTAGCACATCCTTTGTCAACAGTTGGGAAATCTGGAACCTTCAAGAAAAATAAAGAAGGAAAAAAAGTAATGCATTCACCTCTGTTGTATAATTAATTATACATAAACTTCTAATGAGATTTGGTTAAAAATGCAAACAATTTTATAGTAGCATTAGCTGCACAGCAGCATAGCAGCAGTAGTTCAGCAAGTAGAGGAGATATTGTGTTTTATGCATCCATCAAATAAATGGGCACATTTTAAAGCTTCTTTAGTGCTGAGAGTCAGTGTGCTACAGCAGGCCCTGAGCTGATCTTGAGTCCAGTTCAGGAGTCCAATTTGCTACATTTGGGAGCTCCAAAGGCATTTTGTCCTGCCCTGCATTTTCTGCTGGGAACAGAGTTCTACTCTTTGTGTTCAGATGCTCCTGGGATGTTCCCTCAAAACACCTCCTGCTTTGTGCCAGCACAAGCTTTTCTTACATCCATTTGGTACCAAAAAAAATCCTATTTATGGGTTTATTTTTTGTCCTGATCAGTTCAAACGCATGACAGTATAACCTTCTGCAGAAAAGAGTGCAGCCGTGGACGGGGCAAGTTTATTTACCTGTCAGTGCCAACCAAGCAACACATAAAACACCAGAAAACCCAGGGGTAGGCTGAAACATGAGGGACAGATATTACCTGAAGAGGCATGATGTGGTCAGAACTGAATTTACCAGATTAGTTCTCAGAGATTACTGCCAAGAAATGAAGAGAAGGGAAAGAGAAGGGCTTTTCTGATTTCTAGATTAATCAAAAAGTAAATTAATAATAGCACTACAGAGTTGTGTTTTGCTGTAAGGTACAGATCACATGCAGTACTAAATACAGTGAGACCAGTGTCTATTCAGAGATGCTACTGATGATCCACACCTTAAGTGGTCTGGCTGCATCAGAGAGTATTTTCTACACCTCTTCCACCATGTGGAAATCAGCATCTCTGACATTCTTTAAATCAGCATCCCTGGGATTCTTAATGGCTTCCCTTCATCCAGGAAATTCTGTTGCGTTTCAGAGATGACAAACATAAACTGGTAATAACTTATTAAATTAATGAAGACCTTCTTATCCTGAAACTGGGCCATTTCCACCGTGTGCACTGTCCCAGCATGCCACTAGATGGTAGAACAGGACTCCGCACAGTCCTGCAGCCGCCCCGCATGCCCAGACAAACCCTTCCAAAAAGCAGCTCAACCAATCCTGCCTGAAGATTCAGAACTCTACAGTTCAACTTAGAATTCTCATTCCAGCTGTGTACATCACACTCTTTGTCCGTTATAATTAATTGTTATCTTCTAGAACTCTGTCTTCAGTGATGGTTTTCCAAGGAGTGCTGAGAGAACAAGGCACACGGTGGGGAAGGAGGTCCCATGGCACCCATCTAACACCCATAGAGTGCTGAGCTATGGAAATTAAGCCACAGGATTCATCTGTAAACTGTGATCCCATGTGGAAATCACATTGCCTGGAGGCAAGAGCAGCTACGAGACACTTCTGCTCAGAATCATCCTCCAGACGAGCTACTGCCTCTCTGGGAAGGGCTATGTTCCCTCTTGTCCTTCGGACACGTACACAGAAATGTGGAGGGTAGGGGACATCACCACCTGCCCTTCAGTGGCTTCTACAGGTATTGAGGAGAATAACAAGAATTTTTCCACATGCAGTAGTGGAAAATTTCAATTCAAGCCGGCAAGGGTACTAGTAATAGCTCAGGAATAACTAAGCTGCTATGAGTAAATGAATAAAGGCAGTGTAAAATGCCTAATTTTTCTTTTTTTTAATGATACAATATCTTGGAAAATCTAACTTGCATTAGCCACAGAACTTAAAACCTGCTTGGGTATGAAAGATGAATGGCACATGCAGTGAAATATGTCTCAAGGATTTTCAGCAAAGATCAAACACAATAAACAGTGACTTCCAAAATCTTGGAGAAAAGGCAGAGATGTGCTACAGAAGTCAGGGAAAAGGAACAATGTAACAATGTTGTTATTAGAGAGACAGTGAGAAATAAATGAAATAATAAATATACTCACAGGTCTAAAGAGGAAAGATTTAAAGCATCAGAGTGCACAAGCAAATAAAATTATGCAGATACTTAAAAACATACAGAGAATTAACAAAACGTAGCTCATTACATGACAAGAAACTATCTGTAGACGGTTATGTGGCAAGTAAGGTTTATTTACTATGGGAGAAAGAAAAGCACTTTCTTCGCTTGGTGTTTCCAGCCCTGCTGAATAGACAGCGCTGTGGACAGAGCAGTCCTGGGCAATTGTTCCTCCCCTGCCAGATAAGTATTAACTTAATCACCCACTCTTGGTTTATCTGTAAACACAGAGCTCAGGACTTCCCTGAATTAATCCTTGTTTGGACTGCGTAGGGGATTGGATGGGCAAAGAACACCATGAACCATCAAGGTTTTTTCCCCACTGTTATCACAAACAACAATATTGCAAATATTCTAAACTCCCTATAAAACAACTTTCACTGTTTTCTTCTGTTGGAAGATATTTTCAGAATCTCATACTTTATGTTCAATATAAATTATATTCTTTGATTACATGCAGGATCCTTTTGGTAAAAGTGTCTTTTAGTATAAATTTCTGCCTTCCCTCTGTCTGCTCCCTTGTGCAGTCCCAGCCGGCAGTAATACCTTCAGTTACCCTTCATTTTGCTAAGCCACCCAAGTCCTGTCAGTCTTGGAAAATGAGCTCTCTGTGACTCTTAATCATCCAGGTAGTTGGAATTAATCTTCCACAGGCATTAGTAAATGAGACTGTTGCACGATGCTCCAGGGGAAGCCCCCTCTCTCCTCGCTCGGGGGCACAAGCACTTTGCAGTCTCTGTTGCACACACATCTCTGGGACAGCCAGGAATCCCATTGGTGTCTCCCACAGCTTTGTCAGACACCATGAGACCAGCTATACAGACATCATAGGTTTTGTTCTTTTTTTAACCTCCAAAGGATGGGATTCGTTATAGTGAGAAATAATTTTTTTTCACTAATAATATTGATTTTCAGTTAAAGTGCAGTCAGTTACCTGATTTCTAATTAAATCAGTGATTACACGAGTTTTATATCCTTCTAGACTCACCAAATACCAGGCCAAATACCTTACAGAACCTAAAACTATGTTACACTGTCAAATATTATCAGCCCAGTCTTTTGATCAGCTTAAGCATCAGCTAATCAGGAAAAACTGACTCCCAAATGACCAGGCAGCTTGACATTAACTGTATTGTTCTAATTTAATTCTCCATCAAGAGGGTTCTGCATCAGTCACCCCATCTCTTTTCTCAGGAATAGAGATAAATGGGTAGGCCTATATTGCCATAGCATCCAGGCATCTGGATCTCAAGCAGTGTTTCAGAGATGACCATCAATCATTGTCCACATTAAGAGAACTCCTTTATCAGGCCTGTCCAAACTGGGGTTGCTGGGTGTTGACAACTAATACAGAAGCTTTAGCAGATGTGACTCAGAACTCCCCTGAGCCCTGCTGGAGTAGAAAGGATTTATTACATGATTAGCATATTAATACTGTCCTGCTACTTCCCAAATACAGAATACAATATTGGCTGTTTCTACTTAACCTTTCTCTCTTTTTTTTTTTCCTTTTCTTTGTTGTTTTTTGTTTTGTTGTGGGTTTTTTTGGAGTTTTTTTGGGGTTTTTTTTTTTGTTTCTATAGTTGATTTCATCATTTCTGTCCGTTTACTTTAGTAGGTTCTTCCTACCCTTCTTTCCCTCCTCTGTTTCAAACATGCATCACTGTTTTCCACAAGCCTGTAGACAGTGTACTGGTCCTGTGACACTTTTGTTTTCTTACCACTTTTCTTCAGTAGGCATCTTCTAATTTATATTATTACCAACTTTTCTCTCACATTTGTTCCATATTTTTTATATTTCAGTCACTTTTTTCCTAAGTCAAGCTGATTTTCCAGTCAAAATAACTCCTTTTTTTTGTAGTGGACTTTTTCAGTGTTCCAAACAAATACACAGTTTTTCCTGCTTAAACTCTTCCTTGCAGAGATTTGATCCAGAATTGTTTTCAGGTTATTAAATTAGCCATTTGGAAGGACCACCTTTATTTTAAATGTTTGGTATCACTTTGGAATGAAATCCACTTGCAGAAATGTTCCAAAATACTTTTAACCTCAGGGGAAAGATAAGTTATATGAAGTGAAAAATTAAGACCCTTTTCCAATTTTGAATTAACGAGCCCACAGCTAGAACATTGTATACAGTCCAGAGTACATCCTTACTGGACATCTGACATCTGAAAAGGCTTGAGGAAGAAAAAGCATATAAATCAGGACTGAGAGCATTTTTGAAAAATGCTTTAAATAATGAAATGATTTTAACTAACTGAAAAGTGGAAAATGAGAGTAATCAAACAAGTGTCTATATGTATTTTTAGGGAGATCCATTACTTAGAGGGTTTAAGTAGAATATGTGGAAGAAGGAAGACAGAAAAAATTACAGAGGCATATTGGATGGGAGGGCAGGGAGTTACTTGGTTCATTTAGGCTGAACTAAGATTTTATATGCCACTTACATATGGAATAGATTTTCTTTGGCATGGAGGATGCCAAGAAGATGAGCAAATGGATATTTCACCTTGGTCTGTCCCTGGTTTTATACTCTTATTTTACTCCTTGAAGGCACTGGCTCTCCCAGGCAGTGAAGCTAACCAAGGTGGTTTGAACCCTCAGCACTGCTTGTCTGGATCATGGTGGATTTTCTGGGAGATTTATGTACTGTTTAGCAAAGCGGTGAAAGAAAGGAAAGAGCCATCCTTTCCACTGCTTTAACTTGGACTCCCTCCAGGATCCATAGCAGCAGGCAGATGTCAGCACCTCTCTTGGTCATTGCACAGAAAGCTGGGGTCAAAAACTCTCCCTGGAGCGGGGGAGAACGGCAGACCCTGTTGCTGTGCAGACAGTTTGCAGCACTGCAGCCCTAGGCCGCTGAACACTGGCTGTGCTACCATTCTCACAGGCAGTCCGAGCCTGGAAGCTTCCTCCTGTATCCCCACCCTTGGCTGGCCTCCCATGACTTACTCACAGCAATAACATCTGTCACAGTGCAAACCCAGCCAAGCCCCGAGCAGTCCTTCCTTACCTGCCAGTGTCAGGTCCATAGAGCACCTCAGCTTGTCAGCCCCAGGACTGGAGAGCTGCAACTCCCTCAGCAGCTCCATCAGAGCCAAGGGAGAGCTGATCCCAGCAGTGCTGGGACTGGGACCCCCAGCACACCACCACCACCACAGCTGAGCACACATCTGCTGCCCTGTGGGGGCTGCTGGCACCTTTTGGCACGAGCTGCTGCATCCTCTAACTACACCCAGGAGTAGCTGGACTCAAAGCCAGCTCCTCCACTGGCATCTCCTTGGCGCTTTCTTCAAGGCTGCCTGGCAGCTATAATGGGGCTCAGCTGGGACCCAGCACCTTTGGCCAGGATCTGCTTGCAGATCTTGCTATAAGCTGCCAGATCAGGTTGATCCTGCTAGAAGCAGCAACAGCCTCCCGTAGCCACCCCTTCCCATGAGCAGCACCAGACGTCCTGATGTTCCTCAGAGGCCCCCAGCAATCCCAAAAGTTCCTACGGGATCTTGGATTAGAGCCAGGAAACTACAGTAGCAAGTGCTGTGCCCACAGCCACCTTGGCTATCCGTGGTCTCTGGCCAGGGAAGAGGGCAGCCCCTCTGAAAGTCCTCAAACCTTCCTCAGCATGAGTTTTAGCTCTTCACTCCTACTGAGGATTAACATATCAGCAACAAAGTGCAGTCACAGCAAACAAAGCTTAGCAAGTCAAAGGGGGTTGATGAGATTTTGGCAAGCACATGGATTCTTAGGTGCCTGTGCCTTGTTTGCCATCAAATCATCAAGCTCAAGGTACTGCACATATGACTGTCCAAAATGTGCTAGGTGGGGAGAGAGGAAGAGGAAGGGGCTGAGGAAGGGGGGCAGGAAGAAGTCACTGCTGTCTGACTGCACGAAGTGGCCAATGCTCCTCCCCCTTGTGACAGTCCCTGCCTCACTTCCCACAGACAAGGCCTGGGGCTGACGAGCCCCAGCTGAGGGTCTGTGGGTGGGTCCATCCCCATCTCCAGGTGAGGGGGTGTGGCACGGGGTGCCCCTATAGGGAGGTGCTGGGGATGCTGCAGCACTTGGCTGGTGTTGGCCCTGGTTCCTGCTGGCTGCCTTGGTCTCTCCCAGGATGGTGGGCTTCAAGGTGGACTTCAGCATGCTCCTGGAGCCTCTGGGCTTTGTTAAGGTCCTTGAATGGGTGAGTGGAGCTAGAGGGGCATGAGGGGACTGTTTCTTCTGCTGCCTCAGGTCTGGCTTTGCTCCAAGGGCTGGGAGAGGTGTGAGCTGCTGGGCTGAGAGACACTGCCTAAGGTTGCTGGTGCTGGGTGTCCAACACTGGGCTGCTCCTCAGCCGAGCCCTCGGACCACAGATACATAAGCTCAGTGTGTTAACTACAGCTTGTGCTGCTGTGTGTTCTGATCACTGGGGTTTTAGGGTCTGGCTAGTGAAAAAAGGGAAAATAAGAACTATTTAGAGAGTCAGGTTGATGTGTGATACTCTGAGCATGTATTTTCTAGTTACTTGAATTTACAGTTGTGGATATGTGAGACTTGTAAAAATATTTCCTTTATCAACTACAAGAAATACTATGCTGGCTGTTAACATTAAAAAAAAAAGCGCCAACGAAATACAAACCC
>VZTJ01003633.1:982929-1057205 GCA_013397795.1 Orthonyx spaldingii
TGAACACAAAATAAAGAGAAAGCACTTTCAAATGGGCTTTGGTTAGCAGTGTTGCTTTTGCCTTTGGATTTTAGAAATTTAGCATTTTCCTCTTTATATTACTTTGTATTTCAGCTTTGCTGACTGTGTTGATATTTCTTGTCTTCTTTAGCTATTTCAGCTAAATGTTGAGTTTGCTTCCTTTGAGCTCTAGTGGTGTGCACTAATGTGTCTATGTATCAATTCCTATAGATTCTTGCCATCTTTGCTTTTGCCACATGTGGAGGCTTTCAAGGTGAAACTACTCTTCTGGTTTCCTGCAAAGATGTGGTAAACAAAACAATTACAGCTGCTTTTGCTTATCCATTCAGGTGAGTATTAGCTCTTCAGTTATTACTTGAAAATTATTTATTATTCCCCTTTTCTCTGTCTCCTTATGAACATGTACTTACTGTATAAATGAAGATGTGAAACTTCTGTCTTGCTCTGTAGCGGCAATAAATAAATATTTAGCTGTAATTGTTCAAAGAATTGTAGTTTTTGGTGCCCTATAAAAAGATGTAGGTAAAAATAGCAGTAGGCTGTGTTATGCTTTGTATGACTCTACCTTAAGCTCTAGTCTAGCAGTGCATGAAAGATACAGAAAGTAATTAGTAAACAAAACAACAGAATTAATTTTAACAGCCTAATTCTTCATGAATTTGTAACTGCTTTGGAGGCCCAGATAAGATTATTTTGAATGTGCCATTATACTACTTTTGTTCAAAGACTGAATGGAAAATTCTTTTCAGTTTATGCCACCATTATCTTGGTGAGGGTGTTGGGCATAAAAAATTAAATACTTCAGTGTTGTTGAAGAGCTCTTGCAGAGACAAACTCCTTTCCTGGAGCAGGTGGAAGAAGACTTTCACTTTGTTCTCGTAGCTGCATAACTACGATGAATGCAGGGTTGGTGTTCCAAATGTGTGCAATAAACATACAAACATAAATAAATATAGAAATTAATTCAGTGGCCAGCCAGTAAAAACCACTACAACAACATAAAACTTGGTCACAAAACCCAACATTGCAACAGCATTTGGAGGGGAGAGCGGGGATTTGAAATAATTGTGCTGGTCACAGAATGGTCACTGCTAGTCACACAGGCTTTATCCATTCAGCTTTAGTGCTTGTATTTTTCTGTAACTATAATGCCTTTTAAGTCCTGATCACCTTGTTTAACTGCCAGTCTCTAAAATAATGTTAAGTCTGTTTCCAAACTGGGGATTTTTTGTTCAACTGTTCTAAAAATGAGATTAGGGTTTTTCTCCTGAAGGAACTATTGTGTATCTCAGTGTAGGATTGGGTACAATGTGCAGATATCTTGACAAAACTTTGTGTTGCTTGACCGATTATTTATATATGTGTAGTGTATCCTTCAGAATAAATTTATACAATCAGAACACTGAAGCTCTTTTATTGTGAAGCATGAAGCAAAATTATGTGAAGTTCCCCCTCTATAGCAAACTCTAACTACGTGGATGTAATCTTCACAGGTTGAACACTGTTGTATTCAGTGCACCAGACCCAAAAGCCTGTGGTGGTACTTGGACTGATGTTTACCTCATGGGCAACTTCTCCTCTTCTGCACAGTTCTTTGTTACACTGGCAGCATTGGTGTTCCTCTACTGCATTATTGCCCTTGTGGTGTACATTGGATACAACCATGTGTATCAGCAAAATAACAAGTTTCCGCTAACTGTGAGTAATATTAAAATGTTTTAATGTTTTGACTTTCAAACTACAAAGAGATGAGAAATATTGTGAATGCCAGAGTAATTGGAGAATATCCAGTAGTTACAAAAGTTAAATGGTGTGTGAACATCAGTATCTTGGACTGCTCATTACAGCACTGGAGGAGAAAAGGGGACCCAAAGCCCTTGGCCATCCATGGCATCACATCTTATGCAGTTATTGAAGCAGTGGAATGAACTTTCACTTTTTCAGGTGAACAGTACCTTCATCACAACTTTTCTTTTTTACCATGCATTTGAATATACAGTTATTCCATAGGTGGGACCTCCTCTGTTACTCTGAGACTTTTCTCTGTATAGAGCACCTGCTGCAAATGGCAGAGGGAAATAATTACCTTGTGAATTTTAGTCACCTTCAATACTGAAGCCTTGAATGAGAAATTTCATAGCATGCTTGAAGATAGACTTAGTGACCTTTCCAGCCAAATTTTAGCATATCAGCCATCCAGATTTAAAACTTCTGCCCTTCTCCCATCACCCTCACTTTACTAAACTTTAGTTTAAATTCTTATAAAATACATACTAGGCATCTGATTTTAGAAACAGGTTTCTTACAAAGGTCAAGATTGCCTTTTGCACCTATCAAGCACAAGCATATGGTTTTGCATCTGGTTATCAACATTGAGTTGTAATTGTAGCATTGTTAATGACTAAATTTGCTTGTGATTGTTAGCACTGATGCAGTTATATTGGTGATGTAATTGATCCTGTCTTGGCCTTGCTCTCATGTGTATTCCTGCATTTTTTAACCTATTAATGAGTATTTCTCTTGTGTAGGACTTGGCTTTCAGTGTCTTGACAGCCTTTCTGTGGCTGGTCAGTACATTTGTTTGGGCCAAGGCACTTGCCGACATCAAGGTGTCTACAGGAGCCAGCATTATTCCAGGAATTGAATCTTGCAAAGCACCAGGAACAACTTGCCATTTTCTTTCTGTGACCAGCATGGGAATTCTGAATGTCTCTGTGGTATGTGTGCCTTCTGCAATAGAGCACAATGAATGTGTTGGAAAACAACAAATGGTACCTGGGAGTCCTGTTCTAATGATTGCATGTGTTGCTCTGTGTGAAGATTTCTTTATGGGTTATTAGTCATGCAGTTCCATCAATACTGTGGTAAAACACTGAGCAAATAATTTCTTGGAGGAAACAGGTTTTCCTCTAAAGAAAATCAAGAGAAACAATTTGTAGGATCTACCTCTAGAGCTGTTACAAGCAGCGTTTCCCGATTGTCTATTTAAGCCGGTAGCCAAGAGCAACATAATCTACCTTACTGAGCCACCCAAGTGGTTTGATGACAGATATAAGTAAGGAGGAAATGCTGTGCTGGTGTTGAACCCAGCTTTTTACTCAACTGTGAGCATTTTTGCACAACAAATTGAGCTTCCTTGTAACACAGTGGTATGAAGCTCATGCTCAGACAATGAACCCTTCATAGCAGAGCAAATTAGGCTTATTGTATGATCTTCCTAGTGAATCCTGCTTTTCAAAACTCAGGCTGTTTTTAATTGGCCCAATAATAATTAGTCGTGGTCTGAGAGTGCATAGGCAGAGGTGCTCAGTGACTGGAAAGGATTTGTCTAAATTTGTGCAAAGGATAGAGTAAGTTTGACTATCTGGTCTACAAAGGACTCTGTTCAGTTAGCTTATAATACTCTGAAGAGTGTGGAAATGTCCATATCAAAGGGGTGCCAAAGATAGTGGTTGTTCTGATTTGCCTTGAAGGTGTATTCTGGCTTGTTTTTAAAAAAAGAAAACTAAAACCCAGTCAAACACAACAAACTTAATATTATCTGTTTTTTCCCCCCTTTTTTGTGTTCTTCACTCTGCAGGTGTTTGGATTGCTTAATATGATTTTATGGGCAGGAAATGCTTGGCTTGTATACAAGGAAACCAACTTGCACAACCAATGGAACAGAATTTCTGAAAGTCCAACTGAAAGAGTATAAAAACAAGCTGATATTTTGAAGCGCTTCCACTTTCACAATGCACTACCAGGAGCATGGAGCCATTAGAGTTTATTTCATTGATAACTCGTAATTCATACAAACGTCTGGTTTTTACTATGGTTTGACATAAGGTCTTGGGTACTCCAACTGAAGTGTTTAATTATCATGAAATATATTATGTCTTTCAAGGTTGTGCAGCATTATATTACAGTTTTTGAAGAGCAAAGTTAAGTGGGTAGGTGGATGCTGACCTTTTCTGGTTCTTAAATTAGCCTTATAGGAGGGATGGGTGAGAAGCAAATGTATCTGGGTTATTACTGCATCATCTTTAGTTCTGACAAGCCTTGTCTGAAAAATGGAAAGTAAATTCACCCAGGACATGTGAAAATGCAGTGCAGTTTCCTCCTGTCACTGATACCTTGCAAAAGTCATCTAAGTAGAATTCATAGTTCTGTCGAAGTTGCAGCCAAGATGTGTAGGTTTCCAGATACTCCATTCAGATCCCTGTATCAAATGTGCTGCTGGACCTGCCAGGAAGGACATTACATCTATGTTTAATAGATTGTTACTCTTTAATGGCTTGGGACAATCTCTGAACAGAGATTTGTTGAATGAGTTCATAGCTTCTAGTCTCACCAATATGAGAGTTTGTATATATGTGCAATAGATGATTTAAACATTTGAAGGAGGTGGGGGAGGGAGGAAAAATACAGTATGGCCCAAAACGCTTAAAAATACAAAGCAAAGTTGATATATTCTACTACTGCTTAGGCTTCTGTGTATTCCTTTTGAGGTACGTGAACCAACTTTATGTGTGAAAGGATGTAAGGGGAGATGTTTGAATATGACAAATTCTTCATTGATGATGTTCAGCTCATTCATTGGGAACAGTATTTGGGTCTTCTCATGCAAACTTCTTTATTAAGGTGTCTGATTCCCTGTGAATTGCCCAGAACAAGTGTTCTGACAAACCTAGTAAGAAAGCTGTTCAGGTTTTTCCAGTTTGTTTAAATTGTTTGTGATGAAAATAGATATAATAGCATGTACATAATGCAAATTGTAGTTGTTCGGTGTGCCAGAGCTATTGACCTCCTGATAGTAAACTTTAGCCTCAAAGAGTACAATAAAGTCAGTATGACTGCTGCTGAAAGAGTGTGCCTTGGGTCCTTACTGCTGTAGCAGTGGATGCAAATGCATTGGCTTTGTAGCTTCTGGGACATGGCTTTAGCCATTGCTGCCCACGTTGGCTGAAGGAGTTACCTGTGCTACAGAAGGGGCTTTTACACTGGAGTCCTGTGTTTTTTTTTTTTTTAAGAGGGCTATTTATCACTCCTGCAAGTTACTGCTGCCTGGTACTGCTCAGCACTTTGTTCTGTCAGCTCAGAGTAGGGACTTTGGTTACTTATAATTATCCAGAATTTCACTTGAATTGCCTTTTGGAAGAGGCAGTAAGTGCAATTTTCACTTGTCTGCATCACTGTGCATGTTTAAAAACACTTGCTTCATCCTAAAATCTAAAATTCCTATTTTCGTATTGTCTAGGAAAAAATATGGTAATTACGCATGAAGGTTTTCAGTCTTTGGGATTTAAGGTTACACATGATGTAGCTAAAATATTTTTTAATAACCGTTAATATTTTTAACAGAACCATGTTCCCATCTATTTCTTATGTGCTTGTCTGCTTTGTCACAGAGACCTGTTAGTCACTGACCTGGGCTAGTTATAAAATGGTGGTTGTGAGTATTTTTGCACACATGAGAGCAGTAATGGATTAGATCCGTATAGGCCTCATTGATGGCTGAGGTTTAGCCAAGAAGTGAAACAGAGTTGGAAAGCTTAGTGCGCTATGACTCTTTCAACAAAAAATTAAATTTCATATGCACTCAAAAAGACATCCCTTGTTTCCTGAGGGCTGAAACTTACCCCTATGCTTTTTGAAGAAGAAATAAGTGTGCCCCATCCCCAGAGTGCTTTCCTTCAAAAGACAAGGAGATGGAACATGGCAGGCAGGAGTATAGCTGGTAAAACAGAGATTCACAATTAAGTAGTTGTATTTTGTAGAAATTCAGGCTGCATGTGTATCTGTTCCACAGCACTAAATGCAGAGCTGTTAACAGGCCAAGGTAAGTGTGATGTGTAGTCCACAGCAATCAAGATTTTTAAAAAAGAAAAGTAACCCGATGTGCACTTCTGGATCATTAGGATAAAGCTTGTTTCCCTTTGCAGGGGCAGGGACTGATGCAGAATACTGCAGGCTTTGATGGCTGCTTGAGTCCTGCTGCTGAGATGAAATGGAAAGCATCATGCAGCAGGAGCAAGCAGCTGCTCTCATTTACCCTGGACACCCACAAAGGGCTGAGCAGTCTTTGCCTTTGAATTAACATCATATTTGTGCTAGCAGCACCAAAACATTTAGTGTCTTATTTACTCATGGCAGGGGAGGGGGGAGATTGTGTGATTTACCAGCTTTATCTTGACTGCACAAGAATCACCACTGCTATCAGGAGGTGCAGAGTGCTTGATCCCTCTGTACTGAGGGAACAAAGGGCCTGGATCTCTGCCAGCTCTCTATAGGTAAGTAATCCTCAGCTGGCAGCAATTTTTCTTGCAGCCATTGATGGAGCAAGCTCATAAAAATCCTCTCCTACTGCAGGAATTATTCTGGTAGCAGGCTATAGTTATGCAACCCTAGCAAGTCAAGTGCTGTACGATCCCTGGTGTGATGCTAGAGAGGGATCAGAAACCCATGGTGGGAAGAAAGGCTGTAAGGTGGCAGTGAAGGAAAATGAAGCTGAGGGGTCAGCATGGGGTAGCAATAGAGAACTTCTTGGTGAAGAATAGAATCCATTAGCATTAGGAGGTGTTTAAGGAAGTAAGTACATTGTGGTTTAGGCTGCTGTGACCAGTGATCTGGGGGCCAGGTCTCTGTGACCATACTGGGAAATACATATGCTGTGGGTGCTAACTCCCAGAAGAGTTGCTGCTGGAGTAGTTGGCATGGTGTCAGTGTTGGCTGAGAGCTTTGCCACCAACCTGCAGGAAAAGCAGTATGAAATTCAATCCAAGAGAGATCTGGCAATGTCTGAGGTCTGTACTGCTTTGGCCCTGTCACCCCGGTGAGCAAACCCATCTGCAGCACAGGCTGGGGCTGGGACAGTGACACACCAGCTGACGGGCCAGCAGCACTGCTAGAATGGATTGTACTGGAGCCAAACTCTTTTGTGGTGGGTGGTGAACTCCTCAAGGCTCTGGCTGTGCTGCACACTTGGCTAGCAGGGGAAGCTGTGGGTGTGGAGCTCTCACTGAAGGTGAGAGAGCAGACAGAGGCCACCTTGATGTGAAGAGCTGTAAGAGTGTGGGTTCATCACCTGCTCCTGGACACAGGGTAGCTGCAGCCTGTTTATTTTTCCCAATTGCCTAGGACTGAGCAGCCCATGAAGCTGGGGCCTTGCTGTGCTGCTCTGTGCTGGTTTGGCTGCCTGCCCTACTCCAACTCCTGGGGAGCTGGTAGGGTACCTCACTCTTGGAAACTGCCTGAAGGTAGTCCCTGATGCTTCCACAAAGGCCCCACTCTTCAGCAAGTCGTGACAGCACATCAAACATTCTGGATCATCTACTTTTGTTCTTGTGGCAGTATTTAGTATGTATTTGTTCCTAACAGATTTACTGCTTTGCCTAAAGCAAAGTTGTTGTCACAGAGACCACAGTCAGAAGCTAATTTTTGCTGCTTAATAACCTTGAAATACTAAGCTGAATAATTAAATTAGTCAAAAGAATGCTATGGGGTAGGAGTGCATCCCCCATCCCTGAAATATTAGGGAATGAGGGGGTTTTCTTCAAGTGTAAAATCCAGTCCATGTACATTAGCAACACTATAGAGTTGCATTTTAGAGACCAACTCAAATGTGGAATTCCCTTCTGGCATCTCAAGTGAATCCAAGTGTTCCCTTATAAACACTGCCCTCCTGCAAACACTATGTATTTTGAGCAGGGAAAAAGAAATTTAAATTTCAGACTTGTGTTTTTTACAAATTTTCCTTATTTTCAGTTCCAACTTTCAAAAACTTGCCTGTACTCAGTAGCACTCTTCTTGCCTGGATATTTCATTCTTCATCCTGAGTTAGGAAGGTAGCAATATAGAGCTGTGTTGTGCCATCCTTAAAATTTGTTCCACATTGACACAGTCAAAAGTTTTGCCCTTTGTTCCAAGACAAGCACTCTAGGGGCTAGGGAAATATGTGCCAACCCTGACCCTATTTTTCTTTTATTCTTTCTTTAAGGAAATCTGCCTCTGCCAGATCCTATTCTCTGCTATCCCTGTTTTCAGTTAATGTTTCAGTGTGGATTCTGCTTGGCTGACACTGGAATTCTCCCTTTAGGCTTCTTTTTCTTTTCTTTTCTTACCTCCAGGACCAAATCCATAATACTCAGTAGGAGTATTCTTCTAGCCCTCTAAGTAGGTTCCTTCTCATTCTGCTACATCAGCATTTGTTGCAAATAGTGGGGGTGTTTTTGGACAGCTGGTTCTCATAATCCATCAGGCCCATGGAATCTGATTGATTGCTGCTGCTGCCAGGAGATTGTACCTGCTGCTTGTAGGTACCTGTGCCCTATCAGCAATGGGTGGTTTGTACTTGCTATTACATCCTGTCAGCAATTGAGCAACTCCTCATTTATTCATAAAACATGCTCTGTCTTTTCTTGGCTTGTGACTTCATGTTATCACTGCCAGCTGCACTTCCTTCTTACCTGTCTGTGCAGCCATTTGAGGAGGCTGTATGATGATACTTTACTCATAATCTGAATAAAAACTGATATTAGCACAAGCTTCAATCAATTCATGTGTTTCATTCCAATTTAATTCAAAGTTTGAAGTAGCTCACACTCAAGTCCAGAGCTGCTCTTGCTTTCTGTGGCCCAAGATCAGCAGCTGCATCCCCTGGGTTATTTGTCATGTAAAGCAGTAGTCATTTTATGTGCTGTAACCCCCTGCCTTGGGATGGCATTCTATCTGTTGTTATACATGCTGATCTTTCCAGCTCCTTTTTATTTTCTCATTTATACATAACTTCCCCTAAATCATTTTCCCCTGGTGACTTCAAATCTAATTCTCTACCACTTTCTGCAGATACAGCAGCTATTTTTAATTTTTGCATTCCAATCTGCTTTTGCAAGCGTCTAATTTTAGCTTCACATTTAATATGATCAGGTTCTCTTGGAGTTCTCCTTTGCTCTGGGGTGAATGGCTGCAGTGTGCATGCTAATCCTTCTGCTGGGTTCTCTTGCTTTATGCTTCTGTAGCTTTTCTTTCCCTTTTTCTCAATTGAAAATACTGTATTTTACTATTACCTTTATGAGCCACTAGACTGTACTCCTTTTCAAGTTTTGTAGTATTTTCTTTTCAAACAGCTTTCAAATCAGAGAAATTATTTTCTGCTTTTACACTGGCTCTAGCAGAACACATTTTAGCTGCTCCCTCAACAGTCGCATTAATACAGGAATTGTATCCTCAGGTTTCATTTCATAATCACTCTAAAATAGCTAGAGAACACATTCTGTATTGTGCCTGATCCTATGAGCTGAAATGGCACACCTCTTCTTCCACAGAGAGGTGGCTGTAGCATGGAAGATCTCGGGGGTGTTTTCTTGTAGATTCTCTTGTATTGCTCAGACTTTCAGGTGGCGTTTGGGGGGCATTAGTGACTTGTGGTGTCTGCCTGCAGTGCCATAAAGATTGCTGTCCAGCAAAGAACAAAAGACTGGGCAGACTGTAAAGAACAGATGCTGGCTATCTAATGAACAACATCTTTTTCTGGTACCATACAACAGCCTAGCCTGTACACAGCAAAAGGAGGCTGTGATGCCTTGAGACAGAATTTGACCTGCTCTTACACAAGGACTTCATGGAGTATTGCAGCAGGAGCTTTCCCTCTCTTCAGAAGGGCCAGCATTGGCTCTGGGCCCTTTACTGACATGGTATGCTTCTACTGCCCTGGAACAGGTCCTGTTTACACAATGGAAACAGCCTGAAGTTCAGCTGGACATTTCACTTCGAGCTGAGCAGCAAACAAAAGATCCCTGATCAGAAGCAGAAGAGGAGAGAAGAGGACACAATACTCTAATAATTAGTCCAAAGGGAAAAAATAGCAATAGAGTCCTTCAAGCTGCAGCAGCTCAGAGCTGAACTTGGGATTTTCAGAGGTTCCCACTAGTGACTGTGGCATGCAAGGCATCTTTATGACAGTGTACAAGCAATGATCCCAGGCACAACACCAGCAGTACCCCTGGAGAGGACTCACACTGAAACTGGCATGGTACTCTTCCTAGAAGATCATGAATGCAGGTAGATCAAGCACTTATGGTTAGAGAATAAAATAGTATGTGCTAGTAGAGGAGATGAGGGTGATTATTTTTAGCTTTAGTTTCCACAGAGACTGTGCATCAAAAGTAATGAGAAAGGACTGGCAGGCACAGGAGGCTTTTTGCATTCAGCTCCACGAAGAGCATCTCGAGAATGAAGCTAAACCAAGAAATGAATTTGAGAAATGCTTTGCTAAAGTAAAAAAGCCAAAAGGCCTGTATTTGCTTCTTGTCCTGAAAGCTCTTAATCAAGGAAGTAATTTAATTTTGAACTTTTCTGATTGTCTGGTTTAATATGTAGCCAATGTGGGCACTTCAGAGCTTTCAACATTTTCTTGCTGGAAATAGAGCAGAACTGCTGGAAACTTGGAAGATCTCTTCTTTCTTCTTCAAGAGACCATGAACTTATTTTTCCATGAGCTGGGCAGTTACTTGTATGGATTTACAGCAAGTGCAACAGGCCTCCAGGCTGGGGTGATGGAGTTTGACCAGCCATGCATATTCGCTGGTGCCCCAGAATGGGCAGGAAGGATCAGTCCCTTCTGGATTAATCCCTTGAGCTAGCCTTCAGTTGCAGCCACCTGTCATAACCTACAGCTAACAAAGCTGAAAGGACAGTGAATCTTTTATTCAAGGAGAGCCAGCAGAGTGATTACAGCCAAGTTCTGGCTGGAGGCACCCTGGGTCTGGCTGCGGCTTTCTTTTGTTAAGTGGGTAAGTTCATGCTCTTTTAACTCTGTGGAAAAAGTTTTTGGTTCAGTGATGGGGCAGGATCTCTTCAGGAGCATGTAAGAATGTGGTACTGTTTCAACACTGGCTGTGCATGAGGAAATCCCTGTCCTGACTTATGTGTCAGAACAACACCAAAATATTGTCCTGAAATGTCTGTTACTTTAGTTCTTTGTTGATCATCCGAGCTGGCTCTCTCACTCCATGTACAACCACAATGGGGGGAGACAAAAGGGTAAGAGGTACAAGCTGCAGCTCTGCTGGTCCTGGAGGGTGCACCAACGGGGGTGAGCTGTCAGCTGTCCCACGGCCACCACTCTCCCTGTGCAGACAGACAGGGAGAGTTACACCAATGCTCTGCTCACTTCCCCCTTCTCTCTCATCCCCTCCAGCACCAGTGGGGTTGGTAGGATGCCAAAACACATTCTGGCATCAGGCAAATTAGTTCAGGTAATTCCTCACTGAAGTTTGTATATCACTGAGCTTGATATGTTGCTGTTGGACATTGGTGGGACTCTGATCTCTCTGAGTAGGTTCAAATGGGGTGTTCAGATATTTGGGGAGGCTTTTAGAGTAGACACTTTGGGTTCAGACACTTTCAGAGCTGGTTAGCAGCTGAATAGGTGAGGTTTTATATCTGGATTTTAAAAGTTTCTTTGCCTTTTAATATTCATAGCAAACAAACACTGCTGTATTTTAGTATAGGGACTAGGAAATACCCTTTGGCTGGTGACTGGCAGAAACTGGTGTCCATTTTGATCTCTTTGAATGCTGTCACTTTTCCAAACTGCTATTTTTTTTTTCCCCCTGAAATTTTGGGGGTGTCTGATCTCATAGATGCTTCTGCCACAGGCTGCATGCTTTCATATTTGTAAGAATTTGTAAGGATACTTTTCAGAGTAAGTGCCTTAGACAGCTAGCCCTGGTGCTGGCAGTTGATAGGGAAACCTCAGCCTCCTCTCTAGGTGTCAGTATGGTTTTACTGCTTGCATGCAGCGGGAAGATGTGATCAGGCTGAATATTGCAGGGAGGAGCGTTTAGAAATTCAGCGTGAAAATGGATTGAATATGATTCCTTCTTGCTATGGTATCCATGGCTGTGCAGAGAACTGCCAGAGCATCCTGCCCTGCCTGCCGGTTGCATCCAGTCTGCACGGGTATAAAACAGTAGGTAACGAAGCACAGGAGAATCAGTCCCGTGTCTCAGATAAACAGCAAGGAACGGGTTCAGTTCAGTGTGGCAAAGGGGAGAGCTCAAAGCAAACAGAAAATAGGTCATTTGATCGTTCCTGGAGTGACCCAGTGTGCTCTGCAACAGATTAATCCTGTAAGGGGATCATCTCTTTCTGGATACGCCTGCATTGCTACTGTGCCTTAGGGCCCGGCTCTTTTTCCTCGTTTTTCTCAAATTTACTTTTCTTTCTGCCTCAGCCTCTCTCGCGGGCCCTGTGCCGGTGCGGGGGGTGCGGGGCAGCCCGAGAGGAGCCCCCGGGGCCGGTGCCGCCTGTCCCGGCCGGGAGCTGCGGGTCGGTGTTGCCGGGACAGGGGCAGCCCGGAGCCCCGGGCAGGGCTGGGGCAGCCCGGGCGGCAGCAGCAGCAGCAGCAGCAGGGCTCAGCGGGGCTGCTCGGACACCCTGCAGCCGTGCTGCTGCCGTGGGGGAACGCCGTGCCTCCGCTTCCCCGTCTCCAGTGCTGTCCATCCCCTGCCAGCCTCTTTGCCAGCAGCGCCCGGAGAGAGTTTCAGCTGACCGCTCACTGACCGTGGGGCACAGAGCCCTCCTCTGCCATCGCTTTCAGTGTGGCAGGAAAGGAGAGATGGCTGGAGTGAACTGGGACCGGGTCAGCCAAGAGGGTGCTGGGGCTGCTACCCCTGGAGCCAATGTGGCCAGGGGTGCACATGTTGTTATGGAATCACTGAATAGTGAGGGTTGGAAGGGACTTTTGAAGAACATCTAGTTCAACCCACTTGCCAAGGCAGGACCACCAAAAGCAGGTTACACAGGAATGTGTCCAGGTGGGGTTTGAACGTCTCCAGAGAGGGAGACTCCATGACATTCCTGAGCAGCCTGTTCAGTGCTCTGCCACCCTCAACATAAAGAAGTTCTTCCTAATGTTGAGGTGGAATTTCTTGTGAGTTTTATTTTATGGCCATTGCTCCTCATTCTGTTACTTGCACCACTGAGAAGAGTCTGGCACTTTATAAGTTAAGCCCGGACCCTCTGTCAAAATCAAATCCCAGGCATCTACTGACCCACAGCAGCTGAAGTTTGGTACCAGAGAACTGCAGAGCGATACCATCCTTCAACATCATTCAGAGTTAGATGTATTTATCTGTTTTGTTTGCAAGTGTGTCTTTCACTCAATAAGACAGGATCTGCTGCAGAAACTTGCTGAAGCTTGTATTTGACTTCTTTAAGCTCCTGGCCAGGCCATGCTCTTCTACTGAGCTGCTTTGATGCACACCTCATGGTATCTGCTTCCAGATGCACAATTAACCCAAGACAGGTCCCAGAAAGCATCCTGCAGACCTTGGAGCACTGACAAAGCGTGGGTGGTGCCCCATCTCCTCCTGGGATCTGAGCAGGCAGCAGCAGAGCCTGGCTGACCTCTGTGCTCAGTTTTCCCCTTGTTTTCAGCTTCCTCAGGCACTGGTGCAGTGGCACAGACCTGTCCTCACCTGAACAACCCAGGCTGAGACAGCTGATTTACCTTTGTGTGTACTCTGTAGGCATTGATATATGATATAGGCATCCAGAAAGAGTTGCTTTCAGGGCACAGTGCATCTGATCTATTCTAGATGTCTGCTTTTTAATAAGTCACCCCCAGAGTCTCTTTCTCTCCAATGACAACATGGGGAGCTTGCAGGGACTGGTTCAGACAAGGCATGTTCAGATGGAGCCCAGTGGGGGCCAAGCCTGTGTTCAGCCTTCCAGCTGGAGTTTTGCAAAGGGTCTGTTGTGGCTGGGGGTGTCAGACAACTGATCAGCTGGGGCGTGTGCAATGTGCAGTTGTGGCTGCTTGCTGTTAAAATGTTAGCTACATTATGGTGTTGCAATCTGGGTCTCATAAAACAACCTAGCAGCCAGCTTCTTTGCTCAGGAGGAGAAGCATTGCTCCCCTTGTCTGACCCTCCTTCTCTGAGGGGATCCAAACACCATCTCCTGCTCCTAGTGAGCAGTCAGGAAGTGGCAGCCTCCTGGGCAGACATTCTCCATCCCTGCAGCTGAAGTTGTTCTCATGTGTAGGTCTCTTTGAGACCATGAAGAAATACAGTATCAGCACTTTTATATTTCTTGATATAAATGAAGCTACATTGGCAAAAGCTGAGACTTCTGATGTTTATTTGCAAGCGCTATTTATAACACCAGCATGAAAGCAGAGCATTTATGCATTAGAAGTACATTCACTCTGGAGAAAAGCACAATAACTCCAGTAACATGATCACAGAGAAACTGCTCAGGGGAATTAGACCCTGTCAGGAAAAGTGACCTGTGCTCTTTCCTAGTCACTCTTGAAACTTTCAGAGCAATGTCAATCCACAGGTCTGGAACCACTTCAGAGATGTGTAATAGGTGGAGACAGAACTCACAGTCTGATTTTTGTAGACTTCAGATAAAACTGTTGCATAACATGTAGTAGGCAGTTGTAGGTCAGGAACTGTTGCCCCCAGCCACTCTGCTTGAACCACCAGCTGCCTTTCTTCCTCTTCTAGTCTCAGTTTATCGGTGTCGTCACTCTAAAATAAATGGCACCACCGTTCACACCTTGTATCTGTGTTCATAGAGACTAACAGCTGTTGAAGACTACAGAGGCTGTTCCCATCATCTAGTCTGACCCGCTACAGCACACAGCAGCTGTTCTTGACTTCTGAAGGCTTCAAGTGATGGAAAGGGCCCATAGTCTTAGCTAATTGTTCCAATAATCAAATGCTTTTACTGTGTAGAGTTGCACTTAATCTTTGCTCTCAGCCCATCTAGTGGCAGTTCTAGACACTGACTCTGTGTTCTCAAAAGACACTTCTGAATAAAAAAAGCACAGAAGCTCATCTGACAATTAGAAGAGGTTTCTAACATTTAAAGCTGTACTGCACAGTGTATTATAATCTCCATTTGATGAAAAATTATATGTTGCTTTTACATATATTCAAAGTATCTTTTCACATATTGTTCGATACCATAGTTACAAGTGTACATCTGAGTCAGTCATTCCTACCTTCTCTGCTTTTGTCCTACCAAAGACAAGCCAGAGACATGAATGTATGTGCTTTGGCTTAATGAGACCTGAATTCATTCCTGATTCCTTCACAGGGAGGGACAGCAATAGTAGTAGGAGCAGCTGATAGGAAAATGGTGCCACTTTAACATAAAGCTGATGTTCATATAAAACCTTGTTATTCCTTGATTTCATCTCCACAGTTCCTCCTTGCCCAACTGCCAGTTATTCTGAGACTGGAGTAGGTGAGCACCACTACACAAGCAGTTGCTTTTCACCCAGCTGTGGGAGACCATGGCACCAGCACTGTTGGCCATGACATTGTATTTGCATACACGGAGTTCAGAGCCTGCTGTGATACCAGTTTATGCCACCTAAGAAGGAAGGAAATGAGTTTGTGCAGCAGGAACAGTAGAAAAAAAGACAAGTATTCATCTGTCTCTTTGCTGATTTCCTGGCTGAAACTACAGCCTGTCTCTGCCTTCCCTTAAAAATAATTTATCTCTTAATCACTGAAGTAGAATGAGAATAATCAAGGAAGCAAAGCAGCTACCCTAGAGAAATGCCCAGAAAAGTAAATACAAAAGCTTGTGTGTCATCTTGTCATGAAAATAATGCAGTTAACTTCTTCAGGTAACAAAATTTAATGTCTGGAAGTGCCAGGTATGCCTAGGGGTAGCTTGTTGTCAGAGTGCTAGGAAGATCAGAGTTACAGCAGCACTACCACTTACTGCAGTTTCTCTATGTCACTGGAAAACCACCTGAATAGAAATTGAATGTGCTATATTTACAGCTAAAAAATGCAAACAATGGTGGGTTGGAGCACTGAATGTGTGGCTGGCCCTGTTGTTGCTGGAGGGTCAAACAATGCTATGACAACTGCCATGGACACAGTAAACTGATAACATGCTCAGAGAGTATAAATCACTCTTTCCTATCTCTATCATTGTGGTGTTCATTGCACACTGGGTTTCTGATTGTGCAATGAAATGGCATTAGACTGAGGATGGTTTGTGTTTGTTAGGGAAGTTGCTCCTGAGCCAAGCCACTCCTTTGGAGTGTAGCAAAGAGTCACAGCACCATGACGGGTGTTTTTGTGAAGTACAGGATCCTTGGTGAAATTACTTGGATTTTTCCATGCAGGTCCTTCTTCGTATGACAAAAAACAATGTATGTGACAGACTGAATAAAACCTTCATTGACCACCCCTGCTCAACTTAAACCGAGATTTTCTTTTGCCACCTGATATCAGTCCCTCGCTGTCAAAAAACTTCTTTGCAATCAGGAAAGAAATCAAGCCAACATATGGAGTATTAAGTCATCATTTATAATTATTTTTCTTCAGATTAAATAATTTTACAAAATCTTGTAGGGTTTGCTTGTTTTGTATCAGGTTCTTAGACAACACTTACATTATACATGCTCACACTCAGAAAAAAATATTTCACCCAATGTGTTTACTGTCATTATTCTTTTGAGTATGTTCCACTTGATTCTGTAAAGCATTAAATGTGCCAGAAGAAATACCAAAGGTGAAGATATTGAATGCTGCTAGTGTTACAAAAGATAAATTACCTGAAAGTGTTGACATGACAGCCTGAGATACCACAAGAAACTGTGGGTTTTCTCTACTCCACAATTGCTTTCAAGCCGTGATCTTTTCTACGGCAAGATGGGAGAGCAAGGAAGGGCTGAAATAAAGTACTGAATGAAAAGAAAATATTTTTAGCTTTTACCAGCAAACATTTCTACCCTAGTGTGCTTTTCACACATTTGGTTGCTCAGCAGGGACAGGAGACACCATTCACTGGTGAGAAAGCACATCTGTGTAGGCTGCCATTCCCAAAAGCAGTCAGAGGATGTGGCCATGTCTGCTGGACATGCAGAGCTCTTCAAGGGGCAAACTACCTCTGTCTGTAGCAGGCAGCAGGCACTGAATTCTTCTGTCCATGACTCTGCTTTGTTTCCTCTTCCTCTCTCCTGCTCTTACATGAACCTGCCAAAAGTACATCCAGCTTCATCCTGCCTTTGGGTCTGGTTTACACACCTTATGGCCACCTTTTGTTTTACAGCTGAGATAGAAAAATCACATCTGATTCTTTGGCTGTTCAGATCAGGGGTCAGTTGGGAGGCGCCTTGGAGTCTCATGCACTCTGGATTAACAGCAATTAACAGTTCATTCTGGGAGAGGAGGACAGTTCAATAATAGCAGAGTTCATTCTGGGAGAGGAGGACAGTTCCTGCCTCACCAGTATTCTGGTGAGGATAACCCCCTGTCCTCAAACTCCTCCTCCTGCTTTTTGCAATCTCAGCCCAGCCTGGCCTGGTGCTTCTGACTGCCCTGCTGAGGGCTTGGCAGCTGGTTTTGTTGCTGCAGTCAGCTCTTTGCTCTTCTCTGATGGCTCTTTTTTGCTTGGTGCCTCTGGTCTCTCTGTCCCCTGGCCACCACTGTCTGTGGCACTGGATGTTACCTGCATTGGCTGAAGGGGCTCATTGCTCTTCTTCCACCTCCGGGCCCCCGACCGTGTATTGAACTCGTACATTCTGCCAGTAACTTGCAAGAACAAAAAGACAACAGATTAAAATCATTCTTGTCTTAGCAGATTAAGACATGACAGTTCTCAGCATGGGGGTGAAATGAGAAACGTGAAGCACTTGGAATTCAGCTGAGATGGGGAGGTGGCCCTGAGAGGGAAAGCCTCATTTCTGTGGAGTCCTGGGCATCACAGTGGCTGCTCAGAGGAGATATTCGCTGTTCTGCCACTATAAGAATTGTCTCTGCAGTTCGGGGAATAGGGATATTCAAAACACTCCCATTCAAAAAAAAAAAATTGCTTTCTTATCACCCTATAACTCTATCCAAGTTCCAGCTACCAGGGGTTAATGTGGGCAGTGTAACAAACACATCCATAGTGGTGAGTACAAAACCTCTGTCTTTAGCCATACTGAGCAAGACCATTATGTATGTCTGTGCCTATTTTGTCATGTAGAGTTGCCTACCAGAGGTAGCAAAACCTGTTTAGGAGCACAATATGCTACATATATCTTCAGCTCATCTGGACTGACCCAGGATGTGGAGATCCAGTTAGTCTTGGCTGCATGTGTTCCTTCTCCATTTGCACAAAATGCTTTCCTCCAGGCTTGCCGTGCACATTGCTATTAATAGAATGAAGTACTGTGTGTTTTGTACAAGTACATCATTCTCTCATACATATATTGTTAAATTTGTGTTGTTTAGCACACATGACTACCTTTCCTTGTCAGAAAGATTTCTGTCTCTATTCAGGTTTTATGGGTAATTTTTACTTGTATATTAAAAGCAAATATATTTTCCTTCAGTTCATTGCTACTTAGAGATAGGTCAAAAAATTGCCGTGTGTCCAGCCTGATCATCTCACAGTCTAACTCACTGTATCTTGCTAAACAGAGAATCAGGAGCTACAATGGCACTTTCTGTAATTAAACATTAGTAATAGGAGACAAACAAAAGACCATTAGGGCTTGGAGAGAAGCAGTGGTTACGTGTTACTACACGTTGCAGTTTGTGTCAGAATTAAAGGTTTATGACACACTAACACAATTTGAGCAACTCAAGATTAAACTGGATCTCTTTTCATGTTATTTTTTTCTGACTGCTTACAAGGCAGGCATGTTAAAGCAGCCCTGATCACGAAACAGCTTCTGACCATCCCTCTTAATCATACTCAGCAGATGATGTCCTGGGAATTATTAAATCTCATTTCCAAACCAGCAACCTTTGATCCTCTATGGTTTGGGATGAGCTGTGGAGAAGAGAGGGGAGGAGTGGGGAGCACACATTTCCCAGCAGTCACCACAGAGCTATGTTACAGCTCAATGTTTGTGTCAGGTGTGACACAAATGCTGTGGCTCTGGATGACACTGTGGATGGGCTCAGATGTCCTTAAGTCCAGCATGGTCAGGTCTGTTGAGAAAAGGAGCCCCAACTGTCCTGCAAGAACACTGGAAAGCAGCTCTTGCAGCAGCCTAGAGACTATCCATGTTTAATATATTACAAATGCAGTTACACGGGGAAAAAAGTAGGGATTTTGCAGCCCATTCCTTCAGATCTCTTTACAAATAGCAGGTGAGCTTGGACCTGGATCAAACTGGCCTTGAGCAGCCTTGTGGATGCACTTAATTGCACAGTAGGGTCCCACTTGTTTGCCCAAATTGTACTGAAGTCTCCATGCCTAGTGTTTCCCATTAGCTCAAGGCATCCAACAGCTCTGAGCCAGCTAATAGGAAACACAAGTTACAGGCACTTGGGTGGAAATTGGCCAGATGAGTCCAACCCTCAAAACAAGCCTGCCTTCTTCTGGATAATTTCTAGACCAATTGTTTCAGACCTATTTTGAGATCTGCCTTTTAAAGACCAATTTTGTCTGACTGTCACATTTTACCAGCCCCCATCTCCATGCTGGGGCCCTCAGCCATTAGGCACGGGGCTGGGCACCCTAATCTCAGGCCAAGCATCAAAGTAAGGGGCTCAGGCAAGGGCTGTGTTTCAGGGGAGTGAGGTAAGCCAGATCAACCCTCAGGAAAACAAAACCATTTTTCCTGTAATGAGCCCTGCTGCAGAGCAGTGGCTGTCACTTGGGGAACTGGATAAGCACACACCTCCCAGATCATGCTGGGTTTTGCAGCTTTTGCCTTATTTTCGCTTTTCCCAGCTGGTTAATCAAATATGCTCAGAGTTAGCATAGCTGGAGCTCAGTGACACACTCAGTAGCTGTCACCAGCTGAGGTCCTTCCCTTTTCTCCCCAACAAGCAATGCTTGAGCCTTGGATAAACAGCAGCAACACATGATTGCTGCAAGGGAGGAGGTTTGTGCAGGAGCCAGTAACTCACCCTGCATCCAGGGAGAGGTTTAGGAGAAAAAGGCAGTACTTCTGCAGTGACATTAATCTCCTGGCTATTTCCCAGACATGAGATGGGTGAGACCATGTAGCCATGACAGCACCAGAGCAGCAGAGCCGCAGCAAATTCCTCCTCCCCTCCCACCTTGCTATACCACATCCATACATTTCAGTTTGGCAGAGGAGTAGTGAACAGTCTGACCACCAGATGAGTGCTTTCAAGGGTCATAAGTATATTCTACCATTACAAATGTTACTGAGGCACTGTCTTGATTCTTACTATCTGTGAGATACAGCTCATATTCTCCTTGGAAACAGCAAACCTGAAATATGAACCGTATTTAAATCAACTAATCCAGTTTGTTTCCAACCTAATATTCATATCCCCTGTTAATTCTGTTTTGTTACCTGGGTCTCTGGCTTCTCCATCAAAGACAGTGTTTAGCTTCGTCATTGCCTGTGAAGAAACACAAAATATGAAATTAAATAAGTCAGAAGGAGGAGCAGTGACTTGGAAATGGTAACCTACATGGATGGAGGTGGATTTGTATGACTCATATATTGCATTCCTTTAGGCTGAGTTTAATCTAAACTGGCAACAAGAGCCATTTGTGGTGTAGGGTTTTGTCACTAGATGTTCAAAGGAGAATTAATAAGGCTTGACATTCTAAATGCCTCCACGTGTGTAACCACAAGAGGGTCTCCTCCACCCAGAGTAGGCTTGGGAATCCCCTCTCTGAAAAACTTGGGGAGAGGGAGTTTACTAATCAAAGTGCCTTGCATAGATTCACAGAATATCCTGAGCTGAAAGGGACTCACAAGGGTCATCGAAGTCCAGCTCCTGCACCCACAAAGGACCACTCCAGGAATCACACCACATGCCTGAGAGCATTACAGCCTTTATGCAATTATGTCTATGAAAAGGAAGGAGCCCCGAGATCCAGGAGCAAAGAAACATCTCCAACAGTGGAAACAGCTACAGTATTTTGCTGCAAACAGCTTATCAAGGCCAAACTCTACAGCTTGTCTGCGCTGCTGTACCTTACAGGTTGCACTCAGGTGGGTCAGAGTTGTCTGCACAGGTCAGTGGTGTCTCAGCAGTGCACCACTGCCATCACTGAAGCTGGAACACTTGTCATCCCACCTCTGCAGCGAGTCTCGCTGCCATTGTTGTGCGTACAGCCTGTCTGGCCTCCCAGGTACAGCATTTTGGCACCTGGAAGCAAAGGGGCCCCAGTGCAGGTGAGCACCCCTCACACCCAGTGTTGCTTTCAAGCACAGAGGCCAGCTGGGACAACGAAGTGTTTTGCTCTTGAGTGCAATCCTTTTTTCCTTGCCTATAATTTTTGTATTCTCTTTGGAAAACAGACACCTTTCACAGAAAGGATCCTATGATCATATTGCATGATGGAGCTGGCAAAACTGGGGTTGTTTTGGGGCTAGCAGTACTTACCACAACCACTTCTTTCTTAGGCTTCTTCTTTTCTACGGAAAGAAAAATGGACATCGTTAATAATCAGAATTTTCTGACAATGACTATAGACACTAAAGCCAAGATTTCCTCAAAGAAATAGACATTATTGCTACTCAAATGCTGAGACATCTTAAATGAGCCTTATTTCTTTTCAAATGCTGAGTGAGGATCTACAGCTGCCAATGACTAATCAAAAGCCTAGCCTTGAAAAGTCAGTAATGAATGGATAACAATGGTTATTAAAGAAATTCCCCTTTCTAAATAATACAAACAAATATAGAAATTCACTTCGGGAATATCTGAACTAGAAATGTAGATTACTGTTTTTTATGAATATTTGTAGTTGCAAAGCTTGTGTCAAATATCCACTCAGAGAGAAAACATGGAAGTGCTGCATTTCCAGTCAAGTAAAATTCAGATTGAAGAACAGTTTGGTTGTGTGTGAATTTGCCACACTATTAACTCATCCCACATGCAAACAAATACAGCAGCAGTGCCACGGGCATCTCAACAGCATGGATTTGTGGATGAGACCCAGCTGGTTGCTATGATTTCTTCATGCTCACTCCTTGCCAATTTGTTTAATGGCCTTTCTTTGGAGAACTGTGCCTGGCCACAAATGTGCTTTGTGGCCAGGTGTGCAAAACTCTGAAGTGCTGCAGGTGGAGCTCATCCTGAGCGCTGATAGGAAACCTGTTCGGTCTGGCCTTTGCTGCCCAGTATTTGGGAACCAAATTTTCATAAAGCAAAAAGTATCCATTTTTTGGAAACCAGCCAACACTGAAATGTCTCAAACTGGGCAACCAAGAGAACAGCTAATTTTGTGGGGTTTGTTAGTCCTGTGTTTTTTCCATTTGGGAGATACTGACTGAGGAAAGAGGAATTAAAAAAGCAGGGTCCTACTGAGTCCATATGAACAACATTTTCTAGCAGAAATACAATAGGACTAAAAGGAACAAGACTGCTTAAAAAACCCATGCTTTTCCATGTGCAATTTATGTCCCTGTTAAGTTATACAAACCCCTTTAAAAGGCCCAATACTTCAAAATAAATCTTTATGTACATGAAGTAATGGTGTCAAGGGAGCAAATGAAATAATTAGAACAGAGAATTAGAGTGGACTCTTGAAGGTGCTGTAGACGGATGGGGTAATTTTTTAACAGATAGCAAATAAATTGTGTGTGAAAAATACAGTAATTCTTTAGCATCCATGCCAGGATAGCAGACTACTCTGAATTTGGTTTTTGCCTAATAGTTAATAGATTTGAAGACTAACAGGGTCATGAAATCACTTTGTTAGGCCTCCCGTAATTGGATTATCTAATCTCAGCACCCTTGTACTGTATCAAATTTATATCTTGAAATTAATTTACAGATTTTACGCTGATTCATAAACAAGGTATTGTTTTGAAGCATTAACATATAGAAAAGAGGTACACACCTGGAGCGTTTATCCTGTAATGAAAAGAAGATTAAGAGTGTAGTTAACAAATGTCATAGTTTTGCCTAAATTTTAAAAATCATGATTTTTATTCTCTTTCCCTTGGCAAGAAGGATGTGTTTCCTTGCATTCTGAGGTTTGCTTGATTTGTTTGGTTTCTGGTTTTGCTTTCACAGAAAGCCTATATCATTTAATGGTGCTCTCAAATAGGAAAATAGCCCTGAGCATTGCTCTAACACTTCTTCAAGAAGGAATGCTATTAAAATAATGAAGTCTTAGTGATGATAACATAATGGATTTATAAAATCTGGAAAAACATGTTTTCAGATATTGTCATTTTGTTCCATCCTTGAAGGAAGTTAACTTTTTTGGATCTGATATGCTCGGAGAATACCTTTTAAAATATTTTAAAGGTTTTTAATATTTTTGAAAATATAAAAATTACTTTTAATGGGAGAGCATGGCTTCCAATAAATCATTTGCCCTATTAAGAAATAATAGCAGTAGATTCATTTGTCATTTTTATCACAAGCTGCTAAATGCCTTGCACAGGATTTGAACTATAGTCACAGTCATATAGTACCTCCTTACATTTAATGTAACTTCTAAATTTCTGAGAATACTTACAGAAATCCTTTTTTTTTTTTTTTTTTTTTTTTTAAATCTCAGTTACTTAAAGGACTGCTTATCTTTGTTTTGTGGAGTACAAAGTCAATTTAGAGGCAGCCTGGCTCCAGCCCACTGAGAAGGCAGCCAGCAGGGATCTCTGCACTTCCCACCGTGACTCAGAGCTGGTCCCAGGTGCTTCCGTGCCTTTTGCCAAACACTTAGAGGTACTGTGAAGGTTTATGGGCCAGAGCCTTATAACTGACTTGGGTAAAACTCCAGGAAATCTGCAGAAGTTTTGCCAGAACAACGAATTTGGCATGAGCACCACGATTTTCAAAGAACACTGAAATCTGTAGCTGAGAGGGAGAAAAATGCATCCAGTAACTACCTAGACGGGAGCTCCCTTGGAGTGGGGGTCAAATACAAATCAAAATATTTGTGGTAAGCACAGCTGGCACAGGCTCTGACTGAGCCTCACAAGCACAGCTGCCTTTAGAGGTCATTATTGTTAATTCCACTTCTGCCTTTTGCTAATGCTAATGTTACTAAACCCACGAAAAAAATGCCACGGACACATTTTCTTGATTTCATATCATTAACACCAAATTTCACTGTAGCTGTTATTAGCATTTGCTACATTACAGGGCATACCACTATAACAGATTTAAAGCACCGGTATCACCACGGCTGAAAGGCCTGAGCCATCTCTGTCGTTGGCAGGTTTGGGAGGACTCACAGGGGTGCGCCGTGTGCTCTCCCTGCCGGAGGGCAGCGGGTGCGGAGCCGCGGCAGCAGCAGGAGCCCCAGGTGCCCCAGCAGTCCGAGGAGCAGCAAACTGCCCAGGGTGATGACGAAGGGCACGTACCACGCCGACGGAGAGTAGAGGTTTTCCCTTTTTGTCACAACAGTGACGCCAGGCTTTTAAAACAAGACAGGAAGAGTTCCTCAAGGCTGCATACTGACAAAAACAGCACCTTTCACCTGGCTGAACTTCTGCACCGAGGCACCCGGCCCGAGCTTGCCCCGGGGCTCTGAAGATAATGGGCAGAGGGAGGTGTCTGGAGACGGTGATTCATCCCATGTGCCTGCCTGCTGACTGCAAGTCAGTCCAGATGGCTGAGATGGACCACTGAGTTCCTGAGGCAACCAAAGGCAGGTGAAATAAAGCCCACCCACAAGGCAAAGGGGAGGTTCCAGATCATGTTTCAATAGCTTATATTAAAACAAGCATGTCTTGGTGGAGCTTAAAAGCCTCAGGTTGCCTGAGAGGCTGTAAGCACACTGTTGGAGGGTGGGCAAGTTCAGGGAATATTGCCATTACTGAATATAATGTTTTCTTCTTACCTAAGGCAAAACTGGAAGTAGGTCATCTTCACTGTAGTGATCATTCAGCCTGCTTTGTAAGGAGTTGAACCCTAAGGAACTGGGTTATTGTATAAAAAGAAATGAAACTCCTTCTTTTTTTACCCAGTGACTTGTTCCAGAAGGGGAAAACCACACTTCCTGAGCAGTTGCAATCTCCCACATCTTCCTGAGTGTCAGGAGACACATCTCTGAGCTGGCACATCACTTGGTGCTAGCAACTCATTCATTAAGGTCCCATAATTAAACCATCCTCACACATTTTAGAAATTACTCATTTACTCTACCTGGTTCATTACCTAGTGTGGTACTATAAGTTTTGATCATCTACTGAAGTTTTTATTTAGTTTTCTGTAAGACATTTGTAATTACATTGAGTATGAAATTTAGCAGGGTATCTATTTCTTTCCAGTTTAAGGATAATTTTATAATAGTCTATTTAGTCTTATCAAAAGAATATATGTCCAGTCCTTAGAGAAATTCTCAATCTCAATATCATCACCACCACTTTATCTTCACTTGGACTGAAGTCACAAGTGACTTTTTGTGATGGGCCTTCTTTTCTACACTACCAGCTTTCCAGTACCTGACTCATCGAGTTGCTGCACTGAACACATGTAAAGAGTAGTGATGGGAGAACTTGCTGTAATGGAAGTGTTCCTCTGGAAAATAGCCTGAAAGTGGAAGGCTGATATCTCCAGGGAGACAGATTTAATGCTGTGGTATGTGGTTGAGATTGTTTTCATTTGTGGTAAAGCATGGGAAAGAAATACAGAATAAGTTTATTCAGCTTAACTTTTCATTTTCACATCAAGTAGAGGGAGTAGAAGGCAGTGAAAAAATCATTTATTCCTTCCCAAAAGAGCATTAGATAATAACAGGGTTATTAATCAGTTTGAAATTTTGGGTCTAAACATTTTCATAGTAAAGCAACCAGACGTGTGTGCGATTTGCAGGATCCTTTGGTTCTGGCTCAGTTACCAGTAACCTCTAGAAGACCCAGACCATTTTACAGCAAAGGGCTCTTTTACCGTTACACTTGGATACTCATTTTTTCATTCCTGCATGCAAGAGAGAAAAGGGTAATGCCATCTGCAGGCAGGCAGGGCATGGATGGACCACAGATGATGGAAGATGGTCCAGCAAGGCAAGAAGGGGTGATGGGTACAAGGATAGGGACAGAGTGGTCTGTACCCTCAGGCTGTGTCACATCTACAGGCAAGACAAAAGCCAGCTCCCCTCACATCCTGCACCAGCCTGATGGAAATCAGCTTCAATATTAAACTGGTAATCCAGGACTCAACTGGGACAACTGTGCAGAGGAGTGTGCTGTACTGCTGGGACACAGGCCCACAGCTCCACAGGCTGTGCAAGGTTAGATCCCACCTGGGCTGCCAAAACCTGTGCAGGCTTCCTCAGCTTAGCTATGACCACCTTATGGGCAGGGAGCTCAGGAAAGACCCATTCCAACCCTCTGGATTTGCTGTCTGAAACCTGCTGAAACCTCAGCAAAACACTGAGGCTGTGCAAAACTGCTTCAGTTCCTGACATGCTGCTTCAAGTTTTACATGACAGTGACCTTAGGGATGGCAAATAGACCCTTTTGAGTGATGAAGATTAGTTGTTATTGTTGTTGTTGTTGTTGTTGTCCGTTTCAACTTTGGTAGCCACAGATAAATGTGTTCCAATGATAAAGAAGCACACAGAACTGCAAGGCAGCTGGGGGAGTTAATAGCTATGAATAAAAAAAGAGGTAGTGCAAAATGCATGAGGTAATTTTAAGGTTCCAGGCAAAGGTTAATCCCTGCTCTTTCCTTATTAATAAGGCTGCCAAAATCTTTAACTTTCCAGTTGCATGGTAATGGCAGCGTGCCCGGTCCTTTGGCTTCATGCCCTTTTTGTTTTAGAAACTGAAATACAAAACACATGTTATGACTCTGTACCTGGGACTAATCCTTCGTGACGCTAAACATATCAACCACCTCTGGCTTCATCATAAGAGCGCAGGGCTCAGAATTTCCCAGGACTAAAAGCAGTCTAGGTTTTTGCTTTCCTTTTGCTTACATCTATCCTCTTTTCTTCACTCCTGTGGAGATTAGTCCATAAAAGAAATGCAGAACTGGACATAAGTTTTAGTGAACTTACCGTAGTGGTAGTGGCAGTAGTTGGGTTTGGGATAACTCTGATGTTTAAAGTCACTGTTCCAGTTTTAATTAAGAGTGTAGTTTTGTCCCTGGCAGATACTAAATTGTCATCTGTTATGTGGACGCGCAGACTGTAAATCCAGTTTGTATCAAGTCCGCTCTCATAGTCAAACCTTGATGCAAGAATCAGACGAGAGGTGTTGGAGCCAGCACTTGGTGAAAAGACGAAATGACTGTTCTTATTGCCTGCAAAAAGGTAACACCAATATGCAAAAATATTTACTTTAATCCCACATTAATGTGTGGGACAGGTGGTGGGACGTGGTGAAATGTGAATGACAAGGGCTCCTTGATCTTTCTTGTACCATATATAATAATTTAAAACAATACAGTCATAAAAGCATTATCACATGGAATAAGACCCTCGATGGAGACATAGCTGAGAGGAGGCTGTGGAAACCCTTCAGAGCCGTGGAGCACACAAGAGGTCACCTGAATGACCTGAACTTAAAACCTGGGGAGCACCCAACAACACCCAGCTGGGGTGAGGACCCTGCACTCTGGCAGGGCTCATTCCACTACTGGGGTGTCCCTGGAGTGTTGCTCCAGCCCCTCTCCATGGCTTCTCCATCCGCCCAGAGGCAGTGGCCTTTGAAAAGGTCCCCCAGAAGAGAGTTCATGACTCAGGGACACCCATTGCCTCCGGTGGTCTGTCAGCACCACGGGGCAGGGAGGAGAGTTCAGAAGTACTGGTTCCCCACCCCTTGCTTTCTGTGCATTATAGCTGGAGAACTGCACATGGCCTGGGCTGCAGGCAGACCAGCCCCAGCTCTTAGGATCTGAACGGACCACACATACAGGAGATCAGAGCCTTGAAAGGCATCACATGTGCTTTGGTTTTGCTCTTGTTGCCCCAAGGAGATTCAGAGTTGACATGACCTTGAAGGCCATGCCTATTTTACAGCACAAAAAGAGCTATGAGCTGCTCTGTGGCTCAGAGGCCAATGCTTGACACAGCTTAGGTCTATACCGCCAGGACACCAGTGTGGCCAGACACTGATTTACCAACAGAGTCATTGTGTGGACTCATGTGTCAATACCATGTCTGCAGAGCTTTTTCTGTGACATCAAGGGGCTGCAGTAGGACAGAGATTCTCTCTTTTGACACTCACAGCTTTTTACTGCCATCTGGACAATCTGCTCCCTTCTTCACAGCAGTCACCTCAACAACAAAAGAAGGAATTGCCCCAAGAGAGTGAGTTCCCATTTTAGTTCCCATTTTAGGGAGTGTCATCCCATACCACTGCAGTCCTCTAAGTGGATGCAGCTGATCAAACAAGAGTTCTTCAAATGAGGGTTTATTGCATACAGTGTGGACCTGCAACATGCAGGTTCGAGCAGTTGTTTTGAATAGTGCACCGGCATCTAAAGGTGTAGTAACAGAACTTTCCATCATGTCTCAAGGGTTACTCAGCTGTAATTGGAAGGGAAATTTGACACTGCACACCATTCCAACTCATTCTTCTGAAGTTCTTGTCAACTGTGTAATTAATAGCCTATTAATTAATGTGACAGGCAATCCAGCCTTGCAAGGGAGTGGTTCAGCTGCTAGCACCAGTAGCACCAGTAGCCAGCTTGTGGAGAGAACAGCAACATAATGATGTGCAGAATTTGTGGACCACAGCTAGCTCACCCTGAAAAGTAGCACATAAACTATGTCAGATTTTTGTTTATAAATGTAAGTAAACCATCAGCATTCACTAATTTTTTTCACTCTTCCCAGTTCACACACTGTGACACAGTACCTTCATTAATGAAGTAACGGAAAGACCTGGGATCGGAATCACGATCTTGACATTCAATCCTGAAACCATTAATATTGGTCCCAACAGCTAAGCTGACTGGGATTTGAAGTGAGTAGAAACTAGGTGAACAAACTGGTTCTTCATCATTTACTTCCAAAACATTCACAGTTACCTGGAAGAAAAGAGCAATAGCAAGCTGAAGTTTCTTCAATGTACTGAGACAGAATTTTATTAATTTCAGAAACCATACGGTTTTGCCCATTTTTTTCTTTAGATTAACAACTGTTGAAGAGCACTGAAGTCCCCTTCCAACATAGTTCCTGCCAGAAAACATCTGTGATTATTCGTCTTTCAATTCTTCTTGTGATCAGCACTCTTCTGGGAACAGGTTCCTTAACCTGAGCCACCTTCCAAAAGTGAGGGGTTTTCAAGCTGATATGTCTGACTGTTTGAATAACCTGAATTGTGTTATAGCTAAAATGAGAAATAATAATAGTACCACATAATCATTAAACTCCCTTCCAAAACTCTCAATTTGCTTCACAATCATTAGTTAGGCTTCTTAGCATATTTAATAACCATTCAGAGCATGATCCGTTGAAGGAAGAGTGTTTATAGACCATTCCCAGTGAGAGAGAAATGCTGGTATTGGCCTCCTGCATGGCTGGGAGCACCCTGAGTAGCACCAGATGTATTTGATGTCATCTGGGATTAGCTAGCTAAAAGAAAAAGTTACCCTTCCCAAAGCTCTTTCTTCTAATGTCTGTTTATCAGGCAACAGGTAAGCTTGATATTGTTAAAAGCTTCTCATGCTAAATTGTCATTAATCATCACCTTGAAACATTATAGATGATAAAGAGATTAAACACCTCCTAGCTAGCAACTCTATGGGTGATGCTTGGCTGGAATAGAAAGCAAGCCTAGTACGTGTGTTACCCCCAAGAGATGTGCATAAATCAAATGTAAAGCAGTCATGAGGGAGAAAATGTGAAAGAAGTAAAAAGGAATCTGTCTGTGAAGGACACTGGGATTCTTCGAAAGAAGTTACTATAAAATACCTTTGTGGATTTACCATCTATACTTTTACTTCTGAACAAAATAGGTCTGGGCAGTAAACCTAAGTACAACCCTGCTGTTAAAGGTTATCTTGGTATCTGGCATGGTCTTGGCTTCTGCCAGATAGCACCATCAGGGAAAAAAGTAGATCATGGTCAGAACAAGGCACAATTCCAGCAGGCAAAGTGGACACCGGGCTGGCCCTGTGACATTCACCCAAGAGGCTGCCCAAGTCCTCCTCCCATCCACATCCTCTCTGCACCACTCCATGGAAACACAACTCTGATGCAGTGCAACAATTCTCACATTACTTTGGACACTTAGAAGGGAAAAAAAAATCACAGACAAAATCAAAAGTATGTTTGAGGGCCAAAGGACACTACACAGGTTCCAAAAAGGATTTGTCAGGGCTACAATTAGATTGTACTACCCGGCCTCAAGACCCTGTTCTTTTTATATTTGCTAGTGCCTCTGTAGCCATAAAGAATAATTTAAATTCTATGGCACAGGAAACAACTTCATTGTCCAGGTAAAATATGAAAAAAAAGTCTGAGAAGCAAACACTACAGTTAAAAATATTAAATATTATTTTATCCTTTCTGTAAGAAATAAACCAACACTGAGTGAATAACACCTCTTTCATTTGAGTAATATATGACTTGGCAGAGTTGGACTTGCCTTTTACAGACCAAAGTGTTTTGTTCAAGGTCTTACTGTTCTTGCCAGGAAGAAGAGAGAAAGATGTAGGTAAAAGGGAAGTAGTAGAGTGGATTTACTCACTGATGCTGTTGTAGACTTCTCTTGGTCTGAAGCCTGTACTATGAAAATATGGTTTTGAGTTGTTTCGTAGTCTAGTCTAGCTAAAATCCTCACATCTCCTTTCGTTGGGCTGATCCAGAAGATATTTGTGTAATCCCTGGTGCCCGCTCCAGCTACAATGGAGTAAGTGATGACATTGGGTGGCCAGTCCTTGTCCATGGCATGCACACTTCCAATGCTAGATCCAACTGAGAGACAGAAAATCCATATTTCATTAAATTTAAAGTAACAGAAGGTACAGATGAAACTGAACTGAAGATTTGGTTTAGAGTTTTTCACCCAAGAAAATTAAAGCAATAATGTGAGAAGCACTGTTTCACTGTGGTGTGCTATGGCTCCCCTGTGCATGGGCTGCAAGCAGTAAATGCCAAAACACAAGAGTCTGCAGAGAACCCCAGCAGAAGTGTTCCTTGGCTGGGCCAAGGGAGTCCTCATTTGGCTGTGTCAGTCTATAAGGGTTTCTTTGCACCACCATAGTCCCTCCAAAAGGCTAATTTAGCAAGAGCAGAAAGACAGTCTAAAACAAGGCATCTGAGTTCAGTTCCTGGCACTGTCACAGATTTCTTGTGCAATTGCTGAATTTGTCTGTGTCTCAGCTTCCATCTGTACAATTGGAGTTTTTGCCAGATTTGTCTATTTAAGGGTGGTAGGGGGTTACATGGTGAGACCCTAGTTGAACTGGAACTTTGAGCCATTTGCCAAATTTACATATATGAAAATTCATTTAGAGCAACAAGGCACTTAAGAACATGACAACATTATTTCTATCATTCAGGTGTTATTTACTGTACCTTTAGTAATTTCTGAAACACTAAATACATAAGATAAATTACTGAAGACTGGAAAAAATTCATTCACCGGCTTTATCCTGATGTAAATGTAGATGATATCTGGAAATATAACAGAAGATTAAATCATAGTTAAGTATGGCTGTGAAATTTTCTCATGCATATATTCAAAATACATATGGTATTCCTCTCTCCATCCTGTTACAGCACAGAAAACTATCAAAAGAAATGTAAAAGGGATACTTGCTTGAGTAGTTAGGATGGGCTATATCTTGCACCCTGACAGTCAAAGTATAAACTTCAACTCCTGGATTAGCTGGGTTTTCTAAGTCAATAGTTCCAGTCATCTAAATTAAAAAGGAACACAACTGTATTTATACCTCCATACATGAAGTCACAGTACACATGATGACAATTACTATTTTCAGTGTTCTATAAGTGATCTGCCCTTTGGATATATAGAACTGTTCTATAGGAATAACACAGGGTATTAGTCAATTCCAGGATTGAATTCCAGGCTTTTTCTACACACTCACACTTCTGCCAACAAAATTTCTTCCCCTTAAGAGCAGAAAGTTTTATCATTTGGATCATCAGGTCTTGACCTTTTACCTAGTCAGTTCAAAGCATGTGTGATGAGCTGGCTATTTACCCTGCCCTTTGTTGGCTCAACAAGGATCTGCGATTGCTAAACAGTAACAGTTACTCCTTGAGCTCATGCCTGCAGACATTAACTAAAGGTATCAGGTCCAGCCACGAGTGTTTGTCCAGGAACCAAGTCCTTACTAAATGGTGCCTTGTACAGATTTAAATCCTAATATCCTGAGCTCTCTATTTTGCTGTAGAAGCCTCATAAACTTTGGGGCAGCAGGACTAACACACAGGCATCCACTGCTGGTTGTCTCTGCAGGGAAATTCCTGGAGGAACAGGTTACTTCATAGTCTGTTACATGGTACATACACAGTGATCAAAGCCTTGACAACAATCATACCCTGTGCAGCAAGGAAAATGCTTTTTTATGTTGGCAGATGAAGCAGCTAAGGGCAGTGCTTATTGACAAGGAAACCTCAGATCCAAAATTAAAGTAAACAATACAAAATCATTTTACTGGTCCTGTAGCACTCTTGTCTTTTAGACAGAATGACTATTTTTTGTTGTTTCCCTTTTTCTGTAGTTGCCCACGGTTCTTTTTAAAGCAACAAAACAACCACCATTGCACATGTCCAGGAACTGGTGGGGTTCTGGCCAGTGCAGGTTTGCCAGCAGCTATCAGCATAAGGAATTCATATTTTGACATGCAAAATCACAGAAGTGCAAATCCCACCACACTTTTGTGAAAAATTGCCACTCAAAGTGGTTTTACAATTCTGACCAATTACTGAGTTACTGAGTGTGAGATTTCTCAAGTGTTTAAATCCTTTATGCTCAATAGCAAGGATTTTCTACAGTCTGTCGTGAGTAAATGGGTATGAAATGGCATCAGATTTCTCTGTTTATCCATATCAAAGTTGGTGCTTCACACTCCCTAAAAAAGAATATTTTTTTCAATCATATCTAGCACATTTATTTAAAACTGGAGAAAACAACCTCTGTTAACTAAATTCTGTAGAATCCTTAGAAAGCATTCTTTCAAGGGATACATAGTTCACAAGCAGTCAAAACAGTCATTCTCCACATCATACCTACTGTGAAATGGATTACAGTAACTCTTTCTTTCTTGTACAATGAATTTTTAAAAACTCTTATAATATTTTGTTAGTTGAATTCTGTAATGGGGTAATCTGACATAAAGCCACAAATGACTGACCACAAGTCTTCCGGACACAGTGGACTCCAGAGCAAAGTTATTGCTTCCAAAGCCAGACAATCCAGTGAAACTAAATTGGTTGTTTGATGGATCAACATCGATATCTTTACAGTAATTTCTAAGATCAACAAGAAATGTCCCAGGAGCCGTATTTTCATTTGCTTCTTTCCTGTTTAAAACAAACACATTTCCCGTCAAAGCAACTTATATTTCTCCTTTTGAACTCTTCATATATCACAGGCCAAAACACTGATTTATTTTCTAAGTGAAATCCTAGATCTAAATATGCAACAATGGAGGAAGCAACCCAGAATCTGACCTATATGTTGTGATGGACAACAGAATGGGCAGGCTAACAATAAATGTCCATTTGAATCTCTAGCTGTAGGTCTGGGGATGTGCCCCAGCCTGCACACTGGTCTGAGGCAGCAAGGCAGCTCCAAGGCAAGGAAGAGACTCCATACCTGAAGGCAGAAGGATTGCATTCTGGTGGGTTGTCATTGACATCATCAATCATGATTGTGATCTCCGTTTCACTGGCGTGGTCACTGCCAGAGCCGTCCTCCACCCGGACGATCAGTGAGACGTTGGGGTGGAGCCGCAGTGGAAGCGCATCCCGGTCAATTCTTCCGCTCACCTGCAGCACTCCAGTGGCTGTCAGAGAGCAGCCAGAAGTCACACATTCACCATGGGAGGCAGCAACAGCCATGGTGTATGTGCAAGAGGACAGGGCAACTCAACAGATAGGTGGCAGAATAAAAAGTCTTCTGTTGTGTGCAAATCATGGCTGGTTTAGTTATTTTTTTTAAGTGATACAAAATGGCTCTGAACGTTCTGAGTAAGATTAATAGCTAGATACCATTGCTCAAAAATATGCTTTAGGAGGCTTCAGCAGAGGGTTTGTGAAGCATTTAGGTTTCCCTTACTCTCAAGCTTCTAGTGCAAGCCAGATTTGAGTGCATTCACAGATAATCAAGGACTACGAGCTGCTAATGCCTGTGCTGTCCTTGCTCCCTAGCTGGTAAGACAGCTTCACTTTCCACTGTTGTCATGCAAGCATCCTTCAGCACCTCCAAATCTACTCACACATCAACAGAGCTGCTCTTAACTGTGACAGACTGTGCCAAGTGCTCTGGTCAGCCACTTACTCAATATTTTTTTCTCTTCTGTTAGCCTCTGCTCAAAAATAGAAGGTTTTTATGGCACAGTACAAGAACTATTCCCAGAGCACAAAGGAGTTAAAAGAACAGTGCATATATCCTCTGCCTTTTGGGTGTAATTGAGGAGGAAGATGGCAGTACAAAGCCAAAGGGCATAGGGAATCCAACGCATTTAAGGATCATCCTGATCCCCCACAGCACTGTGTTGTGTGGCACTTCTTACAACTGTGATAAGCAGTTCTAAAGCAATAGCAGACAAGGAACAAAGCAGTCACTGAATGACAGCGCTGCAGCAAAAGCCTCTGGGGAGCAGATATACAGATCCCAGAGAACATGAAGAAGACAGGATCACCATGAGAAGAAGAACTCTTTTGGATGGTCTTGCCTGAGGAGGGTCATGCATGGAGCAATGAATCTGAGGTGTAGATTTGCTGTGCACCTCAATGTTAAAGAGGATTTCAGACAGGAGGGAGGACTAACTTGGTCTAACTACTTGCAACTGTTTCAAGAGCCCCAGAAGGGTCACTGCAGTCCTTAAAGATTAAAAAGAAGTCAGCAATCTCACTTCCACCCAAGATACCCTCACCCTCCAGCTGCAAGTCAATATTTGTCAAGAAATCACCTTTGGTCTACTTTCTTCATGATATCTTACCAAGTCTTGGTCAGCCGACCAAAGAATTTGACCCTAATAAGGGACTGAGCATTCCTTTTTGCTATAGGGAGCCACAAAATGAAGTAAATCTATTTAAAACTAAAGCGAGAATGATTTCTCCAAAGTAGACAGTCTTTTTTTTTTTCCCCCAGATGTCAGAAATCCCATTTTTGTTTGCCTTACCTGGATTTATGGAGAAATGTCTGTCAGATGACTGGATGCTGTAGAAGAGTCTGCTGGGAGAGTCTTCATCATCAGGATCTTTAGCTGTTATATTGGCAACAATGGTGCCTGGGCTTTGCTCCTCTGGAATCCTGTAGATTCTTTGTTTTCTACAAGATAAAATTCAGCAAAGCATGCATCTTGTTTGTAAGGGCAGCTGATTTAGCTGAGCAGCCAACGGTAGCAGCAGAGCCATGGCCACGCTGGGCTCAGAGATGGCTATTTGCATGTCTGGATGAAAATCCCAGTCACTGGTTCTGCCAGCTGGACATGTAGCAGTAGCTGAACCGGCATGCATTTATAAAGCACAACCCAGCCACACAAGTAAGTGTTCTTCCCCTGCAACTTTTCCACTGTAAAACCAATTTGACTTTCACAGAACCATGGAAGCTGAAGAGGTAAGGGGCTGTTAAGTCATGTCATCTATCTCCCTAGAAAGCTGCCAGCTCATAAAGCCATTTGCTTTAATTCCTTCATTTTGCAAGAGGAAAGCAAAAATGTAAAAAGTAATGTAGTTAATCATCATTTGGAATGAATGCTGGAGCCTTCTGGGGGGCAACAGTATTACAGAAAAGCTGAGTTGTCTGTGCAGTAGGCGAAGGCAGGAAGGAGCACTCTTCTGGGTGCCCAATAGATGAATGCCTCAAACTCCCAGCAGCATGTCTGTCTGATGCATTTTACATTGGGAAAATGATTTTCCAGTGCTGCTGCTCGGTATGCCTGTGCTCCCAAATTTCCCATGAATCAAGTTTTAAAGTCAGATATGGCCTGGCAGGCAGTTGTGCAGGATTGCATACAGTGGATGCAGTTTGATGTTCACATTCAGGTAGACAATTACAGTACTTGAACCACATGTGAAAATAGGCATGGGCCAGGACACAAAAATGGTGTAAGGAATTTCAGAAGACTGATTTATATTACTGAAACACACATGAACACACATACATCTCCTGATTCTAGAACTCAAAGGGAGTTGAAGGTTCTCAAGAGTTCAAAAAACCATTAGAAATGTGTTTCAAGACTAAATCCTTTTTGCATGTTTTAAACATCCTATGCTGCCTCTTAGGTAATTGACTGGTCTGTAGTTCCCAGTACAGGAAAACATGAGTGTTTTGTTGTTCTCTGAAGACACATATCATGGGGCACTTAGTAACTGGAGCAGAGAATTGCAGAGACAGAACAGAAGATCCCATGCCTCAAGGCCTCCACTTGCAATTTTAAAAATGGTTAAGAAGACACACTATCTTAAACTCTTCTGTCATATCATATGAAAAGAGGCAAACATACAGGAGAGAAATCACATAGGGTTTTCCCAGTAAAAACACTTAACTTACAGCCAGAAGAAAACAAGGAGTTTATGAAGCCTGTTGTGTCAGTGTATTTACAAAGTTTCTATCTCAGTCTTGAAAGTGGATCTCTTCCTTTCTTGTTCTCCTGTTGCTTTCAGAGTCATGCAGAAAGAAAGAGATCCCACTCACTCCCACAGCTCTAACTGCTTTTGGCCCAAAGTAGGAAACTCCCTAGGCCCACCGGAACCCCAACTCCAATCTCTCTGTAAACAGCAAACTCACCACAGCTCCATCCTCACAGCCCTACCAATCCTCCTGCCCCCTGCACTGGTCATTATCCCATCCCCACTAGATCTTTTGGGAAGCAGTGGGATATTACTGAACTCATACCCATAGCACAAAGCACCAGTATAGCTGGGGAAGAGTTGGGGGCCACTTCCTACGCAGCTACATCTGGGAAGTGCCCTGTTGTGTCCATCTGTCTGTCACCTGCCAGTGGCTTTTTACAGAATGGTTCACGCAGACCTTTTAGTCACTGAAATGTAATTGCAAAGGAAGCATATGTTTGTTTTCTTGTCTTCTCCTTTGTTTTCCTGACTCCACAAGTTTTCCATTGATTTTAACAGCCACAATTTCAAAAAGCTGAATGCCAATGCAGTGTTGTGAACACCAAAACCAGATGTGCTTGCATATACTATGGGAACAATTAAAAAGACCCTTTGAAACTTTGTTCTTGACAGCTATGATCAGGGTAAAACAAAGGAGGTTTGCTAACTCGTCAAGTTTCCCCAGCTCCCATTCCAGCACTAATTATTGCAGTGTCAGGAAGTACCTAGCCACAGGATGCAGCTCACATTGTAGCAGGGGACAGGCCATACATGTGCGTATTAAGGACAGATCATGAAGTGCAATTTAATCTAAAATTCTTTACAAACTGAGCCGCTCTTTTTGGTCTGTAGTGTCAATCTAATAGGGAGAAGATTCAAACAAATATCAGACTGTATTTGTGCCATATCAGTCTTAGAACTTAGGTGTTACAGATTCTCAAGTCACTGCATCTCTCACAAATTCAAATAAGCAGATAAATATTTAAAAGAGCTCTTTTAGCATTCCAGACATAAGGATAAATACACAGAAATGGCAACATTAGGAGGGAATAATCAGTCTAGAACATGCACAGACATTGGCACTGGGAAGAGGAGTCCTCCTGCTTGCAGAAGTACAGTAACATGGAATGAGCTATTAATGTTATTGTTTATTGCAAACATGAGGTTCAAGTATTAAAAGGTAGCAAAAACAACAACAACAACAACTACTACTACAAAAAATTCATGCCTATTTCTAACATTTAGTTCTTTTGTTCCTTCAGATTCTTCACCCATTTATCCATCAAGGTCCAGACCTTTGACCTTGGCCCAGGAGCCATATATTGCTCTGGCTCAAGAAAACACCCAGAAGATTGTTCCAAACAAGTGGCTGGAACCTCCTGGTGTGGCCCCAGGTGCTATCCTGTCTTCCCTTTTGCAGAGATGAGATAAATCAACAACAGAGTCAGATTGACTGTAATAATTTTCAAGCTCCTGCTTCGGAAACAACCGTCCATTTTGCTTTCCACTCAAAACAGCCTGCTTCTAGCACAAGTATATATTTCCCATTTTTCCAAATTTTAAAAACATATCCTGAATCCATTAGTCTTCAAAAGCTATTTCTGACTTGTGTGTTATGACACAATTTCCTGCTTATGACACAGTAAGAGACAACAATGTTTCAAAGATCACCAGGGATTGTTTACAAGTGTGTCTGGGAAGAGGAAGACTGATCAAAAGGGAGGCTTTTTTATGTCTAGACATTTCTGCATGAATAAACACGATTATGGTGAAATGCACACCTGCATAAGGAGCAAACTCTATATGATTGTATTCACACTGGGTGAAATTACTCTCCTTGTCTGAACTTGTCCACACATCTTTGCACAGCTTTAACCTTTGTAAATTCTAACAAGTAAAACAAGCTTGTTTGGCTGTTCTTAGCATGAAGGCAGAGCCTGGAAAACTTTAAACTATTAAGAATACAAATAAAAACAAAGGCGGGACATTAGGACAAAGCTTTCCAGTATAAGAATAGGAAACATAGCAAAATTAAAATATTTATTTCAGTAGTATTTTGTTGTCGTAGTTATTTGCCCTTGTGTTAAATTCTCCCATTGGTGCCAAAGCAGCAAACCTGAGAAAACACCTACGTTTTGAGTGCAATGGAAAATTTTTACTCACGTGGTAAAGTAAGGCTTTTCGTCGTTGGTGTTAATTATATTTATATTCACTGTTTTAGTTGAGTTGAGTCCGTCTGGGTCTGTAACTGTTATATTTAAAAAGTAACTGTTAAATAAGAAAAACAGAACAAGAATCATTCTGTGTATGTCAAAAAACATTTCTGCCGTTACTATAAGCTCATAGTCCACGGGAATAAAATACATTCTCACCAATGTGGATCTTTCTCATAATCAAATTCTTTTGTGGAAAAAATGGCTCCACTTTCCCTGATCGAGAACGGTGCTGTTGCAGGGAGCAGTGAATACTGAAATTAAGAGAGCAAGGAATTAGTCTTTTTATCTTTAAACATCCCTCCATTCATTCCTTGCCTTGTAGAACAGGCCAAGTCACAGCACAGCCCTTGCCCCAAACTGTGTAATGAAACACTGACACACAGATGCCAGCATAGGACCTGATCACCACACCTTGGTTGTAAGTGCTTTGCTTACAGCCCATGGAGAGTCACAGGCATTGAGCTACAGCAGAGCCCACACTGTTCTCTACCTCAATGGACTCCAAGTCTGCAATGAGAATTTCACAGAGAGGGCAGCCAGCAGGGCCACAGTGCTTCAGGCAACAATCAGCATGAACAAAGGAGAAGTGAGAGAAGGGGCAAGGCTGGATTTAGGGGAACGTAAGAGCTGTGGAGGAGGCAATGAAGTTTGGGAATTCAGGTGATGGCAGAGGGCAATGCAGAGAGAGTGGACTTTCACAGAGTACTTGAGGGTGTAAGGCTGAACGGTGTTTACAACAGTCCAGTGCTGAAAGAGGTGGGACATAGCAGCAGTTTGTGAATTGCACAACACAAATGGGTGTGCACAGCAGTGCAGAGTGTGGCAGGGAGCAGAGCACCCCAACACTGTATACAGTAGTGAAAAATGCAGCACTGTGCTCCCTGTGGCCATGAGGTAGCTGCTACACACCCACCACATCCTCCCCTCTATCTTTCATAGACTGGTGCCAAGGAAGCACCAATAAGCCCTCAAGGACATTTCCTTTATTAGTGCAGGTGTTAATAATACCCATAAAGTCTGAAGTATGCAACAACAGGGGGTCATGCACCATGCAAATAACCTGCAAAAGCCACTGAGCAGATCTGTCCAAGGATGTAACACCATTTCTTTAATTGCTGCTTCTTACGCCTCAGATGTGTCAGGGGTTAGAAGGCACATGGAACTCGCTGCCATTGCTTTCAAACACAAAGCAGAGCTAAACCCCCACAGCTCTGCTTTCCTCCTCACCAGCTCAGTTTGACTGGGCAAAGACTGAGGACAGACTTCAATCTTGAATAACATTATACATTGAAGCAGCATCTTCAGGTTCCATTCTTGGATGTGCTGTATTTTATAAAGCCAAAGTCAATAAAGCAAAGATACGACACGATTCTTAGGTAAGTGGAGTTATTTTTCCCCAACTACCAACTTACCACTTTCCAGAAGGTTTTCTGAATACCAAGAGTATTTTCAGATCAGCCAACACATTTTCACAACTGAAGGTCACAGTTTGTCCTGGGATTGTCAAAAACCCCATATTCGTTTGCCTTGTAAGTGATTTCCTTACTGTCTCATTTAAAAGAATTTACATTGTGATACAGAAAGTTAAAATTTTTATTTACTTTTAGTCACTCTCATCTATGAGAAACATTTTGCAAGCCTTTTTAAAATTTTAAATTCACAATTTCTACTGTCTCTCTGATTAACTATATCAAATTCTGCCTTCAATATCCCTTAATTTTGGAAGGCTGAGAACTGAAAATACAGTTTGTGTTCAAACATAAAGGCTGATTTTTCTTAGTTTAGTGTTGAGAATGCCTCGTTTTTTCCCAGAGTAAACCTTTTCCCGTGTTCCTGATAAGGAAGGAAGTTGTTGAAAGCTGATGGTAATTCACATTTCAGATACAGTGGATTATATAATCTCTGGAGTTTTTTGTTTAATACAACTTACTTTAAGTTTTGCATTTTCAGGATCAGCTGCATCCACTTGGTAAATGCGTCCTGGAGGTGTCCCTTCCAACACATAGATCATCACAGCTGCAGGGATATAAGTGTGCTCAGTGTTACCTGGGTACAAGTAAAGGACACAGCAGCCAAGAGACTGATGCACTGAAGCTGTCAAGACGTATTACTGCCTGCTGCATCTTCTCACTTCACAAGTGTCATTCCAAAATCGTCACAAAGATCACAAATACTCAAAAGATAAAAAGAAACCAATTACATATCTGTAAACAGGCAACCACCACTGCAATACAAATTGTCCCTTCAGGGGAAAGACTGATCTTTCCATATGGCCTATCTTGAGCGGTTCACAGGTTATGGAGTAAAATTGTGCATTTGGGCCACATCTGTGGGATTTTTACTACACAGATGGGGAGAACACCGTCCTGTGCTAGGTCCTCATCATCCTCATCATCACCCCCTTCCTGTCCACACCTTATGCCCTGCCACGAGAGCTCAGAGCCTTTCCTCTTCGTTTCTGTTTGTCCTTTACACCTGTGAAGCAAATAAGTAGTGGATGGTCTGCATTGACTTAAATGTTTGCTTTACTAAGGGTGATAATTCAGTGCAAAGTACATTTCTTTCCATGCCAGGGATTCTCACAGCTGGTCTATCCCTTGCTGGACCACTGGCAACAGGCTTATCTCTCCTTGGGCAGAGCAATTAACAGGACAACAGATCTTTAGATCACATTATTTGCTTTATGCCCTTTTGTGTCTGCTGGATCTGCTTTTTCTGGACTATTAATTTCCACTGTGACCCCTACTGACTGCTGCTTCTCATCAGAGCAGTGGGAATCCCAGAGCAGCGTCATGAGTTGTTCCCAGAGGACAGCAGTATGAATATAAAGTTTAATGAGAGGGAGATGCTTTTTCATAAACAGTGAATGTGCAATTAGTGTCTAATTGTGGCTGGTACTGTTAACTAAAGCCACACAGTTAGACAGATCAGACATCTGTGCCCACCAATTTATGGCAGCTCTAACTGAGAGTTAAGCTGATGCATTTATTTGTAACAAGCTCCCACGTAGTGTGTTTCATGCTGTGTCGATCCCCTGAAGTGTCACATTTAATTATTATTAGATTCCAGCAGCACCCATGATATTCAAGACACCAGCTACAGCAAGAAGATGACACAGCCTCTTCCCTGGGGGAAGTTTATTTGCTTTACAAACTAAGTATTGTATGGAATTTGGGATGTCAATGTGCTCAGGAGGCATCAGTGAGGAGGGCTGAATATGAGCAGGCTGCTCTGAACCCGTTCCTGTGCAGCAGGCATAAGTCAGGCTGCAGGGGGGCTGCACTGCTCCAGTGCTGTCAGTCCAGACCTAAGGGGTCAGCAGCCAGCTCTGAATACCTGCCACAAAGGGATCACAGTTCAGTATTTTCAGATTTTTTATAAATGAATATTGAAGTATACAGTGCTGTTAGGACAGCAAGTCTTCAAACAGGCTCTCAGTACTTTATGAAATAAACTGAACTCTTCTGTTTCCATGTGAACATATAATAAATAAATCATTATATTCTGTTGTATCTGGTACAATTTTTGCAGGTCTTCTTCACTAGTAAATATGCAAGATAAGATCTCTCAGAGAGTAACACAGTTATTTCTTATCCTCTCTATTGATGGCAGTGTCACTCATACCAGGTACAGAGTGACGTGCAAAGCCTGCACAGGCCACAGCTGCAGTCCAGGCTCTCCAGCCTCATTCCTAAGGCTACTGCACATTCCTCCCCCTTGCATCTTTGCCCCGGTCTAAAAGCAAACTTGGTTAACATCAACTTCCCCATTCAGGAGACAGAACTCTCTACCTCTTTCCATTTGCACCACCATAGATCACAATCTCTGAGGTCTCATTCTTAAGACTGATTTTCCACTTAATTTCTCATGTGAAGGTGCAAATGCAATATGCAGATATAAAACATCTGCAAAGCAATGTTTTTACAGATTTCACATAGAAATTCTTACACGTACAATATACACTCATTGAAATTTACCTTGCTTGTTCAAATTAGTCCAGCAAACTACAGAAATGTGTGCCCATACTCAATGGTTATAACCCCAGCAAATTTCAATTTTCTAATTTAAAAGAACTAATTTATGTATTTATTGGCATAACTTTTTTCTTTTAACTCTTCAGGTGCTTCAAAATGGTTAAATAATTTTTTGTCAAAATTTCAAGAAAAATAGAAGGGCATTTACAGAGATGAAGCATACCAACCCTTTGTGCAAAACAATGCTCTGACAAAAACAGTGTCCTGTTCCTCCCTTGTTTTCCTAAAGGAAAATGCTTAGGCTACTTTAGCTACAGGCACTGTATGAACCCAATTTTTTTTCATGCTGATGTCATTTTTTCAAGTATTGTTCTTTTCAAATTCTACTATTATCTTACTTTGAATTGCCATATTTCCTCGAAATACTGGTTGTTCATTTTTATCTGTTACTTGAATAGTCAATATGTTAAGGTCAGTTCTTCCAGTTGTATCTTCAACAAAAATCTGCAAATCAAAGCTCTTTGGCATTGTTTCATAATCTAGGACAGGGTTTCCAGTGGTAACAACCTGAAAATAAAATATTATTATTAGCACATGATGCAAGAGATGAAAGTTATAGTCCAAATGACTGAATATAAATAAAGGAACATTTTCAATCAGTAAAGAGTGAGCGTTTTAGTTTGTTGGCACATTTCTCATCAGTGGCAAAAATGTGACAGAAACAGAGTGAAGAGACAAAAATGTTGTGGCTACATGGAGTAACTCAAAGATCTTCTGCGTGAGGAGCACTTTGAGGAGGAGAAAGCCTGGAAGGATTTCCTGCCTCATAGGCAATGCTTTGTCTTCAAGTTCAGGACTACACCTTGCAGGTACATGTTTGTGCCAAGTGCTTTCCTTTCCACACCATGCTCCAGGAGAGCTCAAGTCTTATGAATTCTCATAAGACTAAGAATGTGGAGGAAGCCTTGCAAGACACAAGGGCAGCTTCACTTTTTCTGTGAGTTAGGAGAATGAGAAGGAAGATCTTTTACTTGAAATAAGGAGTGTGGAGGCAAGAGACTGTATAGTCCAGCAGGTACCAGAACCTTTCTTGTGTAACTTGTATCTGAGAGAAGAATTGCAGGATCACAGAAGAAGGGAGCTTCATGGCTACATTGTCTGAGAGAGGCACCAGAACTGTTTGAGGAAAATGCTGAACTAATAAAAAAAAAAACCTAGGCCTTGAGTTTTTCAAGATTCATAAGGCAAACATTTGCTTTGTTTTGGTTTGGGGTTTTTATTTCAAAGGCTTTCAGCTCTTCATAATTGCCTCTTAACACAGAATATGTACAAGCACAAGACTCACATTCTATGAAAAAACGTTACATGCAATCATTCTGGATTTAGGATTAGTCCAGAGCAACAGGAGGATGCTGAAAGTTGTATGCCTCAATCTTCACTGCTGAAGCTAACAATGAAACAAGATCTTTCCTTTCTTGGACAAGAAAGGAAAAGGTGACAGTTAAGTTTTTTGCATAGCTAAAAACCTGTGAAGCTTAAACACAGTAGCAGGGTGCTGTGGAACTGGAGAAGGAGAACACTTGGGGCTCATGGGTGTATGTGGCAAGGAGTATATCAGTGTATTTACAATAATGCAGAATAAAGGAGACTGAAGAGGATGCAGAAGGAGAACAATGAAATAAATCCTTGGGTTTAGATGAGATGTTGTGGGCCAGAGGACACACACAAAAGTGATATCAACACAGTTAGAAGCAGAAGTCAAAATAGAGCCAATTAACAAAAAAAAATTGGAGGAGAGTGAACAGAAGCACAAATGTTTTGTGCCTTCTGGTACATAAACAGCTGCTGTCTGGAACCTCATGGATCTTTTTGTTACAATACTGCAGAAGAAAATAACTGTGTCCTGGAGCCCTGTGTAAGTAAAAGTAGTTAGTCTCCTTTCCTCCCGTACTGTACAGATACAAGTTTCCCATAAAAGTAATGCTAACACAGAAAAACATTCTAAAAAATTTTTCATACCAGTGGAAATGTTGATGTCCAAAATGAATGTTTGATGGAGATCTAAATACAATAAACAGATGCAATGAATTCAACATTTTAAACTGTCCAGTTCTAAGCAGAAATTATGTGCTCTGGAGACTATCCCTCCAGTTCACAGCCAAATATTTTCGTTGGTGCAGTAACTACAGCCAAACTGAATGTATCTAAATACACAACTTCCTCCCTCCTTTATAAAGGCCTTGGAAGTGAAGATGTGAATCTAAATGGTCTCTTTCTAGATTGCTTTTGAACCTTTTTGGGAACAGCTTGCCACTGGCATAGGCTGTAAGCCACTATTCCTTCAGGTAGGAGCAAAGTTTACTGATAAAAGCAGGACTGCACACACTTGAAGCAGCTGCAGGCTTCATGAAAGGGGATCTAGAGTCACCCCTAAACTGTCTATCCCTCATTCCACATGAGAATTTCACTACTCCCTGCTCCCCACTCCACCATGAATATATTCAGAGAGCATCACTACAAGCACCTAGATAGTTTCAGGCAACAGCAGGTTTTCATGCATTCCACATATCTTCTGCTCTTGAGAACCTTCAAACAAGAGTAAGGTGAGGAGGAATGGCCAGGACTTAGATCTCAGAAACTATGACTTTCTCAGAATTCAAAATACATCAAGAAATGTGATATTGTCTTCTGATGCTGTAACAGGAGTAAATGTGCTTCATAAATACTGAAGAGCCTGTCCTAGCAGGTACTTATCTAATCTGAAAACTCTATAATTCATTCATGAAATACTGTCTTTTTCTATATCTCAGCAAAGATTTAATGGCAATAGATAGAGTTGAGGTATCTGGTTTTGGATCACATCACTTTTGTGAAATATTGTACAGATCTGCTACAACATAGTTTAAGTAATTAAAAGTCGCAAACCTCACCAAATAAATGAACTAAGAACACCCATGTATTTATCCTTACTTTATGAGTTGTAATTAGCACTTATCTGCTAATTTGCAGAATTTGTATGTAGCTTGCTCTATGATTTTTTCATGACTGATATTCACTGGCTCAAACTCTTTGTTCTAGTCCTCCAAGTGACTTAGGAAACCTTGAGAACAGCTACAGTTCAAGCAAAACATAGAAAGGTTCACAGGCTGTGCTGGTAATGAAATGGATATAAACTGGCACTTTGGAAGAAGCAGTCTCCAGCATACAACTTTTTTGGCCATTCATTTTCATCCTTGTGTCACCTTGCACTGTGCTAGAACAAGAATTTCTCCATCATCTTTGCCATGAAAAAAACCAAGAAGGACTTTTTGTCTATTATTTTTCCTCCAGATTGACTTCTCAGTCCCACTCAACGAGCAGCAAGACAAATTCATGTGGGTCATAAGATAAAGATCGCATGGGACAAGAGCAAGCAGGTATAAAAAAGGACTATGATTTGTTTTGTAGCAGAAGGGATAGCTTTCATTCAAAATGCCAAAATAAAGCTTGGGAAGGGAGTACTATGTCGTGGATTCTCTGTCAGCAGAGCCAGTTACAGGGATGTGTCCATTTCCTTCTGACTGTTACACAGGAGTCGAGGAGAGAGCATAAAGCAGTGTTGGGGGAGGTTTAGGTTGGACATCAGGAAAATGTTTTTCACCCAGAAAGTGGCTGGACACTGGAACAGGCTCCCCAGGGAAGTGGTCATAGCACCAAGCCTGGCAGAGTTAAAGAAGCATTTGGACAATGCTCTCAGGCACATGGTGTGATTCTTGGGGTGTCCTACATAGAGCCAGGAGCTGGACTTGGTAATCCCAAAGGGACACTTCCAAGTCAGCATATTCTATGATTCTATGATCTCTTCAGCTGACCCAGTCCAGGTGTTTATATAGCCACACCCTATGCTTCATGGGTGAAAGAGGACTTTCTTGAGAGTTTTTTTAACCATTTCACTGACCTGGCTGGGGAGCAGTAAAGAGCCAGTAGAGCTGGCACAAGTGAGCTTTGCACCCTGCTGGGAGGCTGGAGCATGGGACCCACAGCAGCTCCCTGCAGGCACATCAAATCCATGACCCAACACCATCCAGGGCCACAGCCTCACTTTTCCCAAATTTTCTCCCAGAAACACCAGCAAAGAGAACAAGAAAAGAGCTGTTGTATCAGTTCTGTGAAAACCTGAACTTCCTTGGAAACACCCAGAAAAGGATATTCAAATCACCTTCTTAGGACTCTGCACCATTTCTATCTGTATCTGTTAAAGCCACTCTTCAGTGTCACTGTTCAGGCTCAGACATACAAGCCAGTTGCAATGGGATGACAAGTTATCATGCATCTGAACACTCATTGCCCATGATAAATGTGAGCTAATACTTGCTAATTTATTCAACAGTGAAAATCAGCCTGAAGTAATGGAAATTTCTCTGCATTTGCCGTAGGACAAGAGTGTGCAATGGATAGAAACATGTCACAGATGTGTGGAAGGGTGATAATTTCTTACCTCAAGATAACTTCCTCATGTGTCACAGCCTTTGTTCAGAATTAAAAATTACTTTGATCTAATTCAGCTTCATTTATTTTGGAAATGAGACAAATTAATTTTAATTCTCGGTGAGAGTGGCCAACCAGAAGCTGTATGTGGTTTAACAAAGCCGCTTGCAATTCACAGTGACTTCACACATATTAAGCTGAAAAACTATGGATAAAACCTCAAAATAGAAACAGGTCCTCCATGTTCTTCACCTCTTATTTTCTAAAAATCACATTTTTTCTATCACAGAATTAATGGAATTATTGTGATGAGTGTTTTTTCCTAGATGCAATTAAAAATCATAATCACTATTGCTATTCATCTGTCATATCTATTACAGCATTTTTGAATACTACCACAGTCTGCATTTAAAACTCCTTTCTGATTAAAAGATGAGACACTGTGCACTGTCAGTGCTCAGTAATCCAGGAAACATCAGCCTACAACTGAAAATTGCTCAAGCTAAACTTAAAACTCACCCTGTATTCGAGACCTCCTTTTGATTCAATGTCAAAAGCTTCTGTAAGTGGATTTGAATTTACTATGGTAGGAAGAATTGCAATGCCTTCAGATGGAGAAACAGTTACATTAAAGTTATAGACTGACACACCAGCTGCTGAGTTTTCTTCAACAGTGCTTGTTGCAGGTAAGCCTTTAAGCAACTGGGTTCTTCTTCCTGCAAGATGAAAATGAACGTAAAATTACTTTGGGAGCCTTGGGCTAACAAGTACACAGTTTTTGTCAAGAGTTGCCATTAATAAACACAAAATGCCCTCCCTTTTTACTTACGAATGGGGCATTGCATGGCAGTAAATCCAGTGTTAATGGCAAAAGAATCAATCTTTACTGTAATTCAGTCCTATAGTGTTGTCAGCTAGAGTGGCTATTGTTAAAGTATTATTGTTACTGCATCACTTGCCTTCATAGATATCTTTATAAGGAAGCAAAGAAGCCAAAAATGTTTCTATTTTTTCATTTTGCCCCCTGTACTAATTGCTGCCTCTGTTCACTGTCACATCAAAAAGTACCTTGAATCACACACACCCAGATACTAAAGAAGCAACGGTTTTTTTGTGGACTACACTATCTGCAGCACCTATTTCCTCCATTTTCCCTATTCTAATTCTTTAAACAGCAGCTGTGTGCAAGCCTGGCTCTTGAGTAGTGTGAGTTAGTAACAGTTTCAGGGATGGTACTATCATATCTCCTGCTTTGAGTGAGGAAGAGCAGCCTGGAGTTTTTGGAGAAGAGTTTTTGCAGACCCACAAAAGCACCCTATGGTTCAAACCTGCACAGAAGCTGCACGTACTGGTGAGGCATCCAACAGATTTGCACAAGCTCTTTGTTTGTCCAGACCTCTGGACTTCCCAAACCAAACTTTTTGCTTTCTCTGTCATTTAGCTTCTAGTTTTTGCTATTTTTGACAAAGCCCTGTTTTGCTTTATCTTATGAAGAGTGTCTACAAAACATAAGTCAGGACTGCTTTTGATGCCCTGAAACAACACCTTAGTAATCTCACATCCCTGAACTGGCAATGTACCTCAACACCAGACTATGGCAGGGCTGACTGTTGCTTGGGATGCTTCACTGACTCATCCAAAATACTCTCCAAGAAAGCTGGCTGTGATCAGTCCAACTTCCTACAAGCTGTGTGCCAAGACAGAGACAGATACTGCCCACTCAAGGGCCTGGACATGCTGTTCATAACCCAGCAATTACTGTAGCAAAAGGCCTATGAAGTCTTTATTTTTGCTGCAGAGCTGCAAGGTAAAAAGCTGCTAGAGGGACTAGTCTGAGACCATTAGGGCTGCAGCCTAAGGGCCTCTCCACAGCTGCATGGAGATTCCCATGCTCCCACACTGCAGATACAGCAGGTTCATGGATCACTGATCCGGCTGGGATTACTCTGGCATTTATGGAAAAAATGGCGTTGGAGATACTTTACAGGTACAGGCTGGGATGTGGAAGACTGTGAGGTGGGAACTCCCTGAAAGAGTTAATCTGAACAGGTCACACCGACACCAAGGCAGGACTGAGTTCAGCTGAGCTGTTAGTAATTTATGTCAGCAGGAGCAAGACACAGTGAAGGATTAAGTTTTTATTACTGCTCTTATAGATTCTGGAAAACATCATCAACAAAAATCACCCATGCAAATGAGGCTGGGCTGAGAGGGGCTTCTGGAGCTACATTTCCATAAGTGGAGCTGAACTTTGAATGCAATCTCCTGTGGACAGTACTTGATGAATTCAGTTCACTCATCAAGCCACAGTTCATTAATGGAAACCACTTATAAAAATAATGAAATAATTTACAACATTTAGAAATGTAGAAAGAAGTTGTTATTTTTGTATTATCTCCAAAGACTTCATTGGCTATTTACTCAGAATTTGTCTTTCTAAATCAAAAGTTCTTACTTCTTGCTCTTTATTTTTAACTGAAATTTTAGGTACTGCATCTAAATGGCTTCTTCTTTTTCCAATCAATTTCACAAAAACTCTCCTTCCATATTCACATGTCCTTGCTTACCTCTTTACTTTGCAGAACAAAATATTTCTGAAGCAATTTAATACATTGTTTATCAGAATTATCAATGACAATCATTGACAAATTCTGAGTCCAAGACAAAGCAATAACAAGGTTAGTTTGGAGAAGTTCATGTATATTTAAGACTTACTTATCCATGATGTGCATGTCTTTAGAGTGTGCTTGAGTAACACCTTCAAAATTTTCTCTATCCACAACCACGCTGGTTAGAAAAATGCTATTTTTCAAAGAAAGCTGAAATTGGCATCCAGTGTCCTAATCACAGTTTTGGGAACATCAGGAAAACCATGAAATACTGACAGGTTCCTGAGGGATGGCAGAATTTTTACAGTTCCTTGAGAGGAAAGTGACCCTACCTGAGCAGGTAGCTCGCAGCAATACCAGTGCTTCGTGTGCCACACAGACTTCAGACAGTTTGAAGATCTACTAAGTTGCTAATGTGCAAATCCTCATATTGGCAAATCTCCCATGTATTTACACTGATCAAAGTTAGTGATCTCATTCTACCAATATTCTCCACAAATTCCTTTCTGTTTGGTCCTGTTTGGTTGCTTGTTTTACTTTATCAAAGAGAAATGTTATACATATTTGAAAGGAGGATACTGGACTATAACTACCAGTTATTGTTCTTGGAGAGCTGACCTCTTTTCCCACTCCAATGCTGTCACACTGAGCAGTGGCTATTAGAAATGAAGTGCCTCATCCAACAAAGTGTTTTAGCAAAGAGTCATATTCTCTTGATTACACTGCTGTAACCACAGAGCCCAATCTATTTCAGCAGGAAAATAATTGTTGTTTGATTTTTCCCATCCGTGTCTGATCCCTAAATATGTATTATAAAGTTCCCAAGAGAAAGTATAACAGCCAACAGTGTTCTAATTTTAGCAGCATAATGAAATCATGTTCTTACCAGATACTACTCCCAGTAAAATTAGGAAAAGGAGCATGCTCTTCATTGTCTTTACGACCCTGTCCTTCATGTTCCCAGGATGCAAACTGAAGGAAGATCATGGTATGTTTTCTCTTGTTCACATCAGCTCCACCTAAATTCTTCCTCTTTTTCATGTTGTGCAGTGAGAAATGAAACAAAGGACCCATGTCTCTAAGGGAGTTTCCAAACACCGTCAGCTTGTTTGCTTGTCAGGGAACTGCTCCTTGCTGGCACTTCATTCACAGCCCTGGTCTGTACTTGGGAAAACAGTCATTAATTGTCCTTTCACTATAATCATCTTATTTAATGAAGCATTATGAAGAGAATCTAGTATGTTTTAAATCTGGAAATACCATTCTGCTTTCACCACTCTGGCAATGAGGCGCTCTCTTCACACACCAGAATCAAATACTCATGTTTTTTACTCAAACCAAGAACCTGAAGTTTTCTTATTTCCATGACTATCAGAGAATCACTCAGACCATACATACTGCATTCTTGGAGGTGCAGCATGTGTACATGATGAAGTTCGTACATGATGCAGCTTTGCTGTAGCTGTCTCAGGAACAGCATGGGCCCCCATAGAAGTGCACTGGTTCCCTCAGATTAGGCATTTAACTTCCTAGCCCACAACACAACCAACTTTTTTTTTAAACTAAGGGCAGTCATAGTGTTATTTCATGGAGCATATTAGAGAACTGACATTAATACTGGAACTGGATGCATTATAGGTGCATTAGAATCAACTCATAGAATAATTTAGGCTGGAAGGGACTTCTGGAGGTCACCTAGTCAAATATTTTGCTCAAAGCAGGCTTAATTAAATCAGGTTGCTCAGGGATTCATCTAGTTGATTCTCAACACCTCTGCACAAATTAAGCAGCTCTGCTAAGAGGCAGAATTTCAAGATTTGGATTTAACACTAAGAAACCTGGAGAAACCTGACTGGTTTGTGCTCTAAACTAGCATCTCTGGATGTCTCTACATGACCCTGTGTGGTTGTCCCACTGAAAGCTGACAGTAGCTCAGAAAGTTCTGTCCCATGCTTCTGTGTTTTGTGTAACATGAGCATATTAATTGAACATGCTGAACATGAGCAGTTGCTTTAATACTGGAGCAGGCATTGCCTGTGCTTGCTCCATTCACACCTTAGACTATGGTGCACATGTGCCCTGGAGAATTCTGCTGATACAAGGATCTGGAAAAGATGCATCAGTAAAACCTACTGATTGGAACAGAACCATACCTTCACATCATACACTGATGTAGGGAATCATGATAAATACTCATTTGATGGCTAACCTGCATCTATTTTTAAGTGCTTCTAGGACCTTGTGATGCAACCTGGGTTTAAAGTGGATGTGACCACACCATATCATCTGGGAACACAACCTGTAGTACTGAGGAAGTTGATCTTCCTTTGCCCCAGGAAATGTATGTAAAAAAAATGTATGGAAAATCTCACTCTTAAATGACCAAGTTATGCTGATAATAATGTAAATATATTGGAAAAAATTTCTAACCTATCCCTTTACCTACCAGGTAAAGGAAGGTATGGTCTTTGTCCATCCTTCCATATGTATTTCCTGAGTTTACAAAGAAGCTTTTGATCCAACTGGACATCTCACAAAGACGAGGTCTGTGTGCACAGGCATGAACCAGGCTTGTACAATGTGATGTCTTGTACAGTGATCTACTAACTACCAGAACACTGTAAAACTGCTGCTAGCTTTATTCCCTCCTTTTACTTGCAATATGTAATCTGTCCCATTATAAGGCTGTTTCTTTAAGTCTTGGAAAAACTATAGAAACATCTGGGATAAGTTTAAAAATCTTTCAGATACATTTCTAAATTTGTTTAGTATCTACTTTGAGTGATAGGACTGATTCCATCCTACGCTCTGAATAGCCAAGCCTTCTCCAGAACTCAAAGGTCACGATTTTGTCCTTTATTTTCTTTCCTTTCTTCTTAGGTTGGGGTTTGCTGGGGAGGAGTGGAGATTGGTTTTGGTGTGGCTTGAAGTGTTTTTTCTCTTCCTATAAATACATTTCTATGCTTCTTTGTTTTGACTCTCCTTCCTCTGACAATGTATACAGATCTACTTTCAGCAAGGGTTCAATGTCCAAATACCTAAACCAGACATTATTTGTGATATAGACACTGTAGAGAGATATGGGGGACATGAATGGGAAAGGCATTTGCAATATACATATGTTTGAAATGCTAGACTTTTCCCAGCTTCACCTGGAAATGGAATGGGTAATCATTTCAGGTACTAAGTAAATACCCACGGAGTAGTTAATTTCTAATTTCTCTCTAAATATGTCTCCAGGGCTTTCAAGCAGTTCCTGTTAATCCTCATGGTTCAAGCATGTTGTGAGAAGAGACTGTAGATGTGACCATGGAGATGAGGAGAGAGCCAAGCGTAGCACACAGGAAGGAGAGTGTGGAGAGCAGCCCATACGGGTGGAGTAAGGGTGAGCAGAAAGGGCTCTGGGCTCTTTCTTCTTCCTTGAGTCACTTCCAGTGTGTCTTATTACTTCCCTTAGATCCCTCCTTTCTTATGTTCCTCTGAGTGGAATTCTGTGCTTCTGATGCAACCTGCCAGGTTGTGAGGCACAAAGTAAAAGGGCAGCCAGGATTAAAAGAGAGCCCAGAAGAGGTTGAACATCAAGTAGGAAAAAAAGCATATGAGCTGGTTAGGAACTGGTGAATTAGGAAAAGGTGAGCAAGGCAGAAGTTCACTGGCAAGTCTAGCAACAGCAGCACTTACACTGCAAAGAAGGTCAGGAATGAGCTTCCTGGGAATATAAAGCAACTAAATGAAGAGAGGTCAAGGCAACACAAGCAAGAATACAACCAGGGAGTTTTCAGGCAAAATAGAGGGAAGATTAATTGGAGCAAATGAAGAGGTCAAAGAAAAAAAAAGGGGGGGTAGTAATTCTTTGGTTTTCAAGATGATTTGAAACTTTATTTGGGCATTTTGGAGCAAAAAACCCCCACACTTCTGAAAAAAAAGTCTTCTGGATAATGAGGTAAAGTAGAGAACTTGAGGAAGATGCTACATCTTTCAAGAAATTAAAGAATCCTGGTTCCAAGGAAAAGATCAACAGATGGGAGTATGAGAGAATGCACTGGTCTTAGGCTGGGATGCAGAGAGAAAGAACAAGGGAAGTGAGGGATATGAGGTGGGAAAGAGCAGAACTTGATGTGCAAGCTTCCAATTGCCTGTCCTTAGGAAAGTGAGGGATTTCAACAGAGGCCAGCTGCATAGACGTAGTCTACTTGCATAACAAAATGTGCAGATTTGGGATATTCAACTGTTTTCTATGAATTTAATTCTCAGTTGACTTCCAGTCTGTCAACATGAAGGAAATGTTCTCTTACTTTTCAAACACATCGGAGGTTCAAGACATAATTTTCCCATTAATGGCTATTTCAGCCAGAGTAGTGGCTCACTTCTCCTTAGCCAACTCTTGGGAAAGTCGACATTTTGCTCTTACTATGGTAATTACTCACCAAAAATGAAGCAGCCTAAGGAGAATTTTCATACAGCTAATACAACCTCAGTTTATGATTACTTATTATTGTTATTTCATAAATTAAATTACTGAGACTGTCAGGTTTTATTTTCATCTCCTTTCTCTTTAAACATTACAGTTTCTCCACCCACTGCCTTGACAACCTTTCCTAAAATATTAAAACAGTACCTTAGCATCCTACACCAGAAACTTATGCACCATTTCCTTCGATTTCTCAGCTAAAAGCTTCCTCTGTACCATTTGTGAGTGACAAGAACAAACTAAAAGTCATGGAGTACTACCCATGCTACCTTAATCTCACCTAATGCAATCCCATCCTAGCAAGGTCAGTAAGCCATATAGTTATGAAAAAATGTCCCAGGCAGGTATTTTTCTAGTATTGACTTGTAAACATGTAACCCCCATTAGTCACTCCCTTGATAATTAGCTTGAAGTGTTTGTTAATGAGAAGTGATTCCATCACACCTGGTTCTTTTTCGGGGATCCAGGTTTAAGTAAAGAACAGCCTCAAATCTGGGTGAGTACACACAGAAGGCTGGAAATGATGTTGTCTGTGCTGAAAACAAGTCCTCCCATTATTTCAGCAGTTATACACTCAAGAGATTAAAGCATTTGCCAGAGAAGAAGGAACCCCGGGAGCCTGTCTTTTGCAACAAAGAATTTGAGCACTTACTTTAGGACCACTGGGAATATGAAAGGCATTAAGTTAGCAGAGACTGTTCTGATCCTTCCCATTCCCTCCACTCCATCTAGACAAATGTGGACTGAGGCAGACAGATGATTACAAGGACATGAATTCAAGAAAGCTCTAGAGGTACTTGAATCCTCCCCACGTAAAGATCAAGTGACATCAACAGGGCCACACAGAAACACCAGAAAAGCCAGAGGTCTTAGTCCCACTCCCAAACTCAATCACGACAACTGTAAGATACCATGACTGGAAAAAACACACTGCTGCCAAATGTTTTTCTCTTTGAGAAGTTCTTGTGCTGCTTAAAAATATTACATTTTCTTCTGCCTTAACAAAACATGGAAGTCAGTGATAACAAGCTTTAATATTCATTCACCCAAGCAAAAGTAGTTGTTATCAGAAAGTATTTTGTGGTTTGTGCTTTGCCATGAATGATGCCTTGTGGTGTAGAACATTTGGTGCCTGCAAGAATTTATGTCACTTGTCCATACCAGACACGTACAACACTTGAATTTTAATCATGTCTTCCAAACTAAGTTCTAGTGCCAGTAAAGATGCAGTGAAAAATACGTTGAGGCCAGTGAAGTCTTCTTTCTGCTTTTACTGGTTACTGGATGACGCCCTGAACCCATACAGGAATACTTTGTACCTCATGATACAGCATTTACTGCATATTACATGTTTGTTATTGTAATTGCTTGGCCACCTGAGCTATTTGGTAAATACGTAAACAAGGATGTGAATAGCAAAAGACACAAATGCAACAAGAAAGAATGCTCTGGGAAAATATGGGTACACAAACTCTAAGGTTTCTATGTACACAGTGTGATGCACTACACTTAGGCAAGTATTTTATTATATCATCAAGAATTACTTAAACTGGCCTTTGTATCATGAAACATGAAATAACTTCCCTATTTTTACCAGCAAAAGGCATTTGATTATTGTTGCAAAAGCAACTTTGCATTTTAGCACAAATAAAATTGTCTATTGACTTTGAAGAAACAACCCACAGGAAAGTGTGCAACTAACAGAGAAGGGCTTGGCTGGGCACAGAGTGAGGGCTCAGGTGGTGGAGTTTCACTTGGAGATAGATGGGGTTTTTACACGAGTTCCTCCGTCTTTTGAGCAAGAGGAGTAAGAATAATTCAGTACTTCCTAACAGTGTGAAATTTTGTTTGTTTCTGGTTTCAAGAACTTTGAGATCTTCAGCTGGGCTCTGTGGCTTTCCAGGGGACCAGAAGAGGGGCATGGTGTGTAAGGAGGGACGTTTCACTCTCTTTCTTGTTTCAGAGTACTTAATGATTAGAAAATCATTATAATGATTGTGGTCTCACAAAAATCAATGACAAGCCTGATTTTGAAAGGAGAAATTTCAATAGACCTGAGCCTCAATAAAGTGGTCCAAAGGGAAAAAAAATCCTAATCACACAAAGGAGATATGCAATAGTCATTGCTGACTATAAGCTCTTAGACTAGAGAAAACCTTTAGAAATATCACATAGGCATGTTAAATATGTCTGTGTACAGACACAGAATTACTTTTTTACATTTGCTGAGTTTGCTGATTTTATATGAGAACAAACATGAGTGGAAAAAACAATCCACTTGCAATTGACATGAGGCAACATTATATCTGAGTAATGACTTGACTGAATCTGCCTCGACATTAATATACACAAAAGGCAGCAGGAAACCATTTCTTGCCTGTGGATTTGAGCATCAACATCATGGAACAGCCTGAAACTGTAAGAGCGTTCTTAATGAAACAGAAGATCCCACACAGTAAACCTAGTGTCCAATAAATGTTTTGACAGAGAACTGTGAAGCTGTAAAGGTAGGTGGATGAATGCACAGAGATTTTAAAAAAAAACCCTGCAGCGCAGATTAAGCACAGTCACATAAAACCTGGCTGTTATAATATGAGCTACGTGGGTGATAACAAGGAAACAAGGTCAGGATGTGTCCCTTTGCTGTGCATGGCTCCCCTGACCATTGCAGGAGCTGAGGGAATATTGCCATCTAGTGCCACACAGAAATCCAGCTGTCTAAACAGAAAAGAGCTATTTAATTCATGTAGGCAATGGTTACAAAGCATCCTAAACCCCAGGGATATTATGCGCCAGGGGCATCGTTTTGGTCAGTGTCTTTGCCAGGCTTATTATTAGAAATGTTATATTTTCTTCTTTAAAAAATGACTGTGTGTGGGAGCTGAGTCATAACACTTTTGAGGAAAGACCCTGTTCAGTTTTTCTGAGGTTGTGAAAGAACTGCAAAATATTCTCATAGCAGTTTATCAAGTAGCTGCCAGAATGATGGGATGCTGTTGAGAATGGGATTTATCTTGCCTGTCTTGAATTTACTAGAACATGGACCTGTATATGTTATTGTTATATGGTCACCCTAGGCATTTTTGAAAACACAGAGGCACTACTGGGGCACAACTGGTGTGACCAGCTTTAGCTGTTACATTTAGGATGGGAAGTGCTGTACTTTTGAAACATCTGTTTCTCTACAGGGACAATAAGGGGAGTTTGGAATGTCTGGTTCTGATGTTCAGAGCCTTTGAACCTTCAGTGCCTGTCTCTCTGTACCAATTTTAAACCAGATAGGCAATAATTTCGAGGACCTTTTGGTGGAAAAATGAATACCACTTTTGGACATCTAAATCCCATGACCTTGTGTGATTCTCATTCAGGTTGTGGGGGACACCTGTACTCACACAGAAGCTCCTGCTGGCCTGGGCCAGGGTGCACGTGCTGCTGGGCAGGAGCACTGGGCCATGACACATTTCATCTTCACCTCTGTGTGCAGTAGTGTTATCAAGTTCCTCCCGTTGTCATGCCAGAAAGGGCCCTTAGGGGTGACAGAGCAGTTCAGTTCCCTTCAGCCAAAACCCTGCTGAGCCTGAGATGAGGGGGTTTTTAATCAGTGCATATGTTTGAGATACTTTTAATGAGGCCATTAATTCACTTATCTACGCTACCAAATATGTGCCAGATTATAACAATTTTCAGTCATTGCCCATCTGGAGCAGATTCAAACCAGTATTTGATTTTCAAAAGCAATTTGAAAATCAAAATCAGTTAAGTAATCAAATCTTCCAGCTGCAAATAATGTCCAGATTTTCAAGCCAGCAACATCATGTTTATATATGTTGACTTAAAATGACTTAATTGTCCCACCAGTACCTCTGAGTTAATTGCCATGTTATTGCTTGTGGTTGTGACTTTCCCACTATTTCTACCCACTAGCCTTGTAAAGGGAAGTATTAAATCACAAAGAGAATCAGAGTCAATAATGGAAAAGAATATTGTTTTTCAACCTGAGAAAATTTTAGACATCCACCACTCCTTTTCTTTTAAATAGCATGAGTGCCAATTAAGCAAGAAGCTGCGAAGTTAATTGGCTTCTATTTTAAAAATATATTATTTCACATCATCAGTTATAAATCCCTACATCAAATATAAATTCTTTCCTTTTCTACACTGATTTTAAATATGCTGCAAAAAATGTGTATCTGAAGTTCCTCCAAATGAGGAATTATTTAAGTTACAAAATGTCTCACAATAATAGTAGTGTATAAAGTTACTGATGTCAAACTCTGCCAGAATTTTTAGGGTTATTTTCTTTGCTTTTGTTCATTTGGCAAAGTCCTTATATGTGGTATTAGAAAAGAAATAGAATATGTGCACTCTCCTGAGTGTCCATAATGTGAATTAAAATTCCATCTAAAAAGGAACCTGAAAAGCAAGCGTGGTAGATTTAGAAAAACATTTTAAAGCACTTAGAAACGTGACTTTCCAAAGCCCTCACTTTTATCTTCTCAGTTCCCCATAACTAAGTTCAGCTAAAAAAAATCTAAGCCAACAGCTTCTAGAAATAAATAGCAAGAAACTGGCAGTAAATTCTGGAATCCCCCATACCTCTTGGTCCACGGAGACACAGCCTGACCTTTCATACACAACACAAACCCAACTGATTTCCTCAGGCTTTTGCATGAAATGAAGCCTGACTCAGACAGTTTGGGTGTTCTAGGCAGGCAGGAAAGGATTACTAACATTAGCTCAATATCTTAATTGCTGTACTTAAGAGGCTGCATACTGCTGGATCCAGCACAGAGAGAAAGCTCTCACTGACTTCACTGGGATCTGGATCAGTCTTTTTAAGTTTGAAGGAGCTGGGGAAGTGGCAGAAAAGATGAATGGCAGATTTTACCTGCTGGCAAAAACTGCTGTGACTATACTGACACTTGCACCAGCTGAGTCTTTAGACCAGGACATGCAGTTCTATGAAGCTGTGACGTAAAATAGAGTCACAAATTGTTTTCCCGTGCTAAGGAGCAGCAGCAAATGACATGCCAAATGTCTTTAAGAATCAAGAGGTGAACAGTCCAAAATGTCCACACACCCAGCAGTCCAACTGGATAAAGTCAATGCAAAGAGGGGTGATGTCCATATCAGCTGAACATCAGCACCTATTTATCTTTTGTTTCAATCGACATTAATGGCAAGCAGCAGGGTTTGCCTATTTTGCTTTACTGATATTTGCAAACCTGAGACTATTTCCTTGCATAAAACATTTTTCTGGACATGGAAATTTTTTCTTGATGAAACCAGACTAAGCTGCACAGTCCAGCAAACTCAGTTGCTTCATATCAGCCTGGGCTGTCCCAGGCTAATGTGCCTGCACAACTGCTGGTGTGGCTGCACAAGGAACTGGATCCATGAACTGAGGCTGGATAAGAACTGAGCAAATGAATGACATGTCCAGGAACAAATGGCCAGGAAATAGGGGCCTGGGCAAGAAAGTTCCTGTGGAACCACAACCTGAAACACATCCTTTGTTCATGTTCAGAGATGTGGAATAATGGTGGTACAGGTGGGATACACAAAGAATGGGTTTTAAAGGCCCTGAAGCCTCTAATGTTGTTGTTGTTTGTGACTACAGAAATTTAGCCTTGCTTCTCTTTAAAAAAAAAAGTGCTAAACATTATACTGTTAGCTTTTTTCTGTTGAATTAAATGCTCTGTGAAATAGCAGAGGGACAGTCACCACGTCCCAGCTAAATGGTTTGTTTGTAGCAAATTATTTTCTGTTCTTAAGGAAAAAGAGTTTAATCAAGTGTCAAAAACAAACTGCATCTTGACAGATTAGCAGGGTTGCCGCTGTTAAAATAAATTTGTTGCCAGATTTGTTTACAAAACTTATTTTTTCAGGGATGGGTGAACTTCCTGGAATTTGCCAATCTTTTGAACAAATATTGTGGAGGATTTGTAAAATGAGAATTAATTAAAACTTTTCCTGTGAGTGTAAACCAGACATTTTGCTCAGTGTAAATAAATTATTTGAAAGCTAAAGGGAAGAATTTGAGGGAGGTGGGTGGAGAGGCAAGGAAATTTGAATACTGCCTTTCCTTTTCCAAATAAAATTTGGGATATAACAACTATGACTAATACAGGAATTGTAATTTATATATCAGATTTGATATATCCATTTTTAACTTTTTTCACAGTTCTGAGCTGACCTCAAGATATTTGACTTCAGCTTTCAAATCCCTCAGAGATTTGTTTATTTTTCTACGAGTCTTTTTGGTTTGGCTGCTTCTGTACAATACATGGCAGATGTGCTCGTTTCTGGATGTGGAGCTTTTTGATTCTGGCTCCTACATATGATTTGTGTTGCTCAAAGGAAGGTGTTTCAGTGTTAGCTTGGATGGGTGGTATCACCATCTCAGACAAAGAGATAAGCTTACTGTCATCATCCATTCATTCTGCTGGGGTAAGGGAAAGAATCACATAATGAAATGCTTTCCCAGCCAGGGAGAAAACAAGGACAAGTATTTGCATTCCACCTTTTCATTCACTGCAAGTTGGTTTTATTGGTGGGATTTTTGGGAGTTTTATTATTTTTATAAGTGATCATGACAAAAATATTCTTCATCCATGAAACAGCACAAAGCAAACCTACTCTTTCATGCATAAAGTCAAGGAAGTGTCACCAAAGATCCTTAGAATGATTTTTCTGTGACTCCATTGGAAAGGAAATCCAAAGATAGTAATGCTTTTCTAATAAAAAGACAAGCATTCCTACCATTTAGACTAAGATTTTTACTTTTTTTTTTTTCCTGGCAGAATGTTCCTAACCTGAGAAATTAGTCCTGGACAAAAGCCTTCAATGCTACAATTTGGAAACATTGTTTCTGACAAAGCCAGGGGGAGGTGTCAGTCTGGCAATGGAGAGGCTGCAAACAGCAGCAACAACTTGAGGAACACCTTCACTGTCCAGGTGAATTAAGCACATGGGCCATCTGTAAGTCCTACAAGTAAGTTACAAAACACTTCATGGATTTCACAGAAGACACAGCATTCTAAACCACGTAGTATTCAGGCAAACAGTCTTTAGGTATCAAATCACAAGTATTGATTCATCTCAGTTACCTTTCCCTAAAAATTTCCAGCTTTTGAAATTACCATGACTGGTCTCAAAGATTTCATTAGTTAGAGCTACCACACACTGCTGCTGTACTAACTAAATTAAACGCCACTGGGTCCATCCTTCCGAAGCCTTGTGCATCTGAGCAGTGTTTCCCATGGTCATACGTATGAAGCTGCGTGTTGGCAGGATGGATAAGCATCTCTGCTTTAAAGACAGCCTCAAGCTTTTGCTTAAAGAGGCTAACACTGCCACTAACAACTAGGAAATCCTGGCAGATAGTCCACATGAATATCTCTTTCTATATTTGCACAATGTCAAGCACACTATCAGCACCGAATAAATAATAATCATAGAAACCTGGAGTCAGCCAGGAAATAGCTGTGAATGAGACATTCATATTTTAAAACCTGAAAGTGCAATATTATCTTGCTATGATTCTGGGAAAACTATTCTTTTCCTTTTCCCCTCTTGCTTTCTTTTCCTAAAAAAGAAAAAATACGGATACTGCTGCTAAAGGTACTAAAAAAAGTTCATTTGGTCCTGTATTACAGAAATAAACATCTGAAGTGTTTTGCCTGCTTAATACATCAAATCCCTTTAAAGAGTAAAATGAAGAACAGTCCTGATTTTAAATCCAAAGAATTTATTTCTAGGTGAAAAAAAAACATTAGAGATGCAGATACAACTGCATTATATGGAAGAAAAAGGGAGAGTAGCTGAAAGACAGCTTCACAAGGCAATCTTGCTTTTGATAATGTCTTGGCAAAGTTGAATTTTTTTCTAAATTTAATCAAAACTCCCTGTTTAAAAGGACTTATATTAGTCATAAATCTTTAAAACAATGAGAAAAATTCATGGGGAATTCAGTCTCCATCTCTATAGAAATAATAATGAAGGGCAACTCCCTGTAGTAAAACTAGTTGAAATTGGTAACTCTTATTTAACTCACACTCTTGACAAACATTTAGGGTTACTCCTCCTTCACAAAAGAATCATTTATGTCTCCTTTTCTGTTCAGATGTAGGACTTCTATGGCACACTAAGCATGTTTCAAGACTGTATTTTAATAGTTACAGATGAGAAGAAACAGATTCTTGCTGTAAAATCTGGTTTTATAATTGGTGACAGGGATATACACACAAATATTTTTTTTCATTTATTGGTCACCTTTAACAGAAATACAAAAAGATCTGAGATCTGAGGGTTGTCTCAGTATAATCAAATTGCAATTAAGTTAGTCCAGGAGCATTTGTCAGAAGATATAATGGCAAGGATTATAAAGGAGAAGAATAAACTGAAAACACAGAATGCCAAAAATCACCATCTGCTGAGATGATGGGAGTATCACGCTCAAAGCTGTTAAGGTGTTACTAGAGCTGTTGTCTGTTACAACATTAAACAGTTAATTGCAGTTCATGCGTTTTAAGTAAAAGGACTGGGGACTGCTTTTTGCCATAGCAACCACAAAAAAGAAATCTCTTCCAGCATGTATGCAACACGCGCCAAAAAAAAGCAAAGAAAATAAATATATTTGGAATTCAGCATTTAAACTATAATTATTTGGAGAAATTCCTCTTTCCAAATTTACATTCAGAGCATCCTGGAGAGAATTAGATGCTCATTCCAAACTTACCAAATGTCTTTCCTGAGGGAAAAGAAGATGTATTACATTCTGTATCTTTTCCCACTAACAACTGTTAGGATTACTCCTGCTGCTTAGGTAAACAGAGTAGGGAAGTGAAAGAATAGAAAAGGAAGGAAAACTTCTATCATCTCACTAATGTGTGACCACGTGTGCTGCAGGCAGGGCATGGGTATAAATGCATCAGTCAATATCACAAGTGTACCACTGCTTACCTTCTGCCACTCCAACCACTTCTGTTATGTGAGCTCAGCCTACCGGTGATCTTTGAGCATGAGAAACATGTCACAGTGACAACACTTCTGATTGTTTAATCCCAAGTCACGTCAGGACAAGTTTGAGAGAAGGACAGGAGAAAAGGAAAGGGACAGTGATATCATCATGCCTTAAATACTAACAGAATATTTTGATACAAATAGAACTTCTCATCCAGGTTACTTTTTGAAATAAAATGCTGATGAATTCAAACATCTTTCCAGACATTGGTTCTATTTTGATGGAATAGTTATTTTGAGGCATGATTTTTCTGAAGCCTTTGCAAAGTCCAGACAGCTGTAGAGGCAGCAGATCAGAGAGGCAGCCCAGCAAATTACCTGGAGCAGTGACCTAAAGGGTGAGCCAGGCAGGTGAAAAGAAATGAGGAGTGAGAAAGAGAGATGTCCTGCTGGTTGCTGTCCTGAGGATGTCTCAAGGGCAGGAGACAATAGGAAGGATTGTATTTCTCTAGCCCTGAACTAACTAAAGGTTTGAATATGGAAATGTTTTTAAAACATCCATTGTAGCTGCTGAAAACAATTATGTCTGTGACATCTGTCAACTCTCATAATTACCTGCTGTTGTTTTAAAAATGTGTATGGGAAATTTTGCAAAATCTAGGACCAATAATCCCATGGCTGACACAGCATGCTCTTAGACTCTTACTCCACAAATGTAGTGTGAGAACTGAACAGAACAGCTGGCTACACTGAGATTCAGATTGACAAAGACAGACCGAGGGGCTTTTGTCAGCTGATGTAAAAATTTCCATAGGCAAAAATATTAAACCCTGAATAGAGGAATTCACCCACATATGAGCACTTTCAGAACCCAGAGACACCCTTCAAGTCTTCCTTCTATAAACCCAGAAGACACAGGTTCATGGTTCTGTACACTCGTAAATTCTCCACACAAGACCATTTCTAATCTCTCCAATGTAGACTTATCTCTCAATTTCAATCCACATTGTATTGCTATTAACTATTGCGTTTATCAAGGCACTGTTGTTAGGCCTTTTCACCACCAAAACTCACTCAGTTTCCATACAACCTCTAACTTTGTTTAAAAGAGCATGACATAAGTTTTGCTCTATTGGCTACAAACAACTTTAGAAATATTCAGAAGTGCCCAACTCTACTGTGACATGAACACATAATTCAATAAAATGCCACTGCTTATGTTGCTAAAGATTTGAGTGAGTTGCATCAATTGTGCTAGTTATGATGATGTGTGAGGGCACAGAAAAAGGGCTCCACTACTCCTGTAAACAGAAGAGCAGACATCTCTTTTCATAGAGCACTGACAGTCAATATATGCTTAGATGAATAATCTACTGCAAAATTTTTCAGCCGACTACATATAAAGCATTCTGATTTTGCCAGCTTTCCTATATCACAGGCCACAACTGTAATAATATTTTGAAGTCACCAGTAGTTGCAGTGCCAATAATCTTCTTAGTGCAGAGGAAAAAACCGGCATTGTGGTGTCAGATTATTACAGAGTACTTGAATGTCAATATGAATGCAAGTAGAATTGTAAGAGCTCAGATTTAGTATACACAGAATAAGATTCCAATTCCATACAAGGAGGAACAGGAGTTTGTGCTTAGTTAATGGTTTGAATTTGAGTATTTTCAAATAATCTATTATTATTGTTATATATTATTTGGCAGAATTAAACACAGACAGTGGGAATCCACAGATGCCTGCTGTCTCCTAAAGGAAAAGCCCTTTTTTTGTCTGGCAATTAAAAGATTTGGGAAACAACAGCCAGTTCTGTTTATAATCTTGGATTAAATGGGTTTCTGAAGATGAATTACAAGATTCTCAAATGCTAATTTTGTAATGATTTTTAGTTAATTTTTTTTCCCTAAACCACTATTGTTCACTTTTCATCGGTCTTGTAACTTTTGTATATACCAGATGTCACATGCTGAGTATCTACAAAACAAGACTTGATTCAATGCACAGATCTGCACCACTGGATGTTATTAGCCAGTTAAAATGTCTGATGGCCATAGATGTACAAAGATTCTCTTAATCTGAGCCTGTAAATTTGCAGTCTTACCTCATAGGCATTTCAGAACTATGCACCCTTTGTAAGTAACATGGGATATTTTCAATAATGTCTGAACTTTTGTCTTCTTTACAAGCTGTGGTTTCCATTTAAACCCAAAGTATTATTTAATAGGAAAAGGAAATAGTGCTTAAAGGAAATAGTGCTTCAGGAACACTCATTAAACCACAGGTTTCCAAAAAATAGACTAGCAAAGGAAAATGTATTTTTATCATTAAGAGGAGGATTTAATTAATAAATTTGTTCAATCTGTGAGATCGTAACTGAGGTCCATCCACATCTGGTCTCTGCAACCACATTGCCTTTGTCAATGCTTAAATGTCACACATTTTTTACATTGGGTGCCTTTTGTTGTCAAGCACATCACTAACTATACCCCAATTCCTGTTAAGGCCTTCAAAATCCATTTTGACTGAGAACAGAACTTGCAGTGCTTATCAGAAGATACCACCTTTGAATCTTCCAGGTTGCAATGGGAATCTTAATAGGACTAAAGCTCCTTGCAAAGTTAGCACATCAATGCAAGGAGCTACAAGAGAATTCCCTGTACAATAGATGAGACACAATTGATTTCTGGCACTCCACTTCCAGCCTCAGCCAGAAATACAAGATGAACAGGCTTGTTTTCTTCTGTGATTTCAACATGTCTGCTTCCTGTATGAGCTGGAAGTAGGACATACCATAACAACTGTCAAAACATTTCAGAACCTCGAGTAAGGTGTGATTGGAGCCAGCTACTGGAAGCAGCGAAGGCTTAGGGAGCCATGTGAGCAGGCTGGGCCCTCTGTGCTGATCTTGCCAAAGCAGTGTGACTCTCACTCAAACTTCTTTTCTGGGTGGCCCCAAACTTTCACAGCCAGACTGAAGGACACTTGAGTGTCTCCCAAACACCGAGGGACATCCCTCCCAGACTGAAGTGTTCTGGCAGCCCGTGGGTGCCTCCCCTCAGCCCACTCACACATGGCACCTGGCCCTGCCAGAGATGAGTCCCTATTTACATCGAGGATCAGTGAGTTGCTGGGAGAGGGAGACAGCCAGGGTACCAGCACTTGTGGAAAATCATGGGAGGGGAGGCAGACCCCTGTGCTGAGGCCAAGGGGCTCCAGTCAGGGCCAGGACAAGGCTGGGAAGGACTGCTGGCTTCCCAGGGAGAGGCAGAGAAGAGCTGACTGCTGAGAGGAGGGGAGAAGGAAAGGGGACTTGCCCCAAGAGGTGAAGAATTGTTTAGAGAGGAAAAGAAGATACTGCCAAACAGCTTTGTGATGGAAGAGGCAGCTCACTGGTGGGAGGGGGAGAGGTGACTCAGGACTGGGAGAGACCTGCCCTCCTCTGAGGGAGACAGGAAAGGAGAGGAACGTCTCCTAACTGCAAAGTATGGGATAAAAAACAAGGCAGCGTATATTAAAAGACATGGTTGCCTCTGGTGAGGCAGCTGGGCCCAAGTGGGAGGGCAGTGAGAGAGTAGCTGAGAGTGAAAAACAGGCCCCAAACTGGTGTTTCAGTGGAGTAACCTGGCAGGAGATGAAAATACACCATGCAAGGTTAGGGTAAAGTGACAGAAAAGTGGGAACAAAATTCAGGAAAAGCAAAAATTTGGGAGAAGGAAGGATACAAACAGGATAAATATGGCATCTATATTGAGACGGAACAGGAGAAAATTGGTTACAATGCAGTGAGGGAAAGGCAGGAAGCTGCTGTTGTGTGCTGCCAACAGACACAAATGTGACTGGTGAACGGAAAGGTGTAATATACATTATTCATCAGGGCAAACTTAATTTTTAATGAAAGAATATTTCTACGCCTTCCTCACGAGAAATGTGTGAAGATCTTTGGGGACTCATGTTTTGTGGTTTCGGTTATTCACACGGGCTTTGTGAGAGAGCAAAGCATAGGAAAGCAGCACGCTATTTGAATGCAGACTTCATACTGAGGCAAAGTAACTTTCTCCATCCCCAAGTGGTTTTATATCTCAAAATCTAAAGAACTTCGCTGTGTCTTTCAAAAATGCAGGGAACTCCTACAAGTCTCTTCCCTTCTGTCTCAATTGGATGGTTAAGAGCCTTCCTCTAAAATTTGGATATGGCCTTTGAAAATATTGTTACTATTATTTACCAAAAAACCTCTTTCAAATTAAAAAAAAAACCCAACAAACCAAACAACAAACAAAACTGATAAATATTTAGTAAGTATAATACAAGTGATTTGCTGTGCCAGTGCTAGATACGTTTAATAATTCTAAGAAACAGTAAGAAACACTCAGTGACAATGTTTTAAAACAATATTTCTGTGATCTTTCCTGAGTACCTGTCAATACAGGCAAACTGAATTTTAGCCTGTCAAGTACTCTTTGACCTGTCATTCATGTCTTCCAATTTCCAAAACATACACACCAGTCCCCACTGTTCTTCAGTGAAAGCACTCCTCTGACCTGGTCTAATCCTCAGTTTCCTGCCACAAGACCAGCTGATGAAGTGTTAAACCAGAGACTCTGGGTAGTGTGTTTTAAGAAGGGAGTTTGAGATCCATGTTTCATACAGGTTACACTATAGCACTGAGACTGGATGTTCAGGTGTTTGGTCGTCAGGACATGGGGAATGTTTTCGAGGGAGAGAAAATACTGGCAATTAAGATGGGTCTGAAACTGAATTCTCAGAGGCTTCTGGCTGAAACCTGAAACTGTTGCAGAAAAAAAAAGAAACTTATTTGCTTCTCAGAAGCAATTGGTAAGTCCTCCAGTTCAGTGAGGTTAAATATCTGTGCTGCACAAAGATGGCCCATAGTACACTGATAGTTACCATTGCCAGCTTTGGTATCAGAAATACTTCAGCAACAGTAATAAAGAAAAGAAGAAAAATTATCCTCTTGAAAAGACAGTACAGTAGTAGGTTAATGCATTTAGATGACAACCAATACTTGAGAAAAATTGTTTAGAATAAACTTTGAGGCACTGGAGACAAAGGATGTGCAATTTTTTTCATAGCGCTTGCATAACTCTTTTGGGTTTGAAATGTGCAGAAACTGTTCATTTCCATCTCTAGTTCATAGCCTTTTTTTTTTTTTTATTGGTAGCATTTTTTCTTTAAACTTCCCAGAGTTCAGTGTAATAAGTTACCTAATTGTGCATTGTCTGTTCATAAACCTGTGTGGTACACCCCTTTTTAGATTTCACATTTCATCTGATTAGTGTTGTTGTGGTGCTTCAAGCATTGCTTTGTTTTGTGTGAAGCAATTTGCACCCCTTTTCTGAGAAACATGTTTTTGTTGGGATACAAGAATCTCACTTCGAATTTCTTTTTCAGTTCTCCATTTTTTCAGACTGTTTCTTTTTTAAGTGCTGGCTTCTTTGGCTAAGATGGAACCGAAAGCATAATTCAGATTTTTTTTCTTGTGTTATTTCAGAGGACATTAAAAATAGATTTCTCCGCTATAAATGTCTATTTAATACAGTTTTCTAGCTCAAGTCTTCCATGATGGTACTCATATAGTGTTTGAGACACCTTTTGAAATTACAAAGAGATCAGAAATAGTACAGGAACTGCAGTTTTGGCCAGAGTGGCTCTAGGGAGACTGGCTCACAGTGGCTTCTACATTTGGCTTGCTAACTGCTGAGTTGTTTTAATGGCCATCCTGTACACATCTTTTAGCAGAAACCTAGATATAGCACTTTTTTAAAGTACCCAGTTTATTTAATGTATTCAGATACTCCAATTATCTTATAGCATCCTAGAATGATACATTGTATTTTAAAACGTTTCAGAATCAGTTTTGATGGAGAAATGCGGGACTATCTATCTGGTATATTTTGCACATTCTCAATACAAACTTCTCTGGTAACCTGAGGTATTGGTGTAGTATTAAATAGAAACTTCATTTATCCACTGAGGAAATAGAGACTTCAGATAGATAATCTACATCAGATAGAAAACCTACAGGTTTAAAATTAGCAAGGGTGTAAAAACCCACTATAAAAATTATTTGCACACAAATCAACATACAAGTTACTTTTGCACTCCTCAAAATGCTGAAGGAGCATTAAAATTTCTGTACCCCTGTGACTGACAGCCAGCTACTTTGCTGGTGCTTTTCTTATGCAAACTCCATCACTGATTATCTGTAAGAAAATCTTGTTATTCATTTACTGCTCCGTTCCCACCAAAGTAGATACCTGAGTTCATAAAACTGTCTGCTATGTAACAATTTCAGCTCTATAAGACAAAACCACTATTGTGGTAAATCCATTGAAAAACAGGATCCTGGAAAGTACTAATGAATCTCCTGCCAAACTGCTTAAATCACGACTTTGTCACAAGCATCATATGTTTATAATCTTGTTATGATATTGAAGCCTCATAGAGCTGTTTTTTTATAATACTTTTGTAGCCAGCTTAAACCCATCTGATGCACGTATTGCCAGGTAAACATGATTTTGTTGCTGTTGTGACTATATGTGCACCCTCAGCACTCTCATAGTATTTTCTCAGTGTACCACAGTCCAGTTGAAGTTAAATCATGTCATTATTTATTTGGACATGGTATCTACATATGATGTTCCTAATAGCCACATGTGAGAATTGCTGTTTTAGTTTGTTGTGTCTTCACATTCAGATTCTGAAAATTATATAAAAATGTTGGATTGATTTCCAAATAAGCCAAAGATTAATATGCAGCTTTGGATCTCTTCTAAGGTCATAACTTTTACTCTGCTTTTATAAAGCCCAAGTCTTTAACTATAATTCTAATAAGTAGGTATAGGAACATATAATTTTTATCTACTGGTTACTTAGCAAAAAGCTTGCATTTGGAGATTATCTTATTAAAAGACCAATGATATATGGATTTAAAATATTAGAGTTGAGGTTTTATCTGTATTTTGCCATTTATTAACTAAAGGCCATAATTTGCTTATAGTTTACTTTTTTAATACCATGTTTTGATTGGATCACTGTAGTATTTAGTAGCTGCAACCAAAATCTGCATTATCTTGAATTCTTTAAAACCACATAGTAAAAGGAAGCTTCTGCTTGGCAATTGAAATAAAAAAAACCTCAGGGACCAGAGAAGGAAAGAAGGACCTTTCCTGACTGACTTAATTATTTTTCTGTGGCAGAGTGACTTGTTCAAGGTCATAGGATAATTAAATTTCTGTATTGGTGAGCAGGTGGGAAAAAAACAGAGGATGTTTATTCTGCACTTTCACATGCAGGTTTTTTTACTCATTTCCTAAGGAAATAAGTCTTCTGTGACCATGTTTGTGCTTTTCTCTTTTTTCCTCTCCACCCATAAATTTTAGCCCAACTGATTAATAAAAACAAATTTGAAAGAGGTGTGAAAGCCTTAAATAGGATTGCCTTTCTATGAATTTTGTGGAAGTAGATGCCAGGAGAAGGGAAGAAGAAACCATCTGTAAGTTCTTGTTACAGTAAAGCTGCAGCTCGAGTTCACATTCACAAGGCAGAACTACGTTTATTCCTAACAACGGGAAAACTTTTAGGATGTCAGATCAACTGTCTGCCTATTTTGCTATAAGGCTCTGGAGCACAAAGCACAGCTGTCCATGCAACATACACTAGTTTATTTGGCACCAATCTGGAGTGAAATAAGAAGTGTTCTTGGGGAAAAGCCCTGGTGCAGGAGAGAGGATATTTTTCTGCGGCTTCAGGACTTGCACCCTACAAGCCAATGGAGACAAACTGATGGCTGGTTTGCTCAGGGATGGGGTTATATCTTGGTGCAGATCATAGAGGCAGCATAGATGTAATCACAGCAGAACTCACACTCTCTAAACAGAAGATGCTGATCACAGGAAAGTCAGGAATATGTGTAGATATGTCACTTAGGGACATGTTTTAGTGATGGAATTTGGGTTAATGGTTGGACTTAAAGGTCTTTTCCAACCTACATGATTCTGTGATTCTGATTGTGGAACCATTCGTTTAATGATAATGTTGTTCTTCAATACATATGGTAGGGAGGAGAAATTCCTTTGGGAGGGCTTTGGAAACCTTTCTCCTAAACTGTAAGTCACTGGATTGTTTCTTTTTAAGAAGGAATTGGTACATCTCGAATCTTTGATTTTATGCTAATTTTCCTTCATATGGTCTGGTTCTGTTAAGAACCTAGACTGTAGTTCTGCAGTGTGTCATGGTAAGCAGTATGTACATCAGTGCCATGTGTTAAAGCTGGAAAGTTTCACTTCTTTTTTTTTTTCCCTTGGTTTGAGGCAGCTTGTATTAAATATTTTCCCCCTCCCCCTTTTTTTCTCATTTGTATGGTTAGGAATTGCTTTACTACTTGTGTATCCTGTGGTAGTGTTTAATATTAGTTAGACATTTGGCCATCCATACTTCCCTGACATCTAATGTTGGTTTCAATTGAAGGGGATTTCCTGGGTGCTCACGCACCTTTCTTTCATATCTTGTCTCCAGATACACATCTTGGGTAATCACACCAGTGTTATGCTATAAGCTGTGCAGTTTAACTTCTCTAATTATGAGACTATTTGGCCACTGTCAAGACATTTGCTCAACTATCTTGCAGTGAATTTGAATACAAGTGCCAAACATGGTTGACTATTAACTTCATATAATTTCTCTTTCCTTCTAAGGAATTCCACCTTGCTTTCCTGACCAAAGTGTTTTTCAGTATAGTGGGCAGAGTTTTCAACTTCAACATAAGCAGTTTATGTCTATTCTTTATTTTTTTCTTCCTCATTTATGATTATGTGTCCTTATAATTAAAAACATCAAATATATTCACTACCAGCTGAATTTTGTTAGACTAAGTAAAACTCTTCTCATATGATAGAATCTTAATTCCTCTGATCTTTCTGGTAACCCTTTCCACACCTTTTCTTTTTTTTTTTTTTTTTTTTTTTTTTTGGTAGGAAGATTAATTTAAACTGGTGGAGAGAACTGCACTTAATATTCCTGAATAGGTCTTGCCAGAGCTTTGTGTTACACCACAACTACCCTTCCTGCTTCTGGAAATTCCACATGCAGTATATCTAAGGTCATACATCTTATGCTTGCTTCACGATAGTTGCTAACAAGCCTGCTGGGATTGCCTGGTTTTATCTGAGGGGTATTTTGGTGAACTTTCTGCTTCTTTGCTAATGTTACTGAAGTTTCTTGTAGCTAATGTTTACTTGACTGGAGGCAGTCTGGCTAGGCCATATGTTATAAAAGCTTTTAGGCTCACCTTTGGGTATTAAGGATGGGATTTGTATATTCCAACTACTTTTTGGAAGAGGTGGAGTGCATTGACAGCGTACACAAGGCAAAGAGTGTCTGTCCTTTGTCCCAAACCTTTATCCATTTTAGCACTGTAAAGAGCCTAGTCTTAATGAAGATGTGGGAAATTTACTTAAATCCATTCTAGACTGCAGCACCATACACCTTTCCACAGGCAGCAGTGCTGACTTCAGCAACTTCTGTCCTGCCCCTCTGGCCACAGCTCCAACTCCGGAGCAGGCCTGAAATTGTTTGTTTGTGGGGTTTTTTTGAGTCCACATTAATTCCATGCTCTACTTCAGTATTGCCTCACAATGGTTTGAACCAGCAAAAAGTGAACGAGTGTCTGGGAAAAGATGCAGGACGGGGATGATACCACACAAAGCTTACATCGCCACTCTGAGAAGTCTCTGTTGAACCATAAACTTCAGTCATCACCACCCCTAATGGGGCTGCAGACCTGTATTAAAGAAGCTACATGTGGGACCTGTGAGGCTGTGTAAATGAAACCAAGTCCTTCACCAGGAGCCTTCATGTTTGGCTTAAGAGGTGTGAGCTGAAGCAACAGGCTTACGCTGAACTTCCTAACCTCGATCAGGTATATTGAGTATAACAATTTTCACGGTTATTTTCTATTCTTACCTCAATGGAGAAATAAGCAAAAATGAAACTGTCCTAAATTAAAAGCCTGTACGTCCCATAGGTTATGTAGAGCGAGATGAAAACCGCGATATTGTTTGACAGTAGCCGGACCTGCGAGTTCAGAGCTGCCGTACCGTAGCCTTGAACACCAAAACGAGAAAAATCCCATTTGCAAACAGACGAAGCCTACCACAGATCAGGCAGTATTTTGACAACAAAATGGCTGTGGTGGTGGCTGTAGGTGATCCACAGGAGCGCAGCTGGAAGTCGGGGAGCGGGGGAGCCCTGACCCCGCGCTCCGGGTCCGATTCGCAGCCGCGCTGGGGCGCGGAGGGGCCGTGCCGCAGTTACCGAGAGCCCGTCCCAGGGACTTACTCCGGGGCGCTGCCAGACGCGGGGAGCGCAGCCCCGAGGCGCGCAGGGCCGGCGGCTGCGCCTCCCCGGCAGGCCCGCTCTGCCGCCGGCCGCACTGCGCTGCGCCGGGCCGGGCCGGGCCGGGCCGGCGCGCTGTCCCGGCGGGGTGCGGGGGGAAGGAGCAGCGGCGGAGGCTCGGCTGCGCTCGGTGCCGCTGCCGCCCCGCCGAGCCCGGAGCGGGGTCTGACATCAAGGAGCAGCTGACTCGGGCGGACACGCCGGGTGCCGTGCGAGCATCCCCCGCCGCCGGTGGGAGGGAAGGCGGAGCGGGCTGGGCAGTGCCCCCTCGCAGCGCACCCCGAGGGGATGGCTGCGATCCGCGCCCTCCCGTTACAGCCAGCCTGCGCTCGCCGGCGGCAGGAGGAGCACCAGATTTTTGCCTTTTAAGCAGCCCTGATCTGCCTTCAGTGTGTGTTTCTCTCCCTTTACAGACACGTGCACTTCTCATCCCCGAGTCATAGGCACAGCCCCAGTGGGGCTGAGGGATGTTAAAGAAGCAAATTAGCCACTGGAAACTGTTGCTTTGACCCTCTGACCCCTC